>JBBBDQ010028915.1:145000-470000 GCA_037127315.1 Ascarosepion bandense | reverse complement strand
CTAAATCCACTGCTAAGAAGGTTGGGTCACTGTGTCGACCCAGGACGTTCTTTCCGCCTGAATCCATCCTTCATATATACAAGTCTACCATTCGATCCTGCATAGAGTACTGCTGCCATTTATGGTCAGGCGCCCCTGCCGCTCACCTCAGTGTTCTCGACAGGCTCCAAAGGAGAGATAGTAACGTGATAGGCGCTGACTTGATGGTTCGACTAAAGACACTTCCCAACTGACGAGATGTGGCCTCCCTTTGTCTGTTCTATAAGTATTTTCATGGCTTCTGCTCAGATGAACTTCACTGGTGCCTCCTCAACAGATGTTTACTCGCTCCCATATTCTTGCTTTCCTGACGGCTACAACCTCCAGAAATGTAAATGCAATGTCAACACTCATTTACTAACCACTTGACTCTAGCCATTCGCCCACCCCTTATATCCTTCCCTTTCTCTCTCCCCTTGCAACTGTCATCACACCTGCATTTTGATATTTCTATTGCTTCTTCCTAATTGGTTTGTAATCCTCTTCTCCCTCCTCTCATTAATTTTCTTTCAGTTATGTACCCCCCCTCACATCAGTGGCATTTACGCCTTGCCCGGGGTCAAATGATTCAAAAACAATGCTATTCCCAAACAAAAACGAACTATTGAGTTAAAGAACGGAAATTATGATTAAATGTAAATATACTAAAAAACAACTCTTAGGTTTATATAACAATGTATGAAAACATCATAATTCCTTGTAATTTTAAAAATTGCGCGTTCAAAAATTCCTTGCCGCTTGATATATATATAAAATTATTTTTAAAAATATTATTAATTGATATTCGTATTTCGATACATGTTCTGCTTTCTTTTTTCAATTAAACAGTGTATTTGTCTACTGACCTAAATAATCGTAAATCTATTGAGAAAGTATGGTTCTTTAACAAAATATCTCAATTATTAAGGACAGTAGATGAGAAAAAACAGTTTAATTATAAAATACACAGAACATGTACTCAAATACGAATATTCATAAATAGAATGTTTAAAGAAATTACCATTATATTATTCCGTTTGGTAACCATTTCGTAAATATATATATATATATATATATATATATATATATATATATATATATATATATATTTATATTGAATGTGACACCTATGTAAAGATAACTAAATAAAACAATGTTTAAAAAATCCTTGTCCATCTCAATCAATGAGGAAAGAAATACCCTTGCACAAATACTCGAATCAAAATAAAAGTAAATTTACTTCTTTCTTACCACAAATTTTCATTTTCGATAGTTTTTTCATTATTTTGGTGATTATTTAATGAAAATTTTAAATAGAAAATCTTACATAAACCTAACCGAATATTAAAGATGTAACATTTTAAAACGTTCCATAGATAGCTTTCAAATATATTATTATTATGTCATTTTTCATCATATTTCGATTTCTGCTTTGGTCTCACTACCAACCAAGTCTGCGGGGAGACCTAAGGCAGGTAGTGGCGTGTTGTTATGGCTCCATTTCATGTTTTTCTATCTTCCCTATCATCCCCAGAATTACATAGATAAAGTTTTCCTTAGTGTGTGGGCTGTACTTAATAAGACAATTTTTTGTATATCTCTTAAGCTGAGGTTCCAGGGATTCTTTCAATGTGTTGTTTTGTTCCATTTTTTATCATTCCAAGTGCACCTACTATCACTGGCACAACTCTTGTTTTCAAATTCCACATCTTTTCTATTTCAATTTCCAGGTCTTTATATTTTGACAGTTTTTGAAATTCCTTGATTGCTATGTTACAATCCGCTGGACAAGCCATATCAATTAATAGACAAGTTTTCTCCTTCTAGTTTTTAACAATAATGTCTGGCCTGTTTGCTTCAATTTTTCTGTCTGTGTAGATGGTGTAATCCCATAGAATGGTTACATCTTCTATTTCTATAACCGGTGCTGGATGATGTTCATACCAGTGTTTGTTTACAGTTTTTCCATAATGTTTGCACATTGCCCAATGTAAATATTGCCCAACTGTATCGTGGCGATTTTTATATTCGTTTGGGGCAAGCACAGAACAGCCTGAGATTAGGTGGTCTATTGTTTCTTGGTGTTTATCACAAAACCTGCATTTTGGATCCATATTATTATGCATAATATTTGCCTGAAAGTTTCTCGTGAAAAGACTTTGGTCTTGTGCTGCAAGTATAAATCCTTCAGTTTCAGACTTTAATCCAGATGCACGTAACCATCGATGAGTATTAACTTTGTCAACATTGGATTTATTGGCACGTACTGGATATTGGCCATGCAGAGGTTTGTCCTGCCAGCGCTGTTTCATCTTTTCAAGAGCTTTATCTTTGGCTTTCATTTTCATATTTTTTGCCGCAATAGTTGGTTCTTGGCTACTGTTTTGCTTGTCTACAGAATCTACTAACTGTAAATCTTGTTTGTATTTACTGCCTTCTTTTATTATTGAATATTTTTTCTTTCTTTCTTCATGTTGCCTTACTAATTGTATCATCCAATCCTTTGTTGTTTCTATGTATGTTAGTAAGCCAATAGTTGTTGTCTTGTATGACAATTCCAGCTGAATAAGACCCCTTTCACCTTCTTTACGGGGTAATTATTATTATTATTATTATTATTATTATTATATGTGCCTTGCCCTATCAGGACGTAGGAGTTCATGGCCTTCCATGTCTACCTATCCCTGGTGGCATGAGCACATTTTCTCCTGTAACATCTCTCAACCCCCTTTCTGTCATCCACCTGCTCAAGCCCTTCACATATGTTATCTGCTGTTTTCCTCTATCTCTTTTTCCCGCAATCTGGCCTGTTAGTGTAAAATTTCTTAGCCTTCCTTCCTCGTTGCATGTCCCATGAACTTCAGTTGTCTCTTCCTGGAGCTCAACATTAATTTCCTTTTTGCTTCCATCTTTGCCAAAACCTCATCATTGCTCACATGCTCCATCCATGATATTCACAGCATCCCTTTGTAGAACCATATTTCAGTTGCGTCAAGTTCTTCCTTCATCTTTGATGATATTGTCCAATATTCATTGCCATATTGAAGAACTGATATCACATAGAAATCTAGTACTCTCTCCTTTGTTTCTAGTGAAAAGTTCCTGTGTCTTAATACTTCTGGAACGCGTCCTTCGCCATGCTAATATTTAACCCTCTTTCCACGTAAGTAAAGCTGGCAGTAGTCCATTATTTTTTAGTTTCAGACAGGACGTAATGGCCGTATTAACTAATGGATGGCGAGAAGAGTTAAATAAGAAATATATATTATTCTTTATTCTGTCAGTTTTTTTTTCGATATACGGTCTCCCCAATTTCACATTATTTTTTACTAAAATTTGTCGTCATGCTATTTCTCTTAATCCCTATTCTAATAAACATCTCCAAAAGTTCGTTAGATTAGTTATTTGTTGGTTTTCTCATCATGTCATAAAAATATGAATTTTCTTTTCTTAGGATAATATCAATCTCTTCTTTGTTTCCATTTTCCTTAAAAATGATATTTTCGATGATGGCTCTTCACAATTTCTCTTCCGTTGTAGCTCTCAGAATTTTCTTTCCTTTTGTTGTTCCTATCATTTCTGTTCTGCCAACCATTTACATAAAATATTTAGTTAGTTTACTCGCTGTTTTCATCAACTGCTATCATTTTTAATATGCCGTATTCTTTAGTCCCACTTTTCTCAGCGTTCAAGAAATTTCAATTGTTTCTTTCTGAATCTCATCATAAGTCATTTTTCTTTCAATTTCTCATAAGTGATTCGTAACTTGCACGAATCTCTATGGTATTCTCAGCTACGTTTTGTTTTCTGTGGCCGCAAGTTTTTTATCTTTATCTGTGATGAGGTTTTCAAGCTTTTACTCCTATTTTTTTTTAATCATATCACCCCAAACAAGGCAATAACATCACTGATGCGCAGGGGGCTACGTAAGAGTTAAAAGATTGGAAAAGAGAAAACCGGAAACCGCATCCTAAACAGGAAACAAGGGATGAGCCTCTTCACCTATTCAATAGACGTGGGTGGAGTATCCTATAGAAGAGGACCGATAGTGCGTAAGTGTTCAGTACTCTTTCTTTGGTTTCGAACAAGGTTTCCTGCTCTTAATAATTTGCTTCGTGTTTATAAGGTAAAATTCGCTATACAATGCCCCTTCCAATTTTATTGCGTCCTCTGCTATTTCTAGAAATTTACTTTTTTGTATTAGAATAATTACTGTTATTTTAAATACTGTAAATATTGCAAAATATCCAAAGTGGGATTTTATTCAAAATCCGAAATAATTTTCTTTAGAAAGTAATAATTTGCTTGTTGGCTTATTTCTATAGCACACACCAATATATTATTTCTTCTTAAAATTGAAATTTAGTCCTTTCTTTTCAAAATTCGTTTTTTTAATATTTTTCTTCTTCTAAGTGTTTTGTTCTTTTAGGATGTAGGCGATCCTGTCCTTCCTCAGTTTCCCTCTCTCTGGTAGCTCGCAGCAAACTTTATCTTCTAACACCACGCAACCCCCGTTCTGTCATTCACCTGCCCAGGCCCTTCAAATATGTTATCCACTGCTTTCCACTGTCTTTTTTCCCCTCTATCTGGACTGTTTATATCAGGTTCTTAAAGCCCTCCTTCCTCATTGCATGTCCCAGGAAATTTAGCTGTCTTTTCCTGATGCTCAATATTAATTTTTCATCCTTTCAAAAACCTCATCATTGCTCACATGCTCGGACCTTCTGGAGAACCACATTTCAGCTGCTTCAAGTTTTTCCTTCATCTTTGATGATATTGTCCAGATATCCTTAACTACCATTTTCTATTTAAAATAGATTTTATTTAATGTAGCCTGTTTTTTCTGCAATAATAAACTTCATGGTGTTTAATCTTACATTAATGGAATAGTGTTTTGGTATTCAGTCATTTATGTGCCGTAAGTGATACACGCTTGGGCGATCATGTCTCGAAGGAGACATGACTGACTGAGCAGAAGATTGCTGAGTAGGTTGCCAATACATTCTGCGATAGACAGATTGTCAAATACAGCTATTTAACCCAATCTGTTTTGTTTATCCCATAGCTGGAAAAAAAGAGGCGGATTAAGATTTTTTTCTGAAAGTATTTGTGCGTAAGTGAATGCAACGAATTCAACTGTACGCTTTACCTAAATTGACCTGCCAAATCGAAATCGGATTCATTCTTTGGACTTTGTCGAGAAGTCCGAGATGAACAGAAAGAAAACCCTACCTAATATGGCAACAGTTTTCAATGCACACCCGATTAAAGCTTTTCTGAAGAAAGCGCTGAAGTTCTTATGCACCCTAATCCAATTAGTAAATACATAATACTTGATTAGCGCAGTAAAACAGTGCTCAGTTTAACAATGCTCAATGAAAATTGATGTTTTTTAGATCATTTATTAATCTAATATGTTTAACGTTTGTGAAGATGGAGAAAGAAGATATTGGTATTTTTATTTTTGTTTCGTTCGATTTCTCTTAATTAAGGGCGATTCATTTGCAGTTGATATTTTAGTGCATTTCAGGGCTTCTCGAACTCTGCAAAAATAAGGGATTGCCAAACGATTGAATGAACGTAAATATTTCTTCATGTGTGCAAATATATCATAATACTAGTTTGCGTTGTGAAACAAATAAAAAGGGGAACATGGTAAATTAATAACCGTTCCGTATCACACACACACACACACACACACACACACACACACACACACACACACACATGCAGTTTTCATTGAAAAGTTATTAACATTAAGTTTTTACATAAATTTTTTATCCAATTTCAATTATGAACACACGAAGATTATACTTCTTGATAATACATACATAATAGCATTATCCACATTTTTTTTTATAAGCGTTTCACCCCGAGCAAGGCATGTCACTGCCACTACTGTGCAGGGGGCTACGTAGAGTGGAGAAAGGCTGATTAAATATAGGAAATGACAGAGGGTGGGTGATAGGCGGGTAAGGATACCGAGAATGAGGGTTGGGTAGATGAGAGTGTTGTGAGAATAGTTGGGAGTTAGTGTGATAGGTGTCTATTGACCCTACATTTAAACACCTGGAAATTGTAACTGTCGGGAAAGCAGACTTGTGGAAGGGAGTTCCACAGGCGGGAAGCGCGAGAAAAGAAAAAGATGATTAAATATAATGGAGGCATTAATAATAACAAAAAAAACAATTCTACACTAAATAAGATCAATTATGAACACGACAACAATATGCTTAACGATTTCAGAACAAAATGTACACTTGACTCTAGATTCATAAACTTTACACATATTTAGTTATAAATAAAACAAAATTAATTTTTTGATAATGGGAAAAAGTATAGAGGAAAGCACTCAAAAACGCAAAACATTTACACAGTTCTTATATAATTTAAATTTTAAAACGAAAAATATTATAAGAGCACATAACAAATTATATTGAAAAACATTTTATACCTTGTCTGTCACTTTCAATGAAACCTGCATAAAAGAGTCATTGCTGCCAAAATACACAATATGTGTGTATGAATATATTATGTCCAACTAGGTATTTTCAATGTAATTTATTTACATTATTTCTTATTAATATAAATTATTTTTAAAATGTATTCGTATTTGGGTTGCTATTAGACAATATAAAATGAACTAAAAATAAATGAACCCAGTATAAAACGTTTACAAAAATAAAAAAAATATATATGTGTGTATGTGTTTTGTGATTGTTTCTGTGTGAATGTTTTTATTTATTCTATGTGTATGTATATACAAGAAAAGCATGCGTCTTTTTTTAATGTTTGCATTAGCAGTCACACATTTAGTCACTGATACCCTCGTAGACACACACGCTCGGACACATATATGCGAGTGCAATAATCTCTGTGGATCTGTGTTTCTGTGCATAAAATGTTAGTCATCAATAATGAATTTCGTGAAAGGCGTTAAACTATAAAGAGAATGAGAAATTAGAAAACAAGCCTAACGAAATTTGATGCGGAAGAAGTCCTATGATAAAACGCGCGATATATTTTTTCATAATCTTTCTATGATATTTACTAATAAAATATACAAACAAATTTGTGTTAATGTCAGTTTTGTTGCAGATCTCTGGTAGGGATCGCTGTTGCATCTGGTGTTCTGCCTAAATGAATTTGGCAAATAAATTTCACGGAGCACCCGGTCATTATATATATGTTATTATATTAATGTATGCACATACAAAATCACACCCACTCACACACATATATATGCATATACATAAATTATGTACGAGGGTCATTTAATAAATAAGGTGAATTTTTCTAAGGTGAATTTTTTCTAATGCATATATAAGCTTACTTTTTTTTTTTTCAACGTATCCTCCCAGCAGTTTCATACAGTTTTCCCATCTGTGCACAAGCTTCCGCATTCACTCAGCCTAAAAATCTTTGGACTGATGTCTCAGCCAATCGCTCACAGTACTTTTGACTTCATCGTCACTTTCAAACTACTTGAAACAATTTAGCCCAATTGTAGACATTCTTTGGCTGAAACATGTGGCACCATGCACAGTTGACATTTTCCTATGAATTTCAACTGGTTTGCACCCTTCAGTAACCAAAAGCTTCATAACTGACTTCTGTTCATTTCTGGAGCATGCTTCTTGGTCGGCCATCTTTGTTAATCTCCAAAACTCTCAAAGTTTTTTTTCAATCTGCCAAAAAAAATTAAATACCTCGGAAAAAGAAGTAAAGGAAAAAATTGAAAAAAAAAAGTAAGTTTTCATCTTTAGTAGAAGTCCTTAGACCGAATAATTCAACTTATTTATTGAATGACCCTCGTAGAAGTGAGAGAGAGAGAGAGAGAGAGAGAGTAACCTGAGAATATTTACTATAAATTATATTTTAGACGTACGATTTGTAGTGAATATATATAAAAAATTTGTACATGTTCTAAAATATAATTTATAATTAATATATAATTATAAATTATATTTTAGAACATGTACAATTTTTTAAAAATATATTCACTACAAATCGTACATCTAAAATATAATTTATAGTAAATATTCAGAGCTCTATATATTATATATCGTGCATTGTTTTAAATTAATGTTTTGGACGTTGTAAAAAAAATTTTCTTCGTTCCTTATTCACATATATCTATCTATCTATGCAATGACATATATATATATATATATATATATATATATATATATATATATATATATATATATATATATATATAAAGAGAGAGAGAGAAAAAAGGACAGAGACAAATACAGAAAAGAAAAGAAAGCAGGAGAGTTAAATTGATCGAGTAAGGGTGTGAAAAAATAGCTTAAATGAGGGATGACGTTCTTATGAGGACTTTTAGTTTCAATGTTCAGTTTGATTTTCAGACCAATAATCGCCTAATTGTGTATGGCAGTTAACTGACTAGCAAGACCATATCTAGAAATGCAGTGTGTTTCTGGAAAGAGCACCCTTCTACAGATATTTTGAAGTTTTCACAATCTATCTATCTATCTATCTATCTATCTATCTATCTATCTATCTATCTATCACAAAATGGTGAAAGAATATCTAGATTAAAAACCCACTGAGTCAAGCATTTACTTTTATGCAGTTTTCTTCTGAAACATGAAAATATTTGTGTAGTGATATTATGCTTTTATAAACCATTGCAATAACAAAATTACTATATATATATATATATATATATAATCCTACAAAATCATTGCATACAGAAAATATATGAGTAAATTTCTCAATTATATTTTAGGATGGTATTCTTTTCTATATATATTAAGATTTAAATATTTCTACAATTATTTTTAAAAGTCTGTTTCTATACGCATTTTGATAAATTTTACACACACACACATATCTATATAAGAATGTTGTGGAACTTGGTAAACGTCTACTGAAAGCTGACTCCTTAATATTTAGCTAACTGCCGATTAATATCAACTTCCTAGTAGTTCTACGGAACTCCAATAGAACTCTAAAGACATCCTAAGAACTTCGCAAAAACTCCAAAGAACTTCTTAAGAACTCCTCCCGTTAACTTCCTTTTAACTCTTATTAATATAGGAGGGAGTGTCCATTATATGAGGAATAGGTGTGTTTCCCCATAACAAAGAATAAGAACCAAATAAAACATCTACGTGTTTTTTCTTCTCAGTTACCTTATCAAGGAAAAAAGATTTTAACTGTAGCAAAGATTTTCACTAGGAAAAAAGCTTTTCAATGTTCAAGAAAGTTACAATAAAAAAATTCACATTTTAACAAACATTTGTTCAGTTTAGTGCGATTTTCAGATAATTATTGCAACATACCATTAAATGCTTTATCATTATATATATATATATATATATATAAGTAGAAATAGTGAGTGTCTTGGAACGACAGTTATGACAAAATGTCTTCGTCAGGGAATAATTATTTTGTTTCAGATTTCGATTCATATACAGCTACAAGTACTTTTATATGTAGGTATTTTAGAATCATATAATTTCGAAACAATGACGTGTTTTCTGACGAAGCCATTTTAACAGAAACAGTTATTCCAGAAATCTTTGTTTGTCTTTCTTGTATCTCATATATATATATATATATATGTATATATATATATATATATATATCATTTAATCTGAATACATTGTTTCAAATCATTTTATTGTATTTTAATACTAAAATAATTGACGATGTGAATACGCTAAGAGAAGTGAGTATGATAGAGAGGATGCAAGTTAGTGAGATAGGAGATGACTATAGACTTGGCATTTAAATTCTTGGAGATTGTAGCTGTCAGGAAAGCAAGTAAATGTAAGGGAATTCCACGGTCGGGATGTGCGAGAAAAGCAGCTGTGGGGTAGAATTTGCGTTTACAATTTATTAGTTTTACAGTAAAAGGGTGGGACCTAGTTGCTAATCTTGTGGCTCCAGTAAATTTATATATATGAGGCACCAGTGAGCTAAATTAATCACAGCAGAAGCCGTGAAAATATTTGTAGAAGAGACACAGGGAAGCCACGTTGCGCCGGTGGGAAAGTGACTGTATCTGAGCTGCCCAGTCAGGATCTATCACATTACAGATTCTCCGTTGGATTTTATCGAGAACTCCTAGGTGGATAACAGGAGCACCCAACCAGATATGGCAGCTGTATTCAATGCACGAATTTGACCCCAAATATTTATTTTATAGCTTTAAAAATTTCCCAAAGATATTGTACTTTTTATTGTAGGTTTGATTAAGAGCCAGACAAAACCCAATAATTCTATTTGAAGGTTGTGTTTCTAGAGTAAATTTTAAGTGGATAAACTATTATTTTTTTATTGGATTTTGACATGTGAGTCTTTCTAGATTAAAATGATCTGAAAAAAGAGGCCCTTGCTGAGAATTTATGAGGGGACGTGACATTAAAAGAGACAGATGAATTATTTTTACATCTTTCCGTATGAGGTATTTTTTTTAAAGTTAGACATTCATTGTTCGTGTATGTTTGTAAAAGAAAAAAAATGCAGCATAGTGTGTTAATTACACCTGACAAGCTGACATCGCGATACAGCTGGTCGTTCCTGTCGTTATCATTAGTCACGATTTCTCTTAATAACACATGCGAACTCCGATATCAAACAACCAGGCGATAAATGAAAACAAAACCATCACTAGAAAGTACTTAATGAACTTAGAGGATTTATATTTTCGAAAGATCTTAAGAAGGAAGTAACATTAAATCTAATACACACACACGCATATATATATATAAGTCGCGATAGATGAATTGTCGTCTAAATTACGCGAAAATGAATATAACAGTGTCATCTAATTTTAACAAATATATATATATATATATATATATATATATATATATATATATAAGTAAATATTAAGGCAGGCTCGTTATTTCATGGTAAATCGGTAGTGTAGGCCTATTTCAGGCGAAACATCATCAGCTTCCGTCTCTTTTGTACAGAAAATCTTCTGTACAATAAAGACGGAAGCTGATGATGGTTTGGCTGAAATAGGCCATCACTTCCGATTTACCATGAAATATCGTGTTTGCCTTAATATTTTCTTATATTTGCTCTATATGTATTTATATACATATATATATTTAGAGCTCTTTTAGAGAGTCATCCTACCACTTTATGTATAGGATACTTCTTTTTATTCTTCTATATCTACACCGCGTGCTTATATATATATATATATACCAACGCGCCCAAAAAATATCTTTAAATACGAAAGAGTAATTTTATTCAATAAGATCGACACTGTTTTAAGCACGACCTTCTCCCAATTTCGGAATATTCTGAATCTAATAGAGACGGTCACCTTGTTTAAGTTAGGGAATGCTGCCATAACCCTTACCTTCAGTTCATCTTTCGTGTAACAAAGAGATTTGTTGGTCTGCCTCTTAACTTCACCCCACAAATAATAATCAAAGATCTAGTGAATTAGACGGCCAGATATATGGTGTAATGCGGTCACAGAAATGATTCAACGGACATGACTGGTTTCGCCTGCTGTTGTGTAATTGTGCAGAAATCTGTTACCAGACATAAAGTCTTCAAGCTGGCAACCTACTGACCCAGGTAGCTATACCTCCTCAAGGCATTTGATGGATAACTAAAAGGTGACTGTTAGGCCCTGTCAGAAGATGAACATAAACCTAACTTTGCCCTCACTCGTAATCAATCTAAACAACGTCCAAATAACTATTCAACTTTTCCGAATGCTCTTCACTATCTTCAGACTGACGGACTAATTACTATGAAATATTCAGCAGTCCTAACTGTATACTGTGTTTACATTACTGACGGAGGAAATTGCGTCATGAGGGTCTTCACAGACGGTACATAACTGACCCTACTTTATTATGAAGTAGAAAAAAGCAAAAACCAAAAACATACGGTAGGCATACGGGAAACATTAAAAATATATATAAAATAAGGACAATTTATTTATCGCACTATTTCTCTCTCTTTATTCACTTTCTCTCTCTCTCTATATATATATAGATACATATTTGTAATGAATTATTTTGAACATTATTTTTACCGATACTCGTATTTAAGTAGATATTCTGTTTTTAATTAAACAGTATTTTTAAATTTATCTCTAGCGGCCTTATTATTTACGATAAATTTTTATTACGAAAATGCGTGCTATCTAGCAGGATTCGAACCTGCGACCCCTATTTACATAGGGGAAGCAACCATTTGATCTGGTAACGTCTTAGACCGCTCGACCATAGATAGCCTCTTTTAATTAAAAATAGAATATCTACTTAAATACGAGTATCGGTAAAAATAATGTTCAAAATAATTCATTACAAATTGTCGGTGGCTTATGACCAAGTTTCGTTAAAATTCGTTAATTTCCGTAACATGTTTACATTTGTTGACATTACGATACATTTCAGAACAGATATGCTTGTTTACCATGAATCGAAAATTGTGTTATATAAGCATGATAAAAACCTCGTCTGATCAGGAGGCTATCTATATCTACCTTATATATATATATATAAGGTAATAAAATTGACTGCCAGGAAGACGAAGAAGGAAAAAAAGAAAGGATGCGCAGATATATGGTATTCTGCTGTCGTAAAAATGTTCTGAGCAGATGTTTATTGCAAAATAATTTGTATGGCAAAAGCTGGTAAATCCTCTTCTCCCCTCAAGAATTGTGACTCATTTTAGGGATTTTTGTTGTCGTTGTTTATCTCATAAAGTCAGGAATTTAGATTTAAGTGCAGATTATGAAAAATGTTTTCAAACTGATGATAGCGCAGAGAAAATAGTTAAGTGTGAATATGTCATTCGACTTAAATCGAAATCGTAAGACCTTCAACATCGTAGGCTTATTAATATATAATCCATTATTTTATCACTGGGTGTAAATGCGAAAATTTTCCTTTAATCAGTTTCACAAAGATATGATAGAGATGTTCGGCAGCCGCGACATATTTGGGAAAGAATTAACAGTAATCAAGAATCTCTACTGGCAGCAAACCGCCTAAAGAATTCAGCAGATATACAAAGATAGAATAAGGGCATAAGACAAAGGGGCATAACACAAGGTTGTGTCATTTCACCGGATCTATTCACTTTGTACAGCGAGACTATTCTGAGGACCCTAGAAGTTATGCTAGGATTCGTCACCAGAGGCAACAATTTAAACAACATATGGTACGCAGATGATAGTGCTGATAGCAGACACAAAAACAAAACTACAAGACCTCTTACAGAAGGTAGCTGAATAGAGTGACAAGAAAGGATTACAAATAAACTGCAAGAAAACCGAATGCATGGTCATTAGTAAAAAGGGCAGCCCAGTATGAAAAATACAGGTCGAGGATACTAAAATCAAGCAGGTACAAAATTTTAAATAAGTGTTCTAACAGAAGACGGAAAGCGCGACACTGAGGTCCAAAGGCGAATTGCCATAGCGAAGGAAACATTCCAGAAGTTTAGTAAATTATTTTAAAAAAACAGGACAATTTCGCTAGAAACAAAGAAGAGAGTACTGGATTAGTATGTGTTGTCAATTCTTCAATATGGCAGTAAATGCTGGACAATACCATCGAAGATGAAGGAAAAACTTGAAGCAACTGAAATGTGGTTCTACAGAAGGATGCTGCGAATATCATGTATTGAGCATGTGAGCAATAATGAGGTTTTGGGAAAGATGGAAATAAAAAAGAAATTAATACTGAGCATCAGGAAGAGACAACTAATGTTCCTGGGACATGCAATGAGGAAAGAGGGCTTGGAGAACCTGATACTAACAGTCCAGATACAGGGAAAGAGAGACAGGCGAATTTGAAGGACATGATCAGGTGGATGACGGAACGAGGATTGCATGATGTAACAGAAGGCGTGCTAAGAGCCACCAGAGATAGGAAGACGTGAAAAGCCACGATCGCCTGCGTACTGAAAGAACAGGGCACATAGAAGAAGAAGAAGAAGAAGAAACAATAAAGACATCAATATTAAAGTATATGAGAAAAAATTATATTAACGAGAGAGATAATAAAAGATTTAGAAGACAGAAGGTAACGATTAACATTGCAATAAAACTTTTGAAGCTAAATGTTGTTTGAGAAGCATGAAGCCGGTGATGATTTCTGCAAGCGAGAAGCTCGATAGAAAATACTGTCAGCATAGAACTTAGTGGGGAATATCGCCGTTTCAAATGAGCTCTCGACATCAGTATAGTACTACACTTTGCTTCATAAAGTGTAGAGGCCACAGAGCTGCGGTCACCAATCTACAGCCAAGCAATTACAAATAGGCCGATTTGTTGAACTAAGGAAGTCTCTGGAAGACAAAATTTTAGAAAAGTCTGCTGCGATCCTTAATTATTGGACATCCATCCCAATATCTTTCATCTGTCTGCTCTTCTTTCGGATTATGGCTCAACATATTCCCGTGAACAAATTTTCGTTTCTATGAAAGTAGTGTTAAGTCCATAACGAAGTTGTCTAACATCCGAACATTTACAAAATTGAGTAAAACTCAAAGTAACAAAATATTTTGTTAATCATTTCACCCCAAGCACGACATTCCACTGCCACTATTGCGCATGGGGCTACATAGGGGTCGGTAAAGAGAAGGAGTGGTTAGACATAGGAAATGTCAGGAGGAAGGTGTTAGATGGGTAAGGATACCGAGGATGCGGGTTGGGCAGATGGGAAGAGTGTTTGAAAGAATGGGAGCTAGTTAGTGTGTTAGGAGGTGTCTATTGCCCTTACATTTAAAATCCTGGAGATTGTAGCCGTCGGGGAAGCAAACATGTGGTAGGGAATTCCACAGTCGGGAAGTGCGTGAAAATAAACTGTTGGAGTAGAAGTTGCGTTTGCATTTTATATGTAACCGATATTGAACAAATGACTAAGAAAATGCAAAGTCAAGGCTCCCATGAATAAAAAAAATCTAAAAAAAAAAACAAAATTTAAAACAGTTTATTTCTATTAATAGATTTTAAATATCATTGTATATATTACTATTTTAATTTATTTGGTTAAAGGCTAGGTTAGGGCTAGGAATAAATGGCTAGGGCTAGAGCTAAGTTTAAAGTTAGGGTTAGGGCTAGGGATAGGTTAAGTGGCTAGGGCTAGAGCTAAGTTTAAAGTTAGGGTTAGGGCTAGGGTAGGTTAAGTCGCCAGGGCTAGAGCTAAGTTTAAAGTTAGGGTTAGGGCTAGGGTAGGTTAAGTCGCCAGGGCTAGAGCTAAGTTTAAAGTTAGGGTTAGGGCTAGGGTAGGTTAAGTCGCCAGGGCTAGAGCTAAGTTTAAAGTTAGGGTTAGGGCTAGGGTAGGTTAAGTCGCTAGGGCTAGAGCTAAGTTTAAAGTTAGGGTTAGGGCTAGGGTAGGTTAAGTCGCTAGGGCTAGAGCTAAGTTTAAAGTTAGGGTTAGGGCTAGGGTAGGTTAAGTGGCTAGGGCTAGAGCTAAGTTTAAGACTAGGGATAGGGTTAGGTTTGGGATAGGGTTAAGTGGCTAGGATAAAGAGCTAACGTTAATTTTAGGGATAGAGCTAGGGCGAGGTTTAGGTGGATAGGGCTAGAGCTAAGGCTTAGATGATGGTTAGGGTCCGGGATAGAGTTAAAGGCTATGGCTAGATGTAAGTTTAAGGTTAGGGTTAGGGTTAGGGTTAGGGCAAGGGCTAGGGTTAAGTTGCTAGGGCTACAGCTAAGATTAATGCTAGGGTTTGGGTTAGGGCTAGGGCTAAGTTTGTGACTAGGGCTAGATCTAACGTTGTACAGGTTTTGGGATAGGGCTAAGGTTAAGTGCCTAGGGCTAGAACTAAGGTTAATTTTAGGGTTATGAAAAAGACTAGGGTTAGGTTTAGGTTTAGGGCTAGGGTGAGTGCTAGGTTTAGGGTTAGGGCATGAGTAGAGGTTAGTTTTAGTGTTAGGGTCAGTGTAAGTGTTAGACTTAGAACTAGGTTTAGAGTTATGTTTGCGGTTATTGTTAGAGATAGGTTAGAGTTTGGATTGGGTTAGGGTTTGAGTTAGGGTTAGCGTTAGGTTTAAAGTTGGTTTAGATTTAGGGTTAGTTTATGGTTATGTTTTGAGTTAAGTTTAAGGTTTGGGTTAGGGTTAGATTAAGGTTATGGTTAGACTTAGGGTTAGGTTTGTTTTAGAGTTAAGCTTAGGGTTAGGTTATGATTAAGTTATGGGTTAGTGCTAGGGTTAAGGTTAGGTTTAATGTTAGGGTTAGGTTTAGGGTGATGATTAGTGCAAAGGTTCGTGCTAGGTTTAGGGTTAGTGTAAGTGTTAGGCTTTGGTTTAATGTTAGCATTATGCTTATGGCTAAAGATATGGTTAGTTTCATGTTAGGGTTAGTGTTGGTGTTAGGTTTAAAGTTTTGGTTAGTGTTAGATTTAGAATTGTGGTTAGTGTTAGGGTTATGTGTTACATTTTGATTTAGTGTTAACTAGCTAGGGCTAGAGGTAAGTTACATTTATAGCTAGGGTTATGTTTGCGGTTAGGTTAGGACTAGTGTTAGTGTTACGTTAGGTTTAGTGTTAGGGTTAACAGGGAAAATGTTTGCAAAGAATTTGCAGTTATATCATGCCAGCTCAACCGTAAATTGATGATATCTCGATGCCAGTTTAGTCAGTCAATTTGCTATGGGTGATACATGCTTGGGCGATTATTTCTCAAAAGTGATATGACTAAGTGGGAAGAAGAATTTCACGCAGTAGATTACCATTTATTTCTGCGGTATACTGGTTGCCAATCAAAGTTATTGATCTAATGAATACGTAATGAATATATATACACCTTGGTTCTCCCTAACAGTAATGTGATTGGCTGGCCAAAAATACAGACGAAGGCAAAGACCCATAAAGGTATATATATATGAAAAGAAAAACAATCGGATATCCGACCGTACTGATGAGCTGTGATACAGCAAAACAGATCTGTTGGTGGATTACTACACACACACACACATATATATATATATATATATATATATATATATATATATATATATATATATATAATGAATCCATCACTCTCCCAAATGTTATGAAGAATTAACAGGCGAGACCTGATTTTATAATTTGTGTGGCAACCAGTATAGGAGAAGGTAAACTCTGAATTCAAAACAACCTCGACTAACCTAAGCCCTGCCAAGCTGTTCTGGTCAAGAAAGATAATTTATAAGGCAGTTGCAACTCATGTCGTTCCTCTAAGACTCTAATGGGACACTGGATAATATCTATCTATCTATCTATCTATCTATCTATCTATCTATGTGTGTGTATATATATATATATATATATATATATATTGGTGTGTGTCTATATATATGTGGAAAAATATGCGTATATATATGTGTATGTGTGTCTATATATATATATATATATATATATATATATATATATATATTTAGTATATCGAGGCAGCAAGTAATTTTCTAGACATATTATATTAAATATAAGAGACAATGTATGTCTATTATGTTTAATCATGAGCCGTTCTAAACGTCGTATTTTTGCTTTAATTTCAGTTGAAAATAAAGACAAAAATTCTCCAACATTTGGATAATTATTTATTGGTTTTCTTCTAAGCTTTCGGCTCACATGAGCCATCTTCAGAGAGGTAGTTTAAACTGAAATATTATAAAATCCACCATCACCGACGATTTTATTTTGTGTTGACATAAAACTCCGCTTGGAGTCTAGAAAATATATATATATATATATATACAGGAATAGTTATTTTTTCAAATTGTATTAAAATTATGGTGTACAATTTATTTGGTATCCTAAATATATCCCAACTATGAAATTAAATTTCATAGTTACATTTTTCCATCTTTTTCTAATAGAACAGTTTGGTGGCTTAAGACTGCTATTACGATAAATGGAGTCAATATTTATTTCTCGTGATACTGAATTTCCTTTTATTGTGTCTGTTTTCCTTTCTTTTTCTTTTCTTGCTTTCCATTCGGTTTTTTCTATTTCCCCTTCTTCTTTTTTCTCTTTATTCTTTTTTTTTCTCTTCTTTACATTAATCAATCTTCTATCTTTTCCTTAACCTTGCTTTCCTATTTCTTTGGGCTTCTTTTCGAATCGGCGAGAAATTTTCGTAAATACCCGTTACAAATATTTGTTCTAATATGGACATATGAACGTCTATATAAAATAAAAGAAAAGAAAAGAAATTTTTGTGGGGGATATTTTGAGGACCACCTGGTGTAATATTTGGGTCTGACGAGCCCCGATAACAACATCAGGACGCGGTGAAATATCCTTTACACGTAGTAATAATCTAAAATCCTTTATAAATTTTATTACTCTGTTAAATTAAATAAATGCATTTAGACTGAGTTCCTTTGAGTTCGTCTCTATCTGAATTCACTTGGATTGTATGCCAAATGTGCTATGTTATATATATATATATATATATATATATATATATATATATATATATATATATGAAGTGGTGTTTCATTTTAGACAGAAAAGAAACATTCAAGCGTCATTTGTAAATAACTCAAAAGCAAAACAAACGTGAAGTTTTAAAACAAAATATCAGAGACGTCCATTTTTGGATAGGAACTGACAAGGAAACATTTGTGTGTTCCTGAGTATTTAACAAAAGCCTGCGGCCATCTGAATGTAAACTCAACACAATTTTGGTTACTCGATTCCACATAAAGTCAAAAAAACATCTTATGATTTTAGCATTGGCGAGACATCATGACTTCCATTCATAAACGTTTCTCTGGGCGTTTTTCTTTCTTCTTTATCATATTTAGCTTTTCTTTGTCAAACCTATTTTAAAGTTGAATATTTTCTTTATGCAGAGTTTTATATACAATTAAGTTTTCAATTTTTTTGTTTTAAGATTCTCCGATTTTTTAGAATTTTGCTGTTTTATTTTTATTCATATGTTTTACATTGAAACATTTTTATTCGCATTTTGTAAATAATATTTTTGTTTCTGTTCATATTTTCTTTCCGTATTTCTATAAATATTTCTGTTTTTTAACTCCATTTTGTTAATCTCATTGATCTTTATTCTGTCTTTTTATTTATTTATTTCTTTGTAGAAGCTTTTATCCTTTTTAATTTTTCAATTTTTACAAAGGTTTTCATTCTCATTTTTATAAGATGTTGCTACTCTTCTTTATAACAATTCTCTTTCATTCTTTCTTTCTGTCTCTCCTCTCATTGGTCATTATTCTTTCTTTTTCTTTCTTTCTTTCTTTCTTTCTATCTTTCTTTCTCTCCTCTCATTAATCATTATTCTTTCTTTTTTTTCTTTCTTCCTTTCTTTCTTTGTAGATACTTTTATCCTTTATAATTTTTCAATTTTTACAAAGGTTTACATTCGCATTTTATAAGACGTTACTTATCTTCTTTATAACAATTTTCTTTCTTTCTTTCTTTCTTTCTTTCTTTCTTTCTCTTCTCTCATTAATCATTATTCTTTCTTTCTTTTCTTTCTTTCTTTCTTTCTTTGTAGATACTTTTATCCTTTATAATTTTTCAATTTTTACAAAGGTTTACATTCGCATTTTATAAGACGTTACTTATCTTCTTTATAACAATTTTCTTTCTTTCTTTCTTTCTTTCTTTCTTTCTTTCTTTCTTTCTTTCTCTCCTCTCATTAATCATTATTATTTCTTTTTCTTTCTTTCTTTCTTTCTTTCTTTCTTTCTTTCTTTGTAGAAACTTTTATCCTTTTTAATTTTTCAATTTTTACAAAGGTTTTCATTCGCATTTTATAAGATGTTACTTCTCTTCTTTGTTTATCAAATTTTTTCTTTCTTTCTTTCTGTGTTTCCTTCTCTACTCATTCTTTTTCCTCTCTTCCTTTATTTCATTCTTCCTTTTTTAATATTTTATTCGAAATTTATAAAATATGTTTTCCTCTTTTCTTCTTTCTATCATAATTTAAAAAAACCTAAAATATTAAGAGACAGGAAACCTTCACTAAAAACAATGTAGAGAGTACTGAATTGCTATATGATATCAGTTCTTCAATATGGCAGTGAATACTGGACAATATCATCAAAGTTAAAGGAAAACCAAGAAGAAAGTAGAGGATTTCTATGTGATGTCAGTTCTTCAATATGGCAGTGAATGCAGGACAATATCATCAAAGATGAAGGAAGAACTTGAAGCAATTGAAATGTGATTCTGCAGTAGGATGCTGCGGATATCATGGACCGAGAATATGAACAATGATGAGTTATTTGAAAGAATGGAAATGAAAAGGAAATTAATAGTAAGCATCAGAAAGAGACAAATAAAGTTCCTGGGACATGCCATAAGGAAGGAGGGCTTGAAGAACCTGATACTAACAGACCATATACAAAGAAAAAGTGACAGAGAAAAGCAGCGGATAACATATTTGAAGTGCCTGAGAAAGGTGGATGACAGAACGGGGATTGCGTGGTTTTACAGGAGAAAGCGTGCTAAAAGCCACCAGGGATAGGAAGATGTGGAAGGTCAAGATCGCCTATGTCCTGAAGGGAGAAGACACATAGGAGAAGAAGAAGAAGAAGAAGAAGAAGAACGTATCATCCCATTCAACACAGTAATGCAACTGAAACCGAATGGGTTAAAGGGTGTGGAAGAATTAGGGAAAGAAAAATTCAAAATGAGCAGAATGATAAAAGAGTAACCAGGAGGACATTAGATAGCGATTAAAAATTGCATTAAAAATTTTGCAGATTGAAGTTGGTTAGAAAGCAAGAGTAACGGAAGTGAGACCTTCAAGCGAGAAGGGTAGCAGAGACAAATGTTAGCAAAGAATTTATAGTTACATCAAACCATCTTAACAGTAAATTGATGATATCTCAATGCCAATTTAGTCAGTCAATGAAGTGCTATGGGTGATACACTTTTGGTCGATCATGTCTCGGGAGTGACATGATTAACTAGGCAGATGATTTTCACGCAGTAGGTCACCATTTATTCCTGCGGTAGACTGGTTGCCAATCAAAGTTATTGATGTAATGAATATGTAATGAATATGCATACAACTAGGTCCCCACTTACAGTCATTTGACTGGCTGGTGTCTGCCATAAATACAGACAAAGACGAGGACGCATAGAGGTTTTTCACTACAGGTCTTCGACCAGAGATTTACAACTATTGGTCTACGTCTATTGCCTACTCCTACATCTTAGGATACTGCATACGACGTGTACTGTCCCTTACGTCTATTTATTAGATTGAAATACCTAGTTGCATGTGCCTAAACCGCTTAACTATATCGAATGATGTATATATCCCTTTCCGGGACATATCAGTTACATTTTGTTTTTAATCTTATCACCCCGAGCAAGGCGGTAACGCCACTGATGTACAGGGGGCTACATAAGAGTGAAAAGATAAGGGGGTTACATAAGAGTAAAAAGATTAGATAGGAGGAGAGTGATGAGAAAGACGAACCAGTTAGAAAGGAGCAAGAGAAGCATGGGAATTCAGGTGTGATGACAATTGAAAGGTGGAGAGAAAGGAAAGTATATACAGGGTGGTGTAGAAAAAACTAGAGTCAAGTGGTTAAGAGATGAGTTTTGACATTGTATTTAAATTCCTGGAGGTTGTAGCCGTCAGGAAAGCAAGAATATTGAAGCGAGTTCCACAGGCGAGAAAACGAGCTGCAGGAGTAGAATTGTCTTCTGCATTTGGTTGATCTGTGAATTAGTCAGACCCAGTTACCAGTCTGTTTGCACGAGTAAACACCTGTTGCAGGGGAACTATTGACTTAATTTCGGTGTCATCCAATGTTCTGTGATTTACCTCAAAGCTGAAGAGATGCATTGGATTAATATATTTTCCAATAATATTTGGGCGTAATTGAATGCAACGAATTTAACTGGAATAGGAACTTGGCTCTCCGATTTCACGTTTCGAGCCGATATCTACTACACTACAATGCACATCTAGTAATCTGAAAACTCCAGATATCACATCGAAGATATCATTTCGAAAAAATTACGCTAAAATTGTTTATAGAAAAGATATATGGAGACAACCTTATGGCGGTGAGAAAGGGACTGAAGCCGAGACACCAGATCAGAACCAATGATATTGCTGATTGTTCTTTTGATCATATTAAGGGTATCCAGATAAACAGCAGGGGCATTGGGCCACTTGTGGAAACAAGATTCTAAGTATGGACTAATGGTAGACTTATATACGTGATCAATATAGATTCTGGAGAACATTGTCTCGCCCGAGACAGTAAAACTTTATTCTCAGTAGTTAATTCAGTTTCGACTTTGCACTTCATGTCAACTAAGAAATTCGACCAGAGAAGGTAAAACGAGTCAATTTCGTGGTAATTAACATCGTTGAGCCTGGTCAGTACTTACGTGGGTGACCACTTGGGAATACCAGGTGCTGTTAGCGTTCACGGATGTGCGTTGTGGTGCGGTGGATGTCGGCTTGGAGGGGGAAATCGGTGAGCCGAGTTCCAATTTCAGTCGAGCACACTGCACTCACTTGCGCACTAGTACCCTTGGGAAAGGTATTAATCCGTGCGTTCCCTCCAGTTATGGGTTAAATAACGGGGTAGGACTTGGGACCCTGCTCTTAAACAAATCCCAATGAGACTTGCTCCGTCAGGGAGGAAGCCCGCTCAACCCGACTAAGGTGAATGCGGTATACATACATATATATATATAATTAGCATCAGTCATGCTGATGAAATATAGCGAGTATATTTTTAGAGACGATAAAATTCATTAACCGGATCTGCCTCGTGGTGCAATAGATATCGACTCAGAACGTCAAATCGGGGAGCCGAGTTCGAATTCCAGTTAAATTCCTTGCATTGACTTACGCAAAAAAATACCCTTGAGAAAGATATTAATTCATCTCTTCCCTCCAGTTATGGGTTACATAATTAGATATATTGGGTTCTATAACCTTGGCTGGCAAGCAGTCTACCACAGTCTACCACAATGGCAACTTACAGCGAGGTAATCTTCTGCCCTGTCACTTATGTCTCTTTTGAGATATGATCGCCCAAAACGTGTATCACGTATTGCTCTTAACTAACTAAAATTTATAAGCCTTTTCTCCTCGCCTAATGAAGGTCTTGAGATTGTTTTGTACATTGACTGTCATTGTAATCTTGATGGACTGATAAGCCATACTCTCGAGACAGTGTGAAATTGTGTCATCAGCGTAGTTACAAATTAGGAGTTAAGGATAGTCATTAATGATTAGTAAAAATAGTGGAAGACCAAGGATATGTTCCTCTGGACACCGGCCTTAGTACGAGCGACTGAGACGAGTGGCAGTTCAAGATAACTTGACATTACAATTTGATAACAAAGACTGGATGAGCTCAAAAATGTCCGGAGACACCGTAAATTTTCAGCTTGTGAAATAGGCCTAAATGTCAAAGGCTGTCAAAAGATTTCGAGTGGTTTCAAGCTACAACACAGGCTTCACCGCTTTTATCTAAAGCATGATATACTTTCCGCAATTATCATCAGTAAACCAATGTTTGACATGGGGAAACGAAAACCGTAATGCTTGTGCTGAAAAGACCCTGCGACAAGAGATGATGAACACTGATTAGGACATCTAAAAGCCACCCAAAAATATGTAGAAGGCAATTAATAGGGTCGGATGGTTAATCATCGTTCTTGAAAAGTGGATCAACAGATGAGTTCAACAGGCATAAAGCAGAAGTCTTCGAGGCATTTAATATGGAGTTTAACTAGAACAGGAGCCATATCGTTTCTTAATGAAAATTTCAAAGTTGCAGTCGGTTCCCCAATGATGGTGGCAATCTACGTTAGATTTGATAGCATAATCCATGGAAGTTTTTCTCAACCGAGAATAGAAGGAACGTTAGGCAGGGATTTTCCCGATGTGACAAGAGTATAGCTTGATGAGAATTTTCTGATAAAACTTCAAGATTTATCAACGGACACACTTCTACACTTTGATGTTGCTCTCTCAAATGATCTCAAATGGAATGACTATATCGAATCTATAGCTGAATTTACAACTAGGAAGTCTTGGTCACTGTGTCGGTCAAAGTAGCTTTCCTCGTCATAATCCATCTTGCACATTAATAAATTTATCATTCGTCCTTGCATTGAATACTGTTGCCATATCTGGTCGGGTGCTCCTGCTATTCATCTTGAGATACTCGTCAGAGTACATCTTGCCCATTAATAAATTTATCATTCGTTCTTGCATTGAATAATGTTTATATATCTGGTCGGGTGCTACTGCTATTCATCTTGAGATATTCGTCAGAGTACATCTTGCACATTTATAAATCTACCATTCGTCCGTGCATTGATTACTGTTGCCATATCTGGTCGGGTGCTCCTGCTATTCATCCTGAGGTTCTCGACAAAATCCAAAGAAGAATCTGCAATATAACTTATGCGGACTTAGTAACTGGTTTTTAGCCATATTGTCACTGACATGATGTGGTTCTCCTTAGTCTTTTATACAAGTATTTTAAAAGCAACTGCCTTAATGAAGTATTTTTCTGGTTCCCCGACCATGTGTATTTATCTGTCTTACCGAATTGACATCATTCATTGTCGATATAATTAAATGTAATCACCTCTTATACTCTAACATTTTCTTTTCTCTTACTTTTCGTTTGTGGAATTTCCATTAATTTGTTTGCTTCAATGATTGTTCTTCTTCTATGTGCCCTGTCTTTTCAGGACGTAGGCTCATGGCTTTCCACGTCTCCCTATCTCGGGTGGAGCTTAGCACGCCTTTTCCTGTTATACTATGCAAAACCTCGTTCTGACATCCACTAGCTCAAGCGCATAAATCTACAATATAAATGTACAGAAATTAGCACGGCCACAAAATTAGGGATCAGTTTATATATTGATTATAATATAGACTTAATCCCCCATTTATATCCATATTATAATTTCCAAGAAACAGCATATATCTTCATCTTCTATTTTCCTTGTCAATTCAGGACGTAGTCAATTATAGTTTTCCCACGTCTCCTTATCCCTGGTTGCTCTTAGCACGCCTTCTCCTGTTACACAATGAAAACCTCGTTCCATCAATCACCTGATTAGGTCCTTCAGATATGTTATCCGCTGCTTCCCCAGACTCTTTTCCCTTCTATCTGGCCTGTTAGTATCAGGTCCTCCAATCCCTCCTTCCTCATTGCATGTCCCAGGAACTTCAGCTGCCTCTTCCCGATGCACAGTATTAATATCCTTTTCGTTTACATCATTTCCAAAACTTCAGCATTGGTCACATACTGGATCCATGATATTCGCAGCACCCTTCTGTAGAACCACATTTCATTTACTTCATGTTCTTCCTTCATCTTTGATGATATTGTCTAGTATTCTCTGACATATTGAAAAACTGGCAGGACATAGCAATCCATTACTCTCTTCTTTGTTTCTAACAAAATTGTCCTGTTTCCTAATACTTTACTTAACTTCTGGAATGCGTCATTCGCCATGCCAATTCGCCTTCGGATCTCTGTGTCGCACTTTCCGTCTTCTGTTATAACACTTCCCAGGCATTTAAATTTTTGTACTTGCATAATTTTAGTAAACCCGTCTTTTATTTGGCATAGTGGACTGCCGTTTTTGCTGATGACCATGCATTCGGTCTCTACTTGTTTCGCATCCATCTCTTGTCTTATTTCGGCACCCTCTGTATTTTGATTTTTTTCTCTCACTTTAACACACTCAGCACTCGTGGAGTTGCTGCCTTCCTCGGGGTGAAATGATCATAAAAAACGAGGATGATAACACCTCAACTTGTTTGAAAAGAAGAGGTAAAAATGTTATCATTAATTAATGCCCCATTACAGAGCCAACAGTAATCACTAGAGTCAAAATTGTTGGAGGCTATGCGATACGTCATTTTCTCGGAAGAGGGACTTCTTTGACGATTCTCTTACGTTCATTGCGAGCAAAAATGATTAGATGCATGTCGTGACGAGAGCAGTCTAGCTGGTATAGTAAAAAATAATGATTTCTATGTTTTATAGCGGTCAGGCCATCTGGTGTAAACAATGAAGACGATTAAGGTTTTACCTGGCATTTCTGAGATGAGAAGAAAGCGTCCAGGTCGTCTTTGACCCAAGAAAAAACTTCAGTGGCTCAACTTTAAATTGAAGGTAAAAATGTCGGTACAAGCGGAGTCATGGAGCAATAGCTACCACTAAGTGGCCAGAATTATCGAGTGAGCAGTGTTTTGAAGCACGGTAAGCGTGAGGAATGAAGGTAAGATATAAATTCAGGAAATATTTTGCTCGTTTTTTTTAGGAAAATGCGGAGGATGTTAAAGTTTTTAGTAACGGATTAAGCAATAGAAAAATTTAACGCCTGAATACTGGCAAGAGTAGAACCTTTAAAATCATGTGTCAGGGTGAACATTAAAGTCAACGAGGGCAAAGATATTCGGAAATAGATGGAGAGAAAGTGCCTTTTTTATACTACCAAATGTTTGTATCTTATACTGCAATCCGGAAAACGAGGGAGAGCAATAAATAAAAAAGTGATACCTAACAGAATATAGAATTAATTTCCTTTTTGTGGCCATTCTTTCCAACACCTCATCGTTGTTGCATGCTCAGTCCACGATATCCGCAGCATCCTTCTGTAGAACCACATTTCCGCGGCTTCAAGTTTTGTCCTCATATTCGATGATATTGTCAGCATTCAGTGCCGTATTGAATAACTGGCATCACATAGCAATCCAGCACTCTTTTCTTTGTTTCTAGTGAAATTTCCCTGTGTGTTAGTACTTTACTCAGCTTTTGGAACGCGTCCTTTGCCAGGCCAATTCGCCTTCGGATCTCTGTGTCGCACTTTCCATCTCCTGTTAGAAAACTTTCTAGGTATTTAAACTTTTGTACTTGCTTGCTTCTGGTATCCCCCACCTGTATTTGGCATTTTGCTTTGCACCTTTTGCTGATGACCATGCATTCAGTTTTCTTAAAGTTTATTTGTATTCACTAAGTGTCTAAAACGTTCTTTCTTATACTTCATAGCCAGTTGTATCAATATATCTTTGTTTGTTTTCTCTTTATAGACACGTCTGAATGTTTATTCTCTAATTTTTTATGTCATTTCTCTAATCGTCATGTATTTCATGTAACTTTTCTTTTATTTGTATTTAAATCCTTATGTTCTGAAACCCTTTGTTTAAGTTATTATGTATCTTTGTAATTATACTCTATTTGGTTATCGTTATAGGCCTATCTCAAAATATATAATCAATAATATTTTTCCTTTCTTAAATTCCCTTATGGTGGGGGTACCGGTATGAACCTGGGTAAATGTCGTTCAATATCAGAAGGAATTGTAGTAGCAGTCACTTATAGATAGGTACAACTTAGGCCTCGTGGAGAAATAAATAAACTTCTGTAAGCAATCAATTACGGTCACCATAAAACATAATAAAATATAAAAGAGAAGGTTTTAGCTGAAATACTTTTATACATAAAGGCACAAAAATAGCAAATATAATGAATGTGCGTTGTGGTGCAGTGGATATCGGCTCGGAACGAGAAATCGGGGAGCCGAGTTCGAATTCCAGTTAAATTCATTTTATTCACTTACGCGCAAATACCCTTGGGAAAGGTATTAATCCGTCTATTCCTTCCAGTTATGGGTTAAATAACAGGACAGATTGGGTTCTATAGCCTTGGCTGGCAACTAGTCTACCGCAGAAAGCAATGGCAACCTACTGCGGGATAATCTTCTGCACAGTCAATCATGTCTCTTTCGAGACATAATCGCCCAAGCGTGTTTCACGTATGGCATTTAACTGACTGAATTTATCGGGATTTTACAAGCACAAAGTCCGTTCTTAAAATCTTTATTTGAAAAAAAGGAAAGAAATAATTTTATAAAGGAATTAATATGTCTCTTTGTGAATACTTAAGTTTTTGTGTTCTGGTTCCGAAAGATGAAAGAAGAAGTCAATTGGTTGGTAGGTGTAATTCGATATCTTCTTTGATGAATGAAACCCTGACAGCAATTAGGGATTGCTGGCGCAAAGGAGTTATTGCAAGTCGGTATACTACAAAGTTTGCTGGCGAGAAGTCGAATTCGTCATTCATTTAACTGTCCTTTTGATTTGTGGAAATTGCTTTTTATATTCTTTTTAATTTTTGGTTTTCCACCGGAACTTATGCGTCGATCCTCGTTGTGCAAAGATCAATTTTGGTCATTTGCTCTCTGGATCGCTGAGGGCAAACATCTGGCGCCCCTCGCCTGCTTGGCATCACCACACACTTTTCCTTAAATTTATATGTCTCAATTGTTTTTATTTATAGAGAGGTGTCAAAATAATTTTATCATTGTTTCTTTCTCGTCATGTGTCTAAGTCTGTATATAATTTACACGCATATCAAATTACCTTTTCGTTAAATTTCGTTGGATTTTTTATTTGTTTTTTCTTAAATATTTACATACCCAGCCATTTGATTTTTTATATATTCTTTATATCTTTAGTGTTTTATTCCTTTTTTTTCATCATAGGCATATAGCAAAGCTTCTTTCCTTTAATTCTCTTTTTTAATTGTTTTCTTTATAACGTACGGTATAAATAATTTTTGATTTATTCAAAGTTCATTTGTCGTTTAGATAAGTATTGGATTACATGTTTGGTAAGTATTGAATTTCATTTTTGTGAAGTATTGAATTTCATTTTTGTTAGATGCTGACTTTTATTTTGTGTAAGTATTGACCTTTATTTTTGGTTAGTATTGGCTTTCATTTTTGGTTAGTATTGACTTTCATTTTTGGTAAGTAATAAATTTCGTTTTTCTGGTATAAATATATATTTATTTTTACGTAATTTTCGTTTTTCTTTCGCTCTTTTTTCTAGATATTTTTACATTCAAGTTTGTTTTTTTATTATTATTATTATATTAGTACAATCATCTTCCTTATTATTATTATTATTATTATTATTATTATTATTATTAATATTTCATTTGACTCATGTCGCATAAACATTTCCTTCCGGGTCCCATCCAGAAACCTATGGTCTGAAATATCATCATAATATTTTCTAGTGGGCTTTTTTGTAAGGATCACAGAGATTTTATATATATATACAGTCTTTTGTAATGTGTTAGCTATATTTGTATTTTTTAAGGCATTGGCTACCAGGTATTATTTCAGTTACTTGATCAGATATCTTTTTCTAAACAATCAGAAGTTGAATTATTGATGTCTTCAAATGCCTCTTTTGTTTTATATTAACTTCTACTTTAAAATACTACTAACAGTATAGCGCGGCGTTGCTTGTTTGCAATGAAAGCTTTAAAACTAATCCATGGTCCTGGAGCTCAGACACTTCGGACGTTGGCATGAAAGATTAAAAAACAATAGTTGTTTCTATTCAAAGCAAAACCGTAGATCGAAAGAAAAATTAATAGATGTGAGTTAAATTTTGATTTTCTGGATCGATGTCAAAAAAGCTTTCCATCGAAAACTGAAATTTGACGGCTAAACAACTCCTCTGAGTAAATGATATCATGGATCAGACTATGAAGTACAATTATATCTATTTAGAATAAAACCCGAAGCAAAAAGCAACATAAAACTGCTGAAATCCTGAATTTGATCAGATCCGAGAGGATATCGTGGTATCGATTTCCAATATCGGAGTCAAATAAGTCATCTAAGGATAAACTAACCTAAGTAAGTCCATGAAAACTTATTGTACCCCTCAGGAGTACAATTTGAGAAATTGAGTAATATTGATGGCTGAATATCGGTTTTTGATCAGATCCGATAGAATATGGGGGGTATTGTTTTTCGATACCGAGGAAACTGTGTAGACTGAGAAAATCTACTGAGATTTGAGATTAAAAAATATAATTTTTCCAAGTTAGAACAAATTCTGCAGCATGATAAAATGGCTGAAATCCTGAATTTGATCAGACGTGATCGGATATCGTGGTATCGAATAAAAATTGTCGATTTGTATAAGGGATATACATACACACAGACAGAGAGAGAGACACACATACACATAAACATCTTGCTTTTTATATATATAGATTATTCTTATAGTTTTTGACGATCTTTAAAGAGACATTACAACCATTTGATATTGTCGCCAATAAAAAAAAATCTTTTTTTTAGTGTTTGGAGTTTCGTTTTGATCTTAGAAATTGGGTTTTCTTACACTTAGCAATGTTTCTACATATATAACTGTTTATATTCGACGAGTAACCCTCCGGTTTATTTATATCCATTGATGACACCTGCTTTTTAAAAGATTATCTATCGTAAATCATATATGTATTTAGATCGTATAACATGTTCATTGATACGACTGTTTCTCGTGCTTTTGAATGCATCTTCATGATTAAATTTCTTCTACATATAATAGCGCCATTCTGTCCAGAATGTTGACATTACTCTCAGAACGCTATCAATCTGATTCCCGATGATCTAAGGAACAAAGTTTGTATTCAATACCAAATATGTACCTATTCAAAAGCCCATTAAATTGAAACATGATAGATTTCCTTTTCATTCTGAAACACACACACACACACACACACACACACACACACACACACACACACACACACATATATATATTTGTACACAAACACGGAAACCCGAACACACAAGAACACACACACCACACACACACACACACACACACACACACATATATATATATTAATACAGGTTTCATTGAAACCTGTATTAATGAAAAAATGCTGCCAAAATACGCACAATATATCCATATATATATATATATATATATATATATATATATATATATATACATATATATATATATATCCGCAGACAGATCTGTTCTGCTCTATCACAGCTCATCACTACGGTTAGATTCCGATTGCTTTTTAACACAAGATTGAAACCCGATTGGGATATGGGCGTTCGTTGGAAGAAAGCAGACTTATATATATATATATATATATATATATATATATATATATATATATATATATATTGAACCCGTTGAGAGAGAGGTTTAATGTTTATTAATTCGGCTTTGTCTCATACCTAAGCGAACTCCCTACAGCTTATAAGTTTTATCCAGAATTATCAGGTTTTCATCAGAAGATTGATATCAGGTTGGAATGTGTGAAATATTGAAATAATGTGAGATAATGGAAGAATAAAAATATACATTTTTCATGTTAAAAAAGAAATTTATTAAAGGGAAAGAATAACAAGAACAGGTAGTAGTTTAATGTTCTATGAGAAAATTAAGGGTATCAAAAATTTGTACACAGGATCGTATTAGTAATTTGTTGAAAGAGCATATGCGTACATACGTATGTATGTATGTGTGTATGTATTGGCGTTTGGTTTGTTTGGTAGGAGTGTCTTTGAATGGAAAAAAAGTAAAATGAATCAGCACACGAGAATGAAAGAGAAAGATAAAGAATGTCAGGGTCAGCTTGTTATCTCTCGTTACATTTTAGCTGCTTCCATCCCTGAATGACTGACTGACTAACTGACTAACGCTGATCGAGGTCATTTTCTCAATTCTAATTTCGCACTTAGCTCCCATTGGTCAGAAAACAATTTTTAACATCTACTTGTGACATCCGCTTTCGACTTTTTCTTTAAGCACTTGGTCAAGCCTTTTCTATTTGGAAAAAAAACAGGATTTCACACGTCATTGTGAATTTTTGTAAAAGTGAAGGAGAAGGTTGATTTTGATTCTTAATTTCCTATACCACAAATATATATATATATATATATATATATATATATATAATACAATAAATCTAGAAGTAAGCCACCACCTACCCCGGTTTCACACAACGGTTCTTTAGGGTAAGAGGCCTCATTATAGATTTATTGTATTGTATTTTGCTCTATTTTCCTACTTTCGTACTTTCGTATAGAGCGCTTTATTGTTAAAGTTTCGTCTTGTTTTTTTTTTCTTTCCAACGGGCACTAGACGTATTGTTCTTGTGCGCTGTTTGTTTCTTTTTTTCTCCCCCATTATTAAACCCACGAGGTAGTCCTCGCCGGGTTACAAGACGGTTTAAATTACTGTTAAGTTAGCATTATTTTCGGATATTTAGTCTGTAATTATTAGTGTTGCCTTACTATGATTAAGTTCATTATTATTGTTAGCTCTAGGTCCCCTATATGAACATGGAGCAAATTAATACAGGTTGCTCGCTCAAGAATATACCAATAATTAAAACACACTATTACTAGTTACAATTATATATATATATATATATATATATATATATATATATATATAAACGAGAAATTGTAGGAGAATTTGAAATAATTAAGTAATTCATCGAGTTTTATTCGACCTCAACAGAATGCAGAAAGCACTGGACGGCCGTTTCTTCCTATACTTGCGACTCATCAGCATTGCGCATCAAGTACAAGGAATTAAAATCCAGACAGTTACGTTTTTAAGCAAACGTAATACCTACTGTACCACGGGCCCCGGTGACGAAGATATAGCGCCGCTCATTCACATATACCGTGGTGGAACTCAACGGAGCTCCTTTTACTCATAGGACGGTGTCTTCCTGAGCCACGACTACTATCACCAAGCCGCTCACACTAAGCTCAGTCAGAGTCCCTACACTTTAAGCCATAGGCTCAAGTAATGAGAGAAGGGAAATTTGAGCGTGTTATATATATGTGGCGTATACAGACGCCAGCCACTAGCAGAACGCGTAAATTGTATGATCCTAGCATGTATTCATTCGTATGGTTACACCTGGACATAATTACTGTTCTTTCATTTAGCATTTCATATATATATATATATATATATATATATATATATATATATGAATTACTAAATGAACGAACAGAAATTATGTCCATATGGAAGATTATATATATATATATATATATATATATATATATATTAAAAAAGGATTAATTCAAAGAAGTTGGATGGCCATTTCGATATGAAGATCCCCACGGGGGATAACACATCACCTCAGCAACAGAAAAATCCTTTCAGAAACCCTATTGCTGAGGTGATGTGTTATCCCCCGTGGGGATCTTCATATCGAAATGGCCATCCAACTTCTCTGAATTAATCCTTTTTTAATATATATTTGCTCTGCAATATTTTATTACATGGAGCTCTTTTAATATTAATTAGGATCGGGATTTTGGAATTTACCTTCCTGCTTTTTTCCCTTGGATTGAAGTATCTGAATTAAAATATATATATATATATATATATATATATATAAGCTGAAAGATTTTGTCACTTTAACTGAGCAGAGTCATACCGATTTCGATGTTTCGTGATGAAATTTTATGACATTCTTATTCGTAATGACGTGTTTGCTGTTAGATATCTTTTTTTTCTTGTTTACGTCGAGTATGGTGCGAGATTTGGTTGTGGTTTTGTTTTAGATTCTTTGATTTTTTCTGTTTAGTTTATTTTTCATTTTGATCTTTATTCTTGAAATTTAGATTATTATTTATTTGTTCTATTATCTGTTAATGTACGCGTGAGTAGGTGTTTGGTTAATTGGTTTACATTGGGTTCGGCAATTTTGTATTAACCTTTTTTATTGGTTTGAACTTTTTTTTCTTATTTGTTCATATGTTTTGCTGCGTGACAGTTTACTTTTTCTGGGTCATGGTTGAATGTTTGTCGTTTTTTGTATATATATTTTTTCTTTTAGTTTTTGTATTATTTTCTAATTTTTCGTGATTGAGTGTTTTAATATTTTCCTTCCATTTTTTCTTTAAACCAACACCATTATGAAGAATTTACTTCCTGCCTTTTTTTCCTGTCTATTTCACCTTCATTGGTTCGTTAAGATCCATGTTGAGCTTGTTTTTCTTTCTTAAGAAAGTTTTGTAATTTGCTTGAAGAATTGTGTATATTAGGAATATGGTTAGGTTTTGAAGGCTGTCACAATGCGTTTAGTAAAATAAAGGAATGTAAATAAGTTGTTGGATATCACTTATTTATTATACATGAATATTTCGAGATTAAAATCTCATCTTCAGAATGTTACAGGGATTGTTCTCTTTTTTTCTTGTTTTTTCTTTCTCGCGTGTTTTCTTTCTTTCTTTTCTCTAGTATATATATATATATATATATATATATATATATATATATATATATATATATATATATATATAGCGTAAGGGTGTGTGTTCCTTGAACGTTGTAAGTCACCGGTGTAGCGTAGTGGGGGTGGTTAATGTGTCTTTGATTCAGCCCTTTGTCAGACTTAACTGAATTCCTTACAGCTTACAGGATTTATGCAGAATTATCATAAGAATTGTTGGTTGTCGGCAGGTTGTAATATGTGAAAGTATGAGGAATTGCTTAGGAAGAACAAAACATTCATTTTGCCTTTTAAAATAGAAAATTAATAAAAGGAAAGAATAACACAAGTTGTAGAAGTTAATGTTCAGTTAGAAACATTATTAAGGAATTATGGGTAGAGTTCGTACAAAATGTTTCTAATAGTAATTGTTGAAAAGGATAAGAAGAAAGAGAAAGAGAACAAGATGCGACCTGACCTTATCTCCTGGTCGATTTGAAGTTACTTAATATTCTTTCGTCCCTCGGCACTCATCTTCGACACTTGACTGACGCTGAGGTCATTTATATAGTTCTTTTGAATTTCACACTGGATCGTAAAGTCTTATAAGTCGCTCCCATTGTTCAAAAAATCATTTTAGCACCTACTTGCGAAATCTGATTTCGACATTTTCGTTAAGCACATGGTCAATACTTTTTCTATTTGGGAAAACCAGGATTACACAAATCGTCGTGAATTTTTCTAAAAGTGAAAAAGAGAGTTGATTTTAATTAATTGCTTATCCGCCGCGCCCTCCCTACACACAGATATATATATATATATATGTATATATATATATATATATATATATATATATATATATATGTAGCATAGGGGTGCGTGTTCCTTGAACATCGGGTTCCTTGAAAGTACATTTTTAAATAGGTAAATATGAAAGTATATATATATATTTTTTATTCTTTCTTTTTTTTCTTTCTATATTTTAGCTTTTATTCTATTCTTTCATTGTTTTTTTCTTTGTTTCTTTGTTTCTTTTTTTAACGTTTTATCCTTTATTTTCTTCATTTTTTTCTCTCTGTTGTCAGTTATCTTTTCCCAATTCTTTCTTTATTTCTTTCTTCGTTTTATTTTTCATTCTTTTTATTTTGTCGTTTCTTTCGTTCTTTCTTTCTTTCTTTCTTTCTTTCTTTCTTTCTTTCTTTCGTTCTTCCTTTTTTCAGAATTTTCTTTTATGTCAACAGTGTTTCTTTACATATCTATTTATCTGTTTTCTATAATTTGCAGTTTAATTTCAATATTTTTCGATCATTGTCCATGTTGTGTGTTTCCTTTTTCCATTATTTAGCTTATTAATTAAAAAAAAAGTAAAACGTCACACCTAAAATGATTAAAAATGTAATTAATCAAGTCTACAGCCATTTTCTGCTCGCAAAATATAACGTAAAAAAGAGAGCATGTTGGTAAATGAATTAATAATCAGGAAAAGAAAAAATTAATTAATACAAGCACTTAAATATATATCCTTGACATGAAAAACATCCAAAAGTAATTAGAAGAGAAAATAGCCTTCATATTTTTTTGCGTTCGTCAAATCGGTTGCTAGACAGGCTACATTTGATCGAGCGATGTCAAAAATCGTAATTAAATAGATAATTGTAAGTAAAATTTAAGTTAAGAAGTGTAAACGATTAAGATTTTTTATTATGAATTACTATGATATTATAAACTTCCGCCCATAGAATGTGTTTATGCAAAAACTTGAAAGAATAAAATATATGGTTTAAAAACAATAGAAAGTTTGGTAAAATAATTCTATCCAAGTGTGACATATTCTTATCGACAGAAGAAAATTAATTTATATGCTTTCTCAATATATATATATATATATATATATATATATATATATATCGTTCGTCTATAACATGAATAAGTGTTTCTTAATATCCATATATATGGATATTATATTTCCATATATATATATATATATATATATATATATATAATGCATATATTATATCCATATATATATATATATATATATATATATATATAGTTCGTCTATAACATGAATAAGTGTTTCTTAATATCCATATATATGGATATTATATATCCATATATATATATATATATATATAATACATATATTATATCCATATATATATATATATATATATATATATATATATCGTTCGTCTATAACATGAATAAGAGTTTCTTAATATCCATATATATGGATATTATATATCCATATTATATATAGATATATAATATATAATATATTTCATAATATCCATATATATGGATATTATATATCCATGTATATATATATATCCATATATATATATATATATATATATATATATATATATATATATATATATATTTATAGTACAATTAAACCACATAACCATATAGGTAATATCAGACAGATTTAATCAACAATACAATAATCCTCACTCATACTATAGTAAAAGGGACCTTCAGATATTGGAGGACATCTACATTAAATCGAAACAACACACACTTAATAAAATCTCGTTAAAATCTGGCCATAACAAATTACATTGTATGTAAATATATGGTTCTCTTATCATTTCGAGCTCTCACGCGGTGTAGCGTCATAGAACCGCATTAAATTTTGTGAACTGCGTTTATTATGTTTTAACTGTTGTCGTTGCTTAGCAGAGTTTTATGTCAATACAAGATGAAATCGTCGCTGATGATGGATGTTTTTGTGTTAACATCTTTGTAACCTCTCTGAAGCTTGCTCACGTGAGCAGAAAGCTTAGAACCAACTTAATAAAAAATTATTCAAATTTTGGAGAATTTTTTCTTTATTTTCAACTAAAACTAGAACGGCTCATGATTAAACAAAATAGACATTCAATGTTCCATATATTTAACAGCATTTGTTTAGAAAATTATCTGCTGCCTCGATACACTATATATATATATATATATATATATATATATATATATACAAGTGAATGAGAAACGAAGAAGAAATTAACAACGTTAAAAACATTAATTTAAAAGAGTGCTCAATATAAAATAGAGTTATGAATATTTATTATAAATTATTGTTTAGGAAATGTACAAATTATCATCTACTACAACGTGTACATTTTGTTTCGACATTCAAAGGACAATGTCTCATCAGGTAGTGTGAAAGTAGATGGAAAATTATTTACTTTATATTGGCGAATTATGTGTGAGACATAAGTGGGGTGAAAAATGGGAAATCAGAGTTGTAATTTGTAAGTTAGAATTTAAACAAAATGAGGACAGGGAAAAAAGATAGAGGTGATTAATGGATATGTTGAAAATTTTAAATGCTGATTTTACTGTGTAAGTTAAGGTCTGGTACTTTACGACATTTATGACCAGTCGTTTAGGTTTAACAAAGAAAAAATAGAAAAACAAAAATGGGAAAAAAGAAAAAAGGGAGAAAAGTAAGGGAATGTATATGGGTTGGAGGATGTAAGTGGGGTCGGGCCAAAGAAGAAATAGAAATATCTGTTTGGTAAATATAACTGTATTAATGAAGTATACCGCTACAAATATTTTTTAATTTAAATTTAGTTTGTATATTTAATACATTTATATATTTAACCTCAATTTAAAATTTAAGAAATCTCTTTTTTTATATAAAACTTTAATTCGATCAAAATTTGTAATATGAAATAAAGATTAAATCAGAGGTATGTATATATATATAAAAGGGAGAGATCATAGAGTTAAAAGCCAATATTGTGGTCCTAATGTTATAAAGGTTTATCCTTTCTAGAGATCATAACTTTAGCTTTTGTAATTTTAGCATGATTGTAAGGTTAGTTCTTTAATGAGTTTGAAGTTTATGGTGGTTTCAGTAATATATTGCTTCCCATGTCTTTTATGATTCCCATTTTTTTCTTCATGACAAAGAAAACATGGTTCCTTTACCGATGTAGATGTTCTGGTCTGTTTGAAAATTTTTCCATTTAATTTTAAGTGTTTTATTTTAGTTTTTTAACTTCCAAAATATTCCTTTTTATTAGTTTGTATATATATATATATATATATATATATATATATATATATATATATATATATATATATTATGAATCATATTTTAGAACATGTACATAATTTTCTTTTTATATATATCCACTACAAAGGTACATTTGTTTCGACACTGAAACTTCAATGTCTCATCAGGCGGTATGTATAGGAATGGAAAGCCTCTTTCAAATATTCACATCTCTATATATTATATATCGAGCACTATTTTAAATTAATGTTTTGGACGTTGTAAAAATTCTTCGTTCGTTCTGTATTCACTCGGAGTTATTATATATATATATTATTGTCATCCGCAGACAGATCTGTTTCGCAGCTCATCAGTACGGTTAGACTCCGATTGCTACACAACCCAGGCTCGAAACCCGACCGATTTGGCGTCAGTCGGCGACTCTACCCCTGGGCCACGTTAGGTGGAAGAAGGCAGTTTTTTTTTAGCGCATATAAAATTACGCGCCCAATAGCTAGCCTGCTCAAATTTCATTTTTACTGAAATGAGCGATGCGTACACGCTAGAGTGGCTACAGTTTTTCAAAGTCTGTATATATATATTATAAGTTATAATTTAGAACATATACAAATTATAATTTCTACAAAAGTGTACATTTTGTTTCGGCATCGAAAAAACAATGCCTCATCAGGTAGTTAATGATGATTGTACTAAACATTATTTTTGAAAAAGAAGATTAAAAAATTATACGAGGTAAAGAAAAGAAGGGAAAACATAAAAAGGAAATTGGAAAAAAGGTGGTAAAATAAAAAGGAAAGATAGATACATAGGAAATAAAAAAGCGTAGGGAGACAGAAGACAAAGAAAGAGTAAAGAGGAAAGAACCGATGATAACTACCCAGAGAAAAATAGACCCAAAATTTTGTATGAGGTGATATATCGACGTATACATATAAGGGTCACGCGACGTCTGGGCTTAACAAAACGGGTTAATTGAGAAAATGCATGGAGTGTCGGGGAAAGGATGATAGTAAAAGACCTAAAAGAAATAGAAATGTTAAACAATTGGCCGGAGGTCAATTGCAGTTAGATTCATTCGTTGTTGCATTGTATGCACTTAAACCTTTGGCCTTTTTTTATTAAAAAAATTATGAAATAATCTGACTTAGGAGATGATGATGCATTCGTTTTTTTTAAACTTATTTTGTCACTCTTTTCAGCAGCCTGCTGTTAGAGGTCTGGCAGTTTCCTTTCCGTGTCTGCAATCAGCACTGTGTCGTCTGCGTGTCTTATTTGTTCAAATTGTGGCTTCCGGTAATAAAATCCTGTCATAACATCTAGGCTCCTCAAAATATTCTCATAACTCGAGTAAATTCGCCTTGCATGTGCGTTGTGGTGCAGTGGATATCGACTCGGAACGAGGAACCGGGAAGCCAAGTTCGAATTCCAGCTGATTTCCTTGCATTCACTATGCAAGGTATTAATCCGTCTCTTCCCTCCAGTTATGGCTCAAATAACAGGACACATTTGGTTCTATAGCCTTGGCTGAGAACCTATCTACCGGAGAAAACAATGCCAACCTACTGCGGTATAATCTTCAGTCCAGTTAGTCATGTCTCGAAAGAGACATGATCGCCCAAGCGTGTATCACGTAAGGCACTTAACTGACTGAAATTCGCCTGAAGGGCACCAAGGATCTAAGCTCGTCTGAGAAGAATATCTGAAAGTATTTGTAGAAGAGACAGAGGAAAGTAGAACTAGTCGGTGAGAGAGAGACTGGAGTTGGGTCCCTAGGTTAGGATTGGCTACGTTGCAGTTTCTTCTTTAGATAATGTCGAGAAGCCCAAGGTGAACAGCAGGCACGCCTGACAAGATATAACCGCAATATTCAATGCACGGGCGGATGGTAGATTTGTAAATGTGCATGATGGATTCAGAAGAAAAAAAACTTCCTGCTCGACACAGAGACTCGACCTTCTTTTCAGTAGATTTAACTATTAATTCAATGTAGACGTTACACTTAAGGTTAGCTGAGAGATTCAGACCGATGAGGCGCATAGTATTTTTCTCAGGCAGATTATCGTGATTGCAGATGGCGGGTAGAAAAGAATGTCTATGGTGGTTATAAGATAGCAGATACGTTTTGGAAGCATTACAATTTACGATCCAATTCTTACCCCAGTCCACCACTGACTTGAAAACTGGAAATAATATTATGGATAACTGTTCTTGACAAAATCTTAAGAATTAACCACTGTTGTTGGGTTTAGCACTTTTTAGTTTGCTCAATGTCAGGATCTTTGCTGTTATTTTTTTGTCTTTCAATTTTAAAATAAAAAACGGCAGAAAACCGAGGTTGCGTAAACAACAAATTTCCAAATGAAAAATATTTAAAAACACTTTATATGTATTGAGAACTTTTTAATGCAACTGTATACCGTTCTCATTTAATTATCACTAACAACTTTTTAACAATAATCATATACAGAGACACAGGCTTGTATGTGGATGATAAAATATGTATGTATATATATATATATATATATATATATATATAGTTATATATATAAGTTCGAATATATATATATATATATATATATATATAAGTTATATATATGTTTGAATATGTATCTATATATATATATATATAAGTTATATATATAAGTTTGAATATATATATATATTCAAACTTATTTTAATTAAATGATATCACAGACACACACACTTATACAAGTGTATCTATATATATACTTGTATATGTGTGTGTGTGTGATATCATTTAATTAAAATAAGTTTGAATATATATATATATATATATATATATATATTTATTACACTCAAAAACATATATATATTAAAAGAACTAAATCTAACACATATAAACGCGCTTATATGTCTAACGAGAACTAAATCAAATACACACACAGCAACATGCACACACACACACACATATATATATATATATATATGTGTGTCTGTGTGTGTGCGTTTGTTTAGTTTTGCCGAACTACAGAGACAATATATTCTCTAGCGGAACCCGTCACATTTCCACGGAAGGAAAATTATGTCTTCCTGGAAAAATTTTACTTTGTCATACTACAAATGATAGAAACGTCTTCAAACAAAAAGGTATTCTATTACAAAATAACGATAACACAGACTGTAATTTCATTAAAATATATGTAAAAGTAATGTCCATAGAAGCTATTTTACTGTAATCTCATATTATATTAAGCGGCGTATGCAAAGACCATAACGTAAATTCTGTACGCTATTTTCTGTGTGATTTTGAAATATAATTTTTTTTATTACTGAAAAATCATGGCTCGTGCGTCCATTTTCAACAGAAAAGACCAACTGAGTAGTGTCCAAGGGTGTAGAGGCCAGAAATTTCGTTATTAGGTCGCGGGATACGACAACAAACCTGCTTATTTTTACTATATTGTACAGTACACATACATACACACACACATCTACTGCTACAACCACCAGCTTAATATGCTACTGCTACGGTAATGCTATTAGCTCTCTTCTCTTACCCTTTCAGTCGTTACTAACCTTCTGTTTGGCAAAGATGATAAAAAGGCCGAGGAGATTAGCATTTATAAAAACATAGAGGGGAAGAAAAAGAGACAGTAAGTGTGCTATCTTTCTTCAGTAGCGTAACGGATTGAGGAACTAAGTAACTAAGTAATTAAAGACGGAACAAGCAGAATTATTATATGATATATACATATATATATATATATATATATATGTATTGTTATATATATATATGTGTGTGTGTGTAATGTATATATATTTATATATGCGTGTGTGTATATTTGTGTGTGTGTGTGTGTGTGTGTGTGTGTGTGTGTGTGTGTCCTGAGGAATGCATCCGCATTTACGTGCATAAATTTCGGCTGATGCGGACAATGCAAAACAGAAACGTGACATTTACTTGTAGTCGGCACAATGCAAGTCGTTTTCTGTAAGTTAAAAGCGTTCAGTTGTGATATTTGATAAAAACGAGGAAAGAATTGTATTTTCTAATTTGGCGAAAATGGAAACTTCCAGAATATACTGAATTCTACGGATTACTTGCTTACATCAGTCAGTCAGTTAAGTGCCATACGTGATACGCGCTTGGGCGATCATGTCTCGAAAGAGACATGACTGACTGGGCAGAAGATTATCCCGCAGTAGGTTGCCATTACTTTCTGTAGTAGACTTGTTGCCGACTAAAGCTACAGAACCCAATCTGCCCTCTTATTTAACCCATAACTGGAAGGAATAGACGGATTAATACCTTTTCCAAGGGTATTTATGCGTAAGTGAATGCAAGGAATTCAACTGGAATTCGAACTCAGCTCTCCGATTTCTTGTTCTGAGCCGATATCCACTGCACCACAACGCACATCCCTTGCTTACATACGTAGATAAAATAATACACTCACACACATCTGAACTACGTTCGCTAATGCTTGCACCAATATGCTTGCACACATACCAAAATATATCACGTACGTACACACACCCGCATATATCGAGGGTGTAATGGGTAAATTGTCCTATAAATTACGCAAAATAAATGAATAAGATAACACTGACATCCCATTTAACATATATATTTACCAAAATTCCACAAAAATATATTAAAATAATAAAGAATAAATATGTTTAATAAAATCGCATGTGGTTTTAACCACGGTCTCCAGACGACTTCTGAATGGCCTGTCTCTTTTCTCAACGTTCTCTTTGTTTAAAGGCTTAATTTAATCTATGTTTGCATTCAGTTTATCTTTGGTGTTCCAAGGACTGTTGTTGCTCTCTTGCTCAAATATCCACTATGCATGATACTCAAGGGTTTTCAATCTGGAGAGTTGGGTGGCCAGATATAAGGGGTGATGTGCTTCCTGAAATTGTCGTACAGTCATGAATGGTTTATTTTCTTTTTGTGGTATGATACATATTCCTGTTTTCAGACTTATAGTATATTTAGTAAATAGTCACCCGCACAAACCAAGGCGGCACTACCTTTTCCTTTGATGTAGGTCACTGTGTTGATTCTGAGACCTTGTAAGAAGACGTATTGGGTGAAACCTTGCCCTCATCCATAATCATTTCAACAACATCGTAATCACCATTAAAGTCATCAAACTCTTTATGAATAATTTTTAGTCTCTTTATATCGATACCCGAACACTCACAGTGATCGTGTAAGGGCTTCCGGTGCGAATGCCAAACAGTACAGCAAGTCGACTCCAAATTTCACACTAAATTACGCCTTGGTGATCGTCTTTTCACATATGTTGCGCAAGTGACCATACTATAGTTTCCAATCGCCAAAATAAAAACAAAGGACTCCGATGTGCTAAATTAAAAATATAAAATGGAAGCACATTGCTTTCTGCGGTAGACTGGTTGCCGATCAAGGCTATAGAACCCAATCTGTCCTGCTATTTAACCCATAACTGGAACGAAGAGACGGATTAATACCTTTTCCAAGGGTATCTGCGCGTAAGTGAATACAATGGATTCCCCTGGAATTCGAACTCGGCTTCGAGTTTCTCGTTCCACTGTACCACAACGCAGATCCTTGTTATTACTTTGCAAAATTTTACAAGGCAGCCAGGAAGCCATTGCTTCGGCCAACCAATAAAGAAGTAGAGCCTAGCATGGCGAAGAAAGCACAAAAAGTTAGACACCAGAACAGTTCGTTTGATGCACATGTTATTGTGCATTATTAAAAAAAGAACCATTCTATGTTCATTTAGAATTATCCACTGGGCAATTAATACTAAAAATAGTATAGAATACATATTTTTTTTTAAATACTGGGGTGGACTAATAATTATGGCCGGTAGTGTATACAGATGCAAGTATGCACCCCGCTACACACACAGACGCATCTATATATATAAAAGGCAATCTGTGAGTCTGTGTGTGACTGTAAGCTATGCACTCCTACATTTTTTAATCTACGCCATTTCAACTTTCTAGGGACATTTATCTACAGGGTAGCCAGGTCGACACGTACTTTTTGAGTTTAAGTTCGGCAATTTTCTCTTTCGCATTTTTTGGCTAATGGAGCAGATTGTTTACATTTGCTCCGTAAAACATCTAAGATCTAAAATGTTTGCTGAATTATGTCATAGAAATCAAATCACATGTCAAACGCGACTAAAATATTTTTTATTGAGAAAAAAATTAGCCTTTATATTTAATTTTTATTCCGATGTTTTAAATATTCATTTGGTCGACAAAAATGAATATTTTTCCCCGTAATTTTGAAACACAAGTAATATTAAAAAAAACAAAATATGTAAAAAAAAGTTATATTAATTATTTAAGTCTTTCTTTTTTCAGATTTTATATTTCATACTTCAGAAACAAATTAAAGGTTTTTGCTCGCTAAATATTTCATGCAGCAAATCAATTATCTGTAATTCATGTGGCATTAATGTAACTTTTTCCTCTAAAATTCAATATCTATATTTTTAAATATTCTTTGAAAATTTCTGAACTGAGAGCGTTATAGTTTTTATATTCCTAATTTCAGAAAAACAAAATTTTTATTTTTATGTTAAATTCATTTAGTCAACAAAATATGTAAATATGTTTCCCCGTAATTTTAAAAAAAAACAAACGCAGTCATGTTTACAATGTCACACAAAACATCAAATCACGTTTACGCAAAACAAAAGAAAATAGATTTTATAATGGAATTTTTTAACAATTTTTAAACAACAATTTTTTATATAATTATTTTTATATGACAGAGTCCTACTACCAAAATTTCCTGAGTTGCACGGACAACGCCGGGTTATGATACTAGTATATATATATAAACAGAGAGAGATATAAAAAGAGGGAGAAAGAAGACAAAGTCTAAGCATACATATGCATATATTTTGATGTGCTAGACGATCAAGTACATTTCCTTTAAACAATGGCGGCATATGGATTTATGAACTTTGAAAAGATCGTTAGAAAATTGATCTCATAAATAATAAATAATGAAAAAATGCAGAATTACTTTGATTATGGAGAACTTTGAATGTTAAAACTCGCGTAATTTTTTGTGGAAATGTCAAACGACAATTCCACTAAGCGCACTTTATATTCATACATATAGAAAACAATATTAGATGTAAACACACACACACACACACACACACACACACACACACACACACACACACACACACAGAGGCACACACAAACAAACACAGAGGCACACACACACATACACACACACACAGATGCACACACACGCACACACACTCACACACACACACATATATATATGTATATGCTGAAGCTGTTTTTACAGACAATATTTATCTTGTCCGAGACACGCTTATATATATATATATATATATATATATATATATATATATATATATACATGTGTGTGTGTGTGTGTGTGTGTGTGTGTGTGTGTGTGTCTATATATATCCAAGTGAATAAAGAATAAAGAAAGTATTAACAACGTTCAGGATAACAATTTAAAACAGTGCTCATATAGAAATAGAGCAATGAATATTTATTATAAGTTATAGTTTAGAACATATACAAATTATAATTTACTACAAAAGTGTACCTTTTGTTTCGAAATCGAAAAACAGGTATGTCGAAACAGAATACACACATTTGTCGTAAAGTATAATTTATATATGTTCTAATTTATAACTTATATTAAATCTATCTATCTATCTATCTATCTATCTATCTATCTATCTATCTATCTATCTATGTGTGTGTGTGTGTGTGTGTGTGTGTGTGTGTACACCCATACATAGCAGGCAATGAATGATTTTGGTGTTATTCGGTGACTCTTATCTTTGCATAGCAATGTCAACATAAGATACAATAATTTTGATGGTGGACGTTTTTATGGTAACGTCCCATTCAGTTAAATGCCCTACATGATACAAGCTTTGGGTGGACGTGTCTCGAAAGAGACATGACTGACTGGGCAGAAGATTATCCCGCATTAGCTTTCTGCGGTGGACTGGTTGCCAACCAAGGCTATAGGACCCAATCTGTCCTATTAATTAACGCATAACTGGAGGGAAGAGACGAATTATTACCTTTCCCAAAGGTATTTGTGCGTAAGTGAAAGCAAGGAATTCAACTAGAATTCGAACTCGGTTCCCAATTTGTCGTTCCGAGTCGATATCCACTGAACCACAACGCACATCGAAACGCACCTTAAATTAACCTCTCTAAAAAGCTTAGAACCAACATAATAAAAAAAAATTATCCAAATGTTGGACAATTTCTTTCTTTATTTTTACCTGAAATTATGCCAAAATACGATGTTTAGAATGGTTCATGATCAAACATATCAGACATTCATTGTCTAATATATTTAACAGTTTTTGTTTAGAAAATTATCTGCTGCATATATATATCTGGAGGCAAGCCTGTTCTGCTGCACCAGTGTTCCTCAGTGCAGCTAGACTATCAGTTTAGCTTCAGGCTGGGATTGAAATCCGACTAATTTATTATTAAAGCAACATTTTACCACTGGCATAGCAGTCACCGATTAACATGAAATCAATCACTATCTCTAAAGTGCTCTATCGAATAACGAGGGCAAAGAATATATATATATATATATATATATATATATATATATAGTCATCCGCAGGCAGATCTAGTTCGCTGTATCACAGCTCATCAGTACATATCCGATTGCTTCTAAAAGGAATTGAAACTCGGCCGAAATGACATCAATCGGCGATCTACCTTTGAGCTAAGGTGGACTTTAGCTTCTATATACAATGTAAACATACGCCAGTAGCTGATAGTGTTTAGATTCATTATTGAATGAACGATGCGTAGATGCGTGAGTAACAACTGTTTTTTCCAAAGTCTACCATTCCTCCATAAGGCTCAATCGGGGTGTGAGAGCGTAAACATATTCCCCACACCTTTTTTCCTTTTTCATTTTTTTTTCATTTTTTTTCTTTCTTGTTCCTTTTTCTTTTCTTTTTTTCCCTTTTTCCTTTCGTTTCCCTTACCACTTCTGTTCTCCCTGACATGGCTAAATTTCAGCATTTAAACTCTCAACTCAGAAAAGGGAGGTAGGAGGTCATCTAGCAGGAGATATATGTATCTGTATGCTTCCCTGTTTACTTCTTTAATTTCTAAAATTATTAATCCCATCCCATTTTATTTTCCTGTGGACGAAAAAAATTTTGGATGTGCGTCGTGGTTCAGTGGATATCGGCTCAGAACGAGAAATCGGGAAGCCGAGTTCTAATTTCAGTCGAATTCCTTGCATTCACTTACGCGCAAATACCCTTCGGAAAAGTATTAATCAGTCTCTTCCCTCCAGTTATGGGTTAAATAATAGGACAGATTAGGTTCTATAGCCTTGGTCGGCAACCAGTCTACCGCAGAAAGCAATGGCAACCTACTGCGGGATAACCTTCTGGCCATTCAGTCATGTCTCTTTCGAGACATGATCGCCTAAGCGTGTATCACGTATGGCACTTAACTGACTGATCGGTATAAAATCTTTTGTTATTTGAATTTGAATAAATATTTCGTTTCGCCGTTGCTACGGGAACGGGAAAGTCCCCGTAGAAATGGCTATTTAACGATTTAAACATCGAAATTTTGTTTTATATATATATATATATATATATAAACGGCAACCTCATTATCATTAATAATAATTCACCTGCAAAATCTCAATTGCAGTTAAACTGTGTCGTTTTAGAATTTATATGTCAGTTGAAGAAATATCTTCCTCAAGAATCCAAATCCGTAAACAAATAGATTACAAATACGACCACAAAATTGACGAGAAAATTGATTTTACACCTTTCCTACAACAGTTCTATCTAATCTCTTGTAAACACACACACACACACACACACACACACACACACACACACACACACACACACACACACATATATATATATTCATTGTTTAATTGCTTAGTTTCTGGTCATAATAAGGTTAGACCAGTGCACATTTGTATTAAAAAGGGTTCAATACAATTATATTGTAGAACTTTTGAATATTTTCCATTTGTAAACGAATTATTACGTGACCTAGGTTTCTACCATGAGTAGTGTTTTCAGGCGATATGCAAAATCCATTATTACGGAAATCGCCTGAAGACAACACTCATGGTAGAAACCTAGGTGGCGTAATAACTCGTTTACAAATATATATATATATATATATATAATGTTTGTGTGTGTGTGTGTGTGTATAAATAAGCATAAAAGTAAAAACATATCTCCGCCACACACGTACACAAACACACGAGCACGCACAATGTGCAATGGATAAATTTTCACGTAAATTTCGCAAAATGAAAATTACACTCATTTAAAAAGATAGAGCGGATACGATAGCTACATTAAAACCATGTTAATTCTTTTTAATTTCGTGCATTAAGTATTTTTTTATCATAACAACTGCAGAGTATAGAAGGTTCAGTTGGGCATCATGACGCACTTCGCTTCGGCCAAATCTTTCTTCTTGTCTTTGCTGTCTCTTCCGGATACCTTGGATAATTTAAATAAATATTTCTGTTTGTCTGTCTTTTAAAAGAACTGGAATGTTCATGAGAATAAATACCAGTGTTAAGTAATTCTCATTTCAATCCAAAGTTTTGAATTATAGAATTGTATATTTTACCTTTGTTTCTTCGCTTTAATATAATCTGTGGGAAGTTATTCTCGTATGATTTGATTTTTGTCTTTTGACTAAGGTAATGAGATATTTTAATACCACAAAACTGATTACATTCCCGGCGTGTTCTAAATGTTATTCTGTGTTGATTTTATTAAATTTCGGCACAAGTTCGTTTCTCTCAAGCTGCAATGTTCAAATTTATGATCTTATTAAAAATCTGGCGCGTGGCTTGAAATATATCAAAAATTGTGTCGCAAAGTTTTATATCCATAGAGCAAAATAGATTAAAAAGTTTTATTACGGTAAACTCTATAATTAACGATATTTGATTTCAAGACACTTTTTAACATTATTAATTTTTCAGAACTTTATTGTTAAATGCAACATATTTAAAGTGTTTTAGTACTTTTAGATTGCACAAAAAGCAAATCCGATTTATTTTAAGTAGTAGAAAGCCATACAGTTTAATTTGGCCTTTAGGTTTACCTACGATGGCCGTTCAAATAGTTCTAAACTAAGTAGTTGAAGAAACAAAACAGTTTGTTTATACTGTTTTGCAATATAATCTTCATTGACATAAATGGACTTTGAACAACGTATGCAACCTTTTTAGAGTAGAAGGTGGCGTCATGGTCCTCCAAAATCACCTCAACAGCACATATGACATCTTCATTTTTCCCATTGATTAGTGTTACCATTTCTGGATATGTCAGTCAGACAGTTAAGTGCCATACGTGAAACATGTTTTGGGCGATCATGTTTCGAAAGAGACATAACTGACTGGGCAGGAGATTATCCCGCAGTAGGTTACCATTGCTTTCTGCCGTAGGTTATAGAACCCAATCCGTCCTGTTATTTGACTCATAGCTAGAGGGAGAAAAGTTGTATTATAATAAGTAGTAATTAATGGGGGATAAGTTTATTACTTCATAATAATAAAAAACAGTTCCCCCAATTTATGCCTAGTAGAAGCCTTGATCATGTTTCAAACTATTATATTCAATCAGTCAGTTAAGTGCCATACGGGATACACGCTTGGGGGATCATGTCTACAAAGAGACCTGACTGACTGGGAAGAAGATTATCTCGCAGTAGGTTGTTATTGCTTTCTGCGGTAGACTGTTATTTGACTCATATCTAGAGGGAGAAGAAATGTATCATATTGAGTATTAAATAATAGGGGATCAGTTTATTACTTCATAACAATAGAAAACAAGTCCTTCACTTTTTGCCCAGTTGAAGCCTTAATCATGTTTGCGACTATTATATTCAGTCAGTCAGATAAGTGCCATCAGTGATTCACGCTTGGACGATCATGTCTAAAAATTGACTTGACTGACTGGGCGGAAGATTGTCACGCAGTAGGTAGCCATCGCGGTAGGCTGGTTACCAGCCAATGTTATAGAACACAATCTATCCTATTATTTAACCTGTATCTAGAAGTAAGTGACTGATTAATACCTTTCCCAAGGGTATTTGTGTGTTAGTGAATGCAAGGAATTCAGCTTGAATTCGAACTCGACATCCTGCTTTGTCGTTACGAGTTGATATCCACGGCACTACAACGCACATCCTCTGGATATGTGCTCCTGCTAATATTACCGAGATATTCTACAAAATCCAAAGACGTTTATGCAAGGTAAACAAATTCAGTCATTTTCTTGTCAACGTGTCGTGGCTTCACTTAGTTCTTTCTACAAACATTTTAATGGCAACTGCTCTGAAGATTTTTATTCTTTTTCACCCGACAACGTAAAATTAAGCGTGCTACTAGACTGGTATTTAGGTCTTACTCTTTTACCATTGAAATGATTAAATATAACCGAAATATTTACTCCAAAAATGTTTTTTCTTGCGCTTCACACCTCTGCAGTCCTTTCCGTTTACTTACTTGCCTGATAGTTACAATCTCCATGAATTTAAATGCAAATTCAATAGCCATCTTGTATCTTCTTAAATCCCGTTCATCTTTTATTCTTTCTTGAATACTCACTGTACCAAGCCTTTTCTTTTCCCTGATAGCTAAAATTTTCAATAAATTAAATACAACCTCTATTGCCATTTACTATCTTCTTGAATCCCGTTCATCATTTATTCTTTACTCGCTGTACCCAGCCTTTTCTCTTCTATGATATATACAATCTTCAATAAATTAAATGGGACGTCCATTGCCATCTTCTATCTTCTTGAATCCCGTTCATCTTTTATTCTTTCTACAATACTCACAGTACCCAGACTTTTCTTTTCCCTGATTTTCAGTAAATTAAGTACAACGTCTGTTGCCATCTTCTATCTTCTTCAACCCCGTTCATTTTTTTATTCTTTCTTCAATACTCACTGTACCCAGCATTTTGTCTTCCCTGATATTTACAATCTTCAATAAATTAAGTACAACGTCCATTGCCATCTTCAATATTCTTGAATCCCTACACAAATATGTTTATGTTTCAGAACAAAACCGTTTCTTTTCAAGTGATAGGTTAAAATAAATGGTGAAGAAGGTTTATTTTGAAAATATAAGACGAATTCATGGTTATTAGAAAATTAAGGAGTGGCAATTGGAGAAAATGCTTTAGGTGTGTCAATATTGTTCAGGCAGAAATGCGAATTATATAACCATGGAGTTTTAACATTTGAGCAGTAAAAGTAAGGAAGATATCTTGGTTTCTAGACATATTACTTTTTAATTTTCTCTGTATAACATAAATAGTGGGGCCATACAGTTTTCAAGTGGTTAGACAATAACTTTTAACAGCAGGTTGGATTTTTGTTTTTTATTGAATATTACATTTCTTTCACGACTATCGCATGACTAAAGAGGCTGGAATGTTTAGGTTAGAATTAGAATTAAATAAGTATGGTATACTTAGATATATTGTATTAAGAACAACATTTTGTAGGTCATTTATTTTACATACATAAACTTAATTTATACATGGAAATTTGTCTCTGTCTGTGTGTCTGTGTCTGTGTGTATGTGTTCGTTACCTACAGACTCCTAAACGGCTGAACCGATTTTCTTGAAAATTTACACAGTTGTACTATAAGCGTCTGCGAGTATTCTTTGCTAGGTTTTGTCTCGAGCCACCCACCCACGATAAATATCGAAAAACGATAAGCGAAAAAATCGAGTTTTAGAAAGAGTGGTCCGATTTTAATCAAATTTGATTCACGCATAGAAAAAACATGAGAAACGATATTCAGAAGTTTCAAGGTTGCAGTTCTTACAATAGTGCAGAAAATCGATAATATATATATATATATATATATATCAGGCAAGATGTTTGTGTGTGTCTGTTTATCTGTCTGTATGTCCTTTATACAAATCCACAATTTTTATCCGATTCTCACCAAACTTCAAAATTTGACTTACATCCATTCATTTTTCTTTCAGTCAACGGTTTCGCTTTAACTGGAAACAACTATTGCTTTTTAATCTTTCGTGGCAACGTACAAATAGACTGAGCTCCAGGACCATGGATTAGTTTTAAAGCTTTCATTACAGCAGAGAAACGCCGGGCTATACTGCTAGTATATATATATATATATATATATATATATATATATATATAATATTTGAGAATATGTCCATACTGCAGTCCACTACATAAGTGTACATTTTGTTTCGACATTGAAAGAACAATGTCTCATAACATAGTAAACGTTTTTTTGTTTTTATTCAATTCAATTCATTTATTGTTTTCTTTGATTTTTTTTTCACCATGTATCTTCAGCCCTTTCGCTCTCGTTTAACTATTTTTGTTTTTATTTCCTCTGTGTCCTTTTTATGATTTTCAATTCTGGTTTCTCATTTTCCCTACCAACTTTACCTTGCGCGCACGCGCGCGCGCGCACACACACACACACACAAATCACCAATGAAAAGAAGTGAATAATGTTTACTACCTGATGAGACATTTTATTTCAATGTCGAAACAAAATGTACACTTTTCTAGTAGATTGTAGTTTGCTCTATTTCTATATTGAGCACTGTTTTAAATGAATATTTGGAAAGTTGTAAATATTTTCTTCGTTCCTTATTAATTTGCATATATATATATATATATATATATATATATATATACCCGATTGTATGCAGAACGGAGAAAGAATATTTACAACGTCCAAAACATTAATTTAAAACAGTGCTCGATATATAATATATAGATCTTTGAATATTAATTATAAATTATATTTTACAAGATGTACATAATTTTTAATAAATGTCCGTTACAAAGGTACATTTGTTTCGACATTGAAAGTTGAATGTCTTTTTCAGATAATTTATAATTAATATATATATATATATATATATATATATATATATATATACATAAATTCCAAGCAATACTATAAACAACGAAAGTGAGAGTGAGAGCGTTATAACTTAGACTGCATCCGCAACAAAGTTCACGGTAAATCTGTGCCAATTGGTTTCATTCTGTTCCGCTTCGTTACGATCTTTTTTAACAAACCTCGAATATTTTGTTCATTTGGCTAATATGCACAGAGCACAAGTAATATTTCACCGACATCTAATTTGCTATCTTTTGCAAACCTATTTCAATTTTTTATCATTTTATCACAAGCAAGACATGACCGTCATTAGTATTAGTGTGCAACGGAATAACATTGACAGGAAAAAATAGGGTACGGCTGATGTCGAAGGATGATTAAGAGATGGATGGTATTCAAGGACATAGAAGATGTCAAATAACGTTTCATTTAACTTTTGTAGATTGTAGGTGTCTGGAAAGAAAATGAACCTAAGTTTCACCGACGGGAAGTTTGAAAAATAAAACTGTTAGAGGTAAATTGGTTGTTATATTTAAATGTTTCAATAAAAACCTGGTGAGACCTAGATGCCAATCCAGTAGCACACTTACATTCATGTGAACTCTAAATCGTTCCTGACTTGATATGCCGACTTTAGTCACTTCCTCACCTTCAAGATGTGATTTCTTTCTATCTTTTCTGCTAATATTTTCACGGCAAATGCTCTGATGCTACCACCAAGTGAATTTAAGCGTGCTACTTGATTGGCATCTAGGTCTCAGTCTTTTACACTTGCAATAATTAGTTATAACCGTCTCCTCCAATCCAACATTTCTTTTTTTCTCACTTTCCGATCGTGGAAAAGCCTTATGTTTACCTGCTTTCCTGATAGATATAATCTTCAAAGATTTAAACGCAACATCAGATGCCGCATTGAATTTTCTTGACTTTCTTCAAAACTTTCTATACCCAGTTTTGTCTCTCACTTCTAACCCCACTATAACAATTGTGAACGATTCCTCAAAGAGGGTAAGTCTTTGTCTGGGGATAGAATTATAGTTAGTTTCACTTGACTACTGTCTGTTTTGTAAGATGGCCTTAATAAATAGTAATTTTATTTTATCTCTATCCCTCTCTTTAATCAATTTTAAATATTAACCTATTCTATTGACAAAGAAGCATACTGTGCTCTTATATTTTCCTCAAATTCTACTATAGGTTTTACCTTTGCCAAACGTTCATCTTCGAAATGAGCTCTAACTGCGTGATGATGCTAGCATTTAAAAACCGATCGCCGCAGAGCATAGCCAGAACTGTTCCCGGTGTTAAGCCTCTTCTGTAGTTCCTATCTTTAAGATCTCAGCCAAACCATATGTTCATTTTGCCTATCCATCATATCAGCTTTCTACCACTTTCTGATAAATTACTAGAGACTCCAATCAAACCTTAATTATTTAAGCATCTCGCCACGAAGATTCTGCTTTCAGATAAGCAATATGTCTTTCCTTTTTCGAGGTGAGCTGTTTGTGTGTTAACCGCTGTTGTTGGAAATGTCTAGCAAACTTTCGATAAGAATTGGCGAAGCTCTGCTTTTTGCTTTGAGTATCTGGGGTGAAGTTGACAGGGATTGACATAATGGTCTTATTCACAGTAACGGTATTTCTAGGGAGATACTTTACTTAACCGATTCCGTCTTTCTTATGGAATCACGAAATGAACATCCACAATTCTAGACCGTTTTTGTACTAATATAGGCGTTCATAGAGCTATATCATTGTCTCGAATTTCAACAACGATCTTCCTGACGGCATGATTTCATAATTCCGTGACAATGCTGATTACACAACCATTTATTTCCGTCTCAGTAGAAGGTTTGCGCGTTTCGATTAGATCAGATTGGGGGCTGATCAAAAAAGACTATCTACTTTCTAATGCTAATCTCTAAAATTATGTCTCACTGCGCCTTTTAGGGACCACGTTTCCCACTGGCACAAAGAGGAAAGATTATATTTAATTAATTCTTACATCTGGTGCTATGGAATTTTTCTTCACTGCGTCGTATAAGATAATCATTCTTGATAGAATTTATCTTACATAATTTTATAATTGTGTCGCCCCAAGCAAGGCATTTTACTGCCATTGTTGTGCAGGGTTTTACATAGGTGGAAGGTTATGAGAAAGACTGACAGGTTACAGGGATGTCAGAAAGACCGTAAGAGAAGGGTGAGAATACTGATGAGAGTGAAGTGAACGGAGAAAGAGCATGAGAGGTACACTGCAAGTTAGTGAGATAGGAGATGACTAATGACTTTACATTTGAATTCTTGAAGATTGTAGCTGTCGAGAGACAAGTAAACAGTGCGGGGGATTCCACAGTCGAGAAGTGCGAGAAAAGAAGGTGCTTGAGTAGAATTTGCGTTTACAATTTATTGGTTTCGCAGTAAAAGAGTCGAACCTAGTTGCTCATCTTGTGGCTCGATTAAATTCATATATAGGGGCAACAGCAAGCTAAGTTCATCGGGGCAGAAGCCGTGAAAGTATTTGTAGAAGAGACAGAAGGAAGCCACATTGCACCGGTTAGAAAATGACTGTATCTGGACTGCCAAGTCGAGTCGATCACATTACAGATTCTCCGTTGGATTTATCAAAGACCTCTAGGTGAAGAGCAGGGACACCTAAGCAGATATGGAGGCAATATTCAATACCCCGGCGGTTGGTAGATTTGTATATGTTCAGGAGGATTTCAGACTTGAAAAACGTCCTGGTCCTACACAGAGAACCGACCTTCTTAGCAGCGGATTTAGCTATGGGCCGACTTTCTTAGCAGAGGATGTAGTGATTGTCTGTTATGATTAATAGATAGCAGCTTCGTTTTGGAAGAATTAGAATTTACGAGCCATTTTTTACCCCGGTCCACCACAGATTTGAGGTCTTTTTCAAGCTCAGCAGCGAGTTTCGCAAAAAATATAAAAGAGAAACAAGTTATCTCCCAACTGTTAGTTTAAAGGGACATCGAAATTCCGGAGCGAGGGGCGAAATACTGCAATCGCGTATGGCTGATCGTGTATGGACGGAAAAATTTTGGCTTCAGTTTTTATAGAATGTTAAAACGATGGACAAGGAAGATCAATGGAGAGTTCGAAAGAAAGGCAAATAAGAGCAAGGCTCAAATCTATCAACATTAAACATGACAGACAGCAGAAGTAGCATCAGTTAGCAGACATTTTCTGTTGAGGCTTTAGAATACTGGATTTGTATATAATCGGTCCTTGAATATGTCAGATATTTGCTGGAAAAGATAAATGAAATAACTGAAGCAAAAAGAAATGTGGTCCTACAGAAGGATTCTGAGAATACCACAAACCGAACATGTGAGCAACAATAGTGTCTTGGAATGGATGAAACAGGATACTAATAGTTAACATCATAATAAAACAGAAAATGAGGAAGAAAGACTTGGAGAATCTCATACTCACAGATAAGACAGCGGGAAGGACATACATAAGAAAGCAACGCTTGAAATATTTGATTGTCTTAAGCAAGTGGGAAGCAGAGCAGGGTTTGTGAGCGTTATAGTCAAAATTTTGCTAGCATCTACTAAGAATAGGAAGATATAAAACTTCATGATTGCATAAGTCCTGAAGGGACACGGCAATCCAGTACTCTAGAGCCCTAAAATCAAGGTACATAAAAGAATTTCAACAACCTGATAGATTAAAGATATGACTCATGACTTTGGTCATAGTAATTGTAAATTAAACCCCAGGAACGGACGGTGTATACCTGCACTTAGCTGAAGCGGGTTACCATCAGTCAGTTAAGTGACATACGTAATACACGCTGAGGCGATCATCTCTCGAAAGAGACATGGCTGAGTGGGTTGAATATTTTTCGAGCAATAGGTTGCCATTTTTTTCTGTGGTAGAATGGTTGGCAAACAAAGTTATATAACCGAATATGTTATGCTGTTTAACCCATAGCTGGAAAGAGAAGCGTTGTGCTGCAGTGGATTTTGGCGCGGAAATAAAATCGGAAAGCTGAGTTCGAATTCAAATTGAATTAGTTGCATTCACTTTCGCGCAATGACCTTATGGAAAAATATGAATCTGCCACTTCTTCTTCCGGCTATGGGTTAAATAACAGGACTGACTGGGTTTTATAGTTTTGGTTGGTAACCAGTCTAACATAGAAGTAATGACAACAAATTGCCGGAAATCTCTTTCGAGTATCATATATGGCCCTTAAATTTCTCGTTTAAGAGGTTTAGCAATATTCAATAACATCTGCACGAGATAGTGTTAATCTTGAGCAGAGAAATAGAAGATTATTTATGATGAATATATTAACGCACTACTCTTAAAATTTTGTGATAGCAACAACAAATATGATGACAATAGTCTGAAATGAAATAATGTTAGATGCCTAATGAGGTTTAATTCCTTCCGTCAACTCATCTTTCCATCATTTCTTTATTCCAAATTATTTTGGTTTAAAAAGTATTCCATATTATTTGTCTCTAGTAAGAGAGATGAAATCTATACTGTATTTGGTTTACAGATAATATATCTTCACTCCATAATAAATCGTTTTCTTACAGACTTAGTGTGTAGGTTCGAAATGATGTTGACCTTTTTTAAAATTAAAGTTCAATTTCTTTTACTATTTAGCCCTGGAGCGTAATGATTGAAGTTGTTCTAAAATGGTTTTAACAAAGTGCAAGTTTAAAAAAAACTCAACAAAATTTCGTCGATTCCCCGGGGTATTAACAGATTATTCCTAAGAAAGGTAAGGACGAATGCACTTTAGTAGTAATGCAACAAATAGACTTACCTCGAAAAGACAGAAGGTATGCTATCTCTGCTACCGGCACGTTAAAGAAAAAAGCAAGAGGACGCAAGTGTAATTATTTTATGGAGGAGAGTGTGGTAGTCCCGCGTAAGGTGGCTAGACTCGATACGTATAAGAGGGACCGAAATTGAGGTGGGCAAGCAGTACGTCTTTTTACGTTTCGACACGGCAATTGTACATTTGCATACGTGCAGTAATTACCCACTGTAACATTAGAGAACGTGAACAAAGTAAAAGTTTGCGATATAATCGCAGGCACATTCAAGTGCGCTAATATATATAGTAAAATAAAAATCTTTCAAATGCAGCAATTATCAGAAGGAAAATGTTTTTGAAAACCTATTATTAGATTACAAATTTATCAGTCGAATATCAGCTGATCTGTCATCCATAACAACTGCAATTCGAGTTGATATTGTTCAACCTATCCCGGGTGGATCTTAGCACGTTTTCTTTTGTAACATCTCACAACCCCCATTCTGTCATCCACCTGCTCAGGCTCTTCAAATATGTTATCCACTACCTTCCTCTGTCTGATTTTTGCTCTATCTGAACTGTTAGTATTAGGTTCTGTATGCCCTCCTTCCTTATTGCATGTCACAGGAACTTTAGTCGTCTCATCCTGATGCTCAATATTAATTTCCTTTTCGTTTGCATTCTTTCCAACACCTCATCATTGCTCACATGCTTGGTCAGTGATCTCTGCATCATCCTTATGAAGAACCACATTTCAGCTGCTTCAAATTTTTCCTTCATCTTTGATGATATTGTTCAACATTCACTGCCATATTGAAGAACTGACATCGCATCACATTCTAGTAATCTCTTCTTTGTTTCTAGCGCAAGTTTCCATTTGTCTTAAGATGATTTGCAAAATGAAACTCAATGAATCTCTCAATCACATGAAACATTTGGGTCGACAAATGTCAACCGGTGTAGTATATCTTCATACTATAACAAATAAATATTCTTACAGATTCCTTGGGTGGGTTTGAAATAAAGTGATGTCCTTCTTTCTAAATATGGTTCAATCTGCCTTGCTATTTAGCACATAAGTCGAACGGAGTCAAGTCGTTCTTAAATTATTTAAAGCAAGAGCAAGTGTAAAGAACTCAACCATAATTCGCCGACTCATCGGGCCATGAACAGATTTTGTTATGCTTATTTAAGGCAGAAACGAACAAAGTTAAATCTTGCGTTCTAATGTATTTGCATGTACGTTCAAGAGATGTTTAGAATTGTCTTATTCCTCTTGGACATGGCTTCTCAAGACACATTTTTGCCTAAAACATATTCCACGCACGTTCAGTAGATATTATATCTAAGTGGGTTGTTGAATATTTAACATTCCCTTGAGTCTTAATTGAATTCTTTTTTGTGTCATCTCTGCATGATATTCTCTTTCGTTATTTGGCCATTGTAGCTGATATCAACCGGCATACTAGAAAGGCATCGAAGTTTATGAAAACTCAAAACAAAATTGGTGTAAAATTTGTCTAAATCTATAGGATGACAATTTATCTATATATACATTACATACGTCCTCCGGCCATATCACGTTGAATACACCGGTTCTTGCTTGATCACCGAAGTTAAGCAACGTTGAGCCTGGTCAGTACTTAGATGGATGACCGCTTGGGAATTCCAGGTGCTTTAAGAGTATAGTGACGGATGTGCGTGCTTACGGCCATATCACGTTGAATACACCGGTTCTCGCTTGATCACCGAAGTTAAGCAACGTTGAGCCTGGTCAGTACTTAGATGGGTGACCGCTTGGGAATTCCAGGTGCTTTAAGCGTATAGTGACGGATGTGCGTGCTTACGGCCATATCACGTTGAATACACCGGTTCTCGCTTGATCACCGAAGTTAAGCAACGTTGAGCCTGGTCAGTACTTAGATGGATGACCGCTTGGGAATTCCAGGTGCTTTAAGCGTATAGTGACGGATGTGCGTGCTTACGGCCATATCACGTTGAATACACCGGTTCTCGCTTGATCACCGAAGTTAAGCAACGTTGAGCCTGGTCAGTGCTTAGATGTGTGACCGTTTGGGAATACTCGCTGCTGTAAACAGCTAGTGACGGATGTGCGTTGTGGAGCAGTATATATCGGCTCGGAAAGAGAAATCGGTGAGCCGAGTTCGAGTTCCAGTTGAATACCCTGCATTCACTTAAGCACTGGTACCCTTGGGAAAGTTATTAATCCGTCCCTTTCCTCCAGATATGGGTTAAAATAACAGGATTTGGGGGCCCTGCCCTTAAAAACGAATTTTAATAACCGAAAAGAAAAAAAGTATTACTAGACACGAAGCTTATATAAAAACAACAATAAATTGTTGAAAGTAAAAGGTATTACCAGCAATAAAAAAAATAACAATAAATGACGCGCCGAGGTTGATAGCCAACGAACCACCTAACATACACTTGAATAATTGTCTCGCCATTGTTGTTATTATCCTGACATTCCCGAAAAAGAGCTGAGAGGAGTAAAACATTGGTTTACGAATTTAGCTCAGTATAATTCCCTGAGCCAGTTGCCAGAGATTTTTTTTTTAATCATTTCACCCCAAGCAAGGCATTCCACTGCCACTATTGCGCTTGGGGCTACATGGGGGAAGGTAAATAGAAGGAGTGGTTAGATATAGGAAATGTCAGAAGGGGGGTGATAGATAGTTGCGTGGTTGGAAATAGTGTTTGAAAGAATGGAAGCGAGTTAGTTTGTTAGGAGGTGTCTATTGACCTTACATTTAAACTCCTAGAGATTGTAACCGTCGGGGAAGCAGTCTTGTGGAAGGAAATTCCACAGTCGGGAAGTGCGAGAAAAGAAACTGTTGGAGTAGAAGTTGCGGTTGCATTTTATCGGTTTCACTGTAAAAGGGTGGGATCTAGTTGCTAATCTAGTATCTCGTGCAAATTCGAACCTAGGGGGCACCAGTGATCCAAGTTCATCGGAGCAGAAGCCGTGTAAGTATTTATAGAAGAGAGACAGGGAAGCCACGTGCGCCGGTGAGAGAGAGACTGCAGGCGGTCTGCTAAGTCGGTATCGATCACATTACAGATCATTCGCTGTACCTTGTCTAGAAGCCCAAGGAGAATAGCAGGGGCACCCGACCAGATATGACAACAGTATTCAATGCACGGGCGGATGGTAGATTTATAAATGTACAGGATGGATTCAGACGGAAAAAAACCTCCGGGCCCTGCATAGAGAACCGACTTTCATAGCAGCGGATTTAGCTATGGATTTGATATAGTCATTTCACTTGAGGTCCGCTGAAAGTGTGAGACCAAGGAGGCGTAGTGTTATACTCTCTGGGAGGCAAGCCTGGTCCATGCTAATTGGAGGTAGGTGAGATTATGGCATTAAAAAGAAATAAATGTATATAAAAGCCAAAAATATCTGTAATGATTTGCATTTAAACAATTGTATAAAATACACAAAGAAATATTTTCAAAGATACGACAAAAAAAAAAAGATTTAATAACTAAAACATAATATTTTATACAAATATTTCACAAATTCAATGCCCGTATGCCTCTCAAGGTAGAGTGTCATTATTAAAGAAATTTGGGATTTGAAGTTTGGCAAGAAAGTTAGGATCACAGTGGTAATTGTAATATTAACCGTTTTCTTTATAAGTAAATATTTGTATTCATTGACCCGTTGAATAAAATAAAGTGTTCCATTCGAAATTTCGACGTATGTCACCGGTATATTACCTATGAATGATATATAATAATAATTCTTGCAAATATTTTGCCGTCATTTTTGACAGCAGGGGTACACTGGTGTTTATATATATATAATTTTGATATCCAGAAAACTTTAATATATATATATATATATATATATATATATATATATATTAAAGTTTTCTGGATATCAAAATATATATATATATATATATATATATATATATATATATATATATCTGTAGATTCACAAAAAAACTTAGTGGGGAAATAGCCAGTTTTTAAGCTGTCATTTTAAGGCATGCATTCTTTGACCCCTTCTAAACAGAAAATGAAAAAATTAATTCTAAGCCCATAAGTTAATAGGAGGTAGGTTAGATGTAACCTAGAGCAGGTACAACAGTTGTAATAATTGAACAACCATGAAAAAACGAAAACAAACTATCCAGCGATATGGACTGTCGAATAAGAAAAGTTCTATATTCTTTAATTAAAATTAAATTTCAAATTCCCTGATTGATGCTCGAATCGATCAACTACTGAAGAAGGCCGGCGGTCACAATATACAAAACGTTGTGGTAAAAACAACAAGGGTGTGGACAGCAGTTTGAATGTAAATAGCTTCAGTAATATATTGAATCAATTTAATACCATTTGCATGTGAAATGTAACTAGATATTCTATGCTAAAGTTACTTCGCTGCAATGTCTCGCTAGTGGAAATGTGTTCCGGTCTCTTGCTTCGAGTTAAATTTAAGTTGCATCACTCTCTCTCTCTCGTTATATATATATATATATATGTATATATATATATATATATATATATCGAGAGAGAGATAGGGCGAGAATGTGTGGGGGTGAGAAGAAATTAAGCACTATGATACTAACTTCATCAATTATCGTTTTAATGACATTGTTGTTGTCTCTGTTATGAGAAAACTGAAATTTATTCCCATATTGTTCTATGTATTCGACAACTTATTTTTAAACTCTTCTCAAGATACAGAAAGCACTTTTCTCCCTTCGTTGTAGATAAGTCACATAGGTCACCTAAAGGTCTGCTTAGTGACGTCAATCCGTACAGTAACGGGTCCTGGGCATGACGGTAAACTGCATCCAGCAGCAAGGCCTCTGATTGGGAGGTTGTGAGGAGCATGGAACCACCTCTTAATTGCTGTTTTTCCAAGGTCTTCCCTGACCCGGAGTGGTAGCACCTGTTAGGGTCCCAGCTATGGGTAAATAGCTAACCCCAAACTGGGGTCAAAACACTATGAAAGTATAAAAACACTTTTATAGAAATATAATATATATAAAAATAGACTTTTATAGAAAAATATACACTTTTGAATGAAAAACGTTACCAACAATTTTTTTAACATAAAAGTTATTATCATTACACATTTTTAAAGAAAAAAATATTGCCATCGTACATTTTGGAAGGAAAAAAATTATTAAAAGCTATACATTTTTGAATACGAAACTAGAAGACATCATCAGTTTTCTAAAATAAAATTTTTTTTTTTCGTCAAAATCTGACTAAATCAACTTCCTTACAATAACCGAAAATTAAAAAAAATAAAATAAATGCCTTTTTGGCATTAAATAAACCACATAGGTTGATATGCCGTTAAACAAAACTCAAATCCAAATCCGTACAGTAACGATAGCAGCAATGAAATTCAGTTTTATCATTTTAATATTTTCTTTTTATTATAGAGCAGACCCAATGGGAAGTTGACTTTATTTAGGCTGAGCAAAGGATCCAATGCTAACCGTAAATCTGCTTTCCCAGCAGCTTACAGGCCTGAGGTGGCGTTTACCTTTGGAAATATATCTTTTCAACTTATAGAATTTAATTCTATCTCGCAGCCCATAATTTGCTTAGTGTTTCCCTTACGTGGAATATGTTTTTACTTAATTATATTTGAATACGGTCCGTCTGAATCTAGAGTCCTAAACATGGCTTTTCCAGATAGAGGATTGTCTCCATATAAGAAAAACGGTTCTTTTTTATTTTCCCTTACATTAGCCTATTGTCGCGTATATATATATATATATATATATATATATATATATATATATATATATATGTGTGTGTGTGTGTGTGTGTGTGTGTGTGTGTCGCTCTGTCCATGAATTACGTTGATAGTATATCACGGATATAATAATGCCTTATATTCTACAATTTTGTGATATTAAGCAATATAATATGATAAACGTTGGTGATATTAAGCCATATATGATACAATTGGCAGATATTTAGCCATATAATATGCTAGAATTTCGCGATGTAAAGCCATATAATATTCTACAATTTGCTGAGATTAAGACATATAATATGCTACAATTTAGTGACATTAAACAACATATGCCACAATTTTCTAATATTAAACAATATAATATGCCACAATTGGCTGATATGAAGCAATAAAACATGCTACAATTTGGTGGTATTAAACTATATTATGCTACAATTTGTTGATATTAAGACATACTATGCCTCAATTTAGTGATATTAAGCCATATAATATACGAGATTTTCCTGATATTAAGCAATATGGAACAATATGCTAATATAAAGCAACATAATATGCTCCAATATGATGATATTAAGTCATACCATATTCTACAACTTGGTGATTTAAGCCATATATTATGCCATACGTTGGTGATATTAAGTCATATAATATGTATTCATCTGGTGATATTTGACCATATATGCTATTATTTGGTAATATTGGCCATACACTATGCAGCAATTTTTTATATGAAGCCATATATGCAAAAACATGGCTATATTAGCAATATAATATGCAAACATTTAGTGATATAAAGCCATATATGCTAAAATTTGGTGATTTTAAGCCATATGATATACTATTATTTGTTGATATTAGGCCTTCTAGGCTATAATTCGGTGATATTAAACAATATAATATGCTAAAATGTGGAGATATTAAACCATATATGCTACTATTTGGTAATATTGGGTCAAATAATATACAGCGATTTGGTGAGTATAAACCATATATGCGACAACTTGGTGATATCAAGCAATATAATATATACAATTTGGTGACATTAAGCCATATAATAAAATATACTACAATTAGGTCATATTAAACCAATAATAAGCTCCAATTTGGTGAATTTAAACCATATAATATTCTACAATTTAGTGATATTATGCCATATATTATATCTAAATAGTAAGTAATAAGCTCCCTTAACATAAATTAAAACAAAATTTATAAAATCTTTATACAATGCTCTATCTCCAGCACAAAGCTTAGGAATGAATTAACATATTCAAGATAGATTAACTTATATGTCTGTTTAACAGTACATCGACCCTTTTTGTACATCAACCCTTTTTGTGTCGTTTCAAGCCCATAATTAATTTTCTTTTGAGCATGGAAGGATATTCAACTTTGTACATATACATGTTTGTGTGGACATAATTACTAAAAGCAGTGATATATGTTTATGTTATAGTTTTCTTGATTTTAGTTTGAAATACCATTTGATTTGAAAAGATATATATTCCGGCTGGAAGCAGTCGGATATCTACCTGTCCTGATGAGCATTGATACAGCTAAAGATAACCGTATGCTGATGAATATTTATGCTCTCGTTCGTCGATTGAACACTCTGGTAGTTTTTTAAAAAGTAAGCTACTCGCCGCGATTTACACAGCCCTTTGCCTACTGGCGTTTGTTTACATTGTGTATACAACAGGCTAAAATATGTTTTTCTCAGCCTTGCGTAAATGGCTTGTGGGTAGGATCTCCCACTGATGTTAAATCGATCAGATGTCAATTCCGGCATGAAGCAATCTTACGTCTGATGAACTGTGATGATCATATGTATATATTATTATTATTATTATGGGGCCCACCTTTGTTGTAGTTATCTAATAGATTCTGCCGTTCTATCATCAGGCTTTCATCGGGTGCGTATCGATCGGGTTAACCAACAGGAATTCTGAGCTGAACTCTTTACTTAATGTACGGGGGTGAGCATGTATGCAACGATGAGGTGTTGGCAAGGAAAAGAAAACACATACTAAATATCAGTAAGAGACAGATAAGGTTCCTGGAACACGAAGTAGGGAAGGACGGTTTAGATAACCTAATACTAACAGGTCGTATAACGGGAAGGAGAGACAGGGAAAAGAAGCGCAAGACGTTCTTGTTAGATCTGAGCAAAAGGATGGCGAGTGAAAGACCATGATCGCCTACATCCTGAATAGACAGGGCACATGAAGATAAATGAATGAATTGCAGAGCGGGGTTTGGGAGAGATACCAAAAGTAAAAATATTGAGAGCGACAAGAGACAGGCCCAAGTGGAAGTCCATGATCGCCTACATCCTGAAGAGACAGGGCACATGAAGATAAATGAATGAATTGCAGAGCAGGGTTTGGGAGAGATACCAAAAGTAAAAATATTGAGAGCGACAAGAGACAGGCCCAAGTGAAAGTCCATGATCGCCTACATCCTGAATAGACAGGGCACATGAAGATAAATGAATGAATTGCAGAGCATGGTTTGGGAGAGATACCAAAAGGAAAAATATTGAGAGCGACAAGAGACAGGCCCAAGTGAAAGTCCATGATCGCCTACATCCTGAATAGACAGGGCACATGAAGATAAATGAATGAATTGCAGAGCAGGGTTTGGGAGAGATACCAAAAGGAAAAATATTGAGAGCGACAAGAGACAGGCCCAAGTGAAAGTCCATGATCGCCTACATCCTGAATAGACAGGGCACATGAAGATAAATGAATGAATTGCAGAGCAGGGTTTGGGAGAGATACCAAAAGGAAAAATATTGAGAGCGACAAGAGACAGGCCCAAGTGAAAGTCCATGATCGCCTACATCCTGAAGAGACACGGAACATGAAGATAAGTGAATGAATTGCAGAGTAGGGTTTGGGAGAGATACCAAAAGTAAAAATATTGAGAGCGGCAAGAGACAGGCCCAAGTGGACGTCCATGATCGCCTACGTCCTGAAGAGACACGGCACATGAAGATAAATGAATGAATTGCAGAGCAGGGTTTGGGAGAGATACCAAAAGGAAAAATATTGAGAGCGACAAGAGACAGGCCCAAGTGGAAGTCCATGATCGCCTACATCCTGAAGAGACAGGGCACATGAAGATAAATGAATGAATTGCAGAGCAGGGTTTGGGAGAGATACCAGAAAGGAAAAATATTGAGAGCGACAAGAGACAGGCCCAAGTGGAAGTCCATGATCGCCTACATCCTGAAGAGACAGGGCACATGAAGATAAATGAATGAATTGCAGAGCAGGGTTTGGGAGAGATACCAAAAGTAAAAATATTGAGAGCGACAAGAGACAGGCCAAAGTGAAAGTCCATGATCGCCTACATCCTGAATAGACAGGGCACATGAAGATAAGTGAATGAATTGCAGAGCGGGGTTTGGGAGAGATACCAAAAGGAAAAATATTGAGAGCGGCAAGAGACAGGCCAAAGTGAAAGACCATGATCGCCTACATCCTGAAGAGACACGGCACATGAAGATAAATGAATGAATTGCAGAGCAGGGTTTGGGAGAGATACCAAAAGTAAAAATATTGAGAGCGACAAGAGACAGGCCCAAGTGGAAGTCCATGATCGCCTACATCCTGAATAGACAGGGCACATGAAGATAAATGAATGAATTGCAGAGCAGGGTTTGGGAGAGATACCAAAAGTAAAAATATTGAGAGCGACAAGAGACAGGCCAAAGTGAAAGTCCATGATCGCCTACATCCTGAATAGACAGGGCACATGAAGATAAGTGAATGAATTGCAGAGCAGGGTTTGGGAGAGATACCAAAAGTAAAAATATTGAGAGCGACAAGAGACAGGCCAAAGTGAAAGTCCATGATCGCCTACATCCTGAATAGACAGGGCACATGAAGATAAATGAATGAATTGCAGAGTAGGGTTTGGGAGAGATACCAAAAGTAAAAATATTGAGAGCGGCAAGAGACAGGCCAAAGTGAAAGACCATGATCGCCTACATCCTGAAGAGACACGGAACATGAAGATAAGTGAATGAATTGCAGAGCAGGGTTTGGGAGAGATACCAAAAGTAAAAATATTGAGAGCGACAAGAGACAGGCACAAGTGGACGTCCATGATCGCCTACATCCTGAAGAGACAGGGCACATGAAGATAAATGAATGAATTGCAGAGCAGGGTTTGGGAGAGATACCAAAAGTAAAAATATTGAGAGCGACAAGAGACAGGCCAAAGTGAAAGTCCATGATCGCCTACATCCTGAAGAGACACGGAACATGAAGATAAGTGAATGAATTGCAGAGTAGGGTTTGGGAGAGATACCAAAAGTAAAAATATTGAGAGCGGCAAGAGACAGGCACAAGTGGACGTCCATGATCGCCTACATCCTGAAGAGACAGGGCACATGAAGATAAATGAATGAATTGCAGAGCAGGGTTTGGGAGAGATACCAGAAAGGAAAAATATTGAGAGCGACAAGAGACAGGCCCAAGTGAAAGTCCATGATCGCCTACATCCTGAAGAGACAGGGCACATGAAGATAAATGAATGAATTGCAGAGCAGGGTTTGGGAGAGATACCAGAAAGGAAAAATATTGAGAGCGGCAAGAGCCAGGCCCAAGTGGAAGTCCATGATCGCCTACATCCTGAATAGACAGGGCACATGAAGATAAATGAATGAATTGCAGAGCAGGGTTTGGGAGAGATACCAAAAGTAAAAATATTGAGAGCGACAAGAGACAGGCCCAAGTGAAAGTCCATGATCGCCTACATCCTGAAGAGACAGGGCACATGAAGATAAATGAATGAATTGCAGAGCAGGGTTTGGGAGAGATACCAAAAGTAAAAATATTGAGAGCGACAAGAGACAGGCCCAAGTGGAAGTCCATGATCGCCTACATCCTGAAGAGACAGGGCACATGAAGATAAATGAATGAATTGCAGAGCAGGGTTTGGGAGAGATACCAAAAGTAAAAATATTGAGAGCGACAAGAGACAGGCCCAAGTGGAAGTCCATGATCGCCTACATCCTGAATAGACAGGGCACATGAAGATAAATGAATGAATTGCAGAGCAGGGTTTGGGAGAGTTACCAAAAGTAAAAATATTGAGAGCGACAAGAGACAGGCCCAAGTGAAAGTCCATGATCGCCTACATCCTGAATAGACAGGGCACATGAAGATAAATGAATGAATTGGAGAGCAGGGTTTGGGAGAGATACCAGAAAGGAAAATATTGAGAGCGACAAGAGACAGGCCCAAGTGGAAGTCCATGATCGCCTACATCCTGAAGAGACAGGGCACATGAAGATAAATGAATGAATTGCAGAGCAGGGTTTGGGAGAGATACCAAAAGTAAAAATATTGAGAGCGACAAGAGACAGGCCAAAGTGAAAGTCCATGATCGCCTACATCCTGAATAGACAGGGCACATGAAGATAAATGAATGAATTGCAGAGCAGGGTTTGGGAGAGATACCAAAAGTAAAAATATTGAGAGCGACAAGAGACAGGCTCAAGTGGAAGTCCATGATCGCCTACATCCTGAAGAGACAGGGCACATGAAGATAAATGAATGAATTGCAGAGTAGGGTTTGGGAGAGATACCAAAAGGAAAAATATTGAGAGCGACAAGAGACAGGCCCAAGTGAAAGTCCATGATCGCCGACATCCTGAAGAGACAGGGCACATGAAGATAAATGAATGAATTGCAGAGCAGGGTTTGGGAGAGATACCAGAAAGGAAAAATATTGAGAGCGACAAGAGACAGGCCCAATGGAAGTCCGTGATCGCCTACATCCTGAAGAGACAGGGCACATGAAGATAAATGAATGAATTGCAGAGTAGGGTTTGGGAGAGATACCAAAAGTAAAAATATTGAGAGCGACAAGAGACAGGCCCAAGTGAAAGTCCATGATCGCCGACATCCTGAAGAGACAGGGCACATGAAGATAAATGAATGAATTGCAGAGCAGGGTTTGGGAGAGATACCAGAAAGGAAAAATATTGAGAGCGACAAGAGACAGGCCCAAGTGGAAGTCCATGATCGCCTACATCCTGAAGAGACAGGGAACATGAAGATAAATGAATGAATTGCAGAGCAGGGTTTGGGAGAGATACCAGAAAGGAAAAATATTGAGAGCGACAAGAGACAGGCCCAAGTGGAAGTCCATGATCGCCTACATCCTGAAGAGACAGGGCACATGAAGATAAATGAATGAATTGCAGAGTAGGGTTTGGGAGAGATACCAAAAGGAAAAATATTGAGAGCGACAAGAGACAGGCCCAAGTGAAAGACCATGATCGCCTACATCCTGAAGAGACAGGGCACATGAAGATAAATGAATGAATTGCAGAGCAGGGTTTGGGAGAGATACCAGAAAGGAAAAATATTGAGAGCGACAAGAGACAGGCCCAAGTGGAAGTCCATGATCGCCTACATCCTGAATAGACAGGGCACATGAAGATAAATGAATGAATTGCAGAGCAGGGTTTGGGAGAGATACCAAAAGGAAAAATATTGAGAGCGACAAGAGACAGGCCCAAGTGAAAGTCCATGATCGCCTACATCCTGAATAGACAGGGCACATGAAGATAAATGAATGAATTGCAGAGCAGGGTTTGGGAGAGATACCAAAAGGAAAAATATTGAGAGCGACAAGAGACAGGCCCAAGTGAAAGTCCATGATCGCCTACATCCTGAAGAGACACGGAACATGAAGATAAGTGAATGAATTGCAGAGTAGGGTTTGGGAGAGATACCAAAAGTAAAAATATTGAGAGCGGCAAGAGACAGGCCCAAGTGGACGTCCATGATCGCCTACGTCCTGAAGAGACACGGCACATGAAGATAAATGAATGAATTGCAGAGCAGGGTTTGGGAGAGATACCAAAAGGAAAAATATTGAGAGCGACAAGAGACAGGCCCAAGTGGAAGTCCATGATCGCCTACATCCTGAAGAGACAGGGCACATGAAGATAAATGAATGAATTGCAGAGCAGGGTTTGGGAGAGATACCAGAAAGGAAAAATATTGAGAGCGACAAGAGACAGGCCCAAGTGGAAGTCCATGATCGCCTACATCCTGAAGAGACAGGGCACATGAAGATAAATGAATGAATTGCAGAGCAGGGTTTGGGAGAGATACCAAAAGTAAAAATATTGAGAGCGACAAGAGACAGGCCAAAGTGAAAGTCCATGATCGCCTACATCCTGAATAGACAGGGCACATGAAGATAAGTGAATGAATTGCAGAGCGGGGTTTGGGAGAGATACCAAAAGGAAAAATATTGAGAGCGGCAAGAGACAGGCCAAAGTGAAAGACCATGATCGCCTACATCCTGAAGAGACACGGCACATGAAGATAAATGAATGAATTGCAGAGCAGGGTTTGGGAGAGATACCAAAAGTAAAAATATTGAGAGCGACAAGAGACAGGCCCAAGTGGAAGTCCATGATCGCCTACATCCTGAATAGACAGGGCACATGAAGATAAATGAATGAATTGCAGAGCAGGGTTTGGGAGAGATACCAAAAGTAAAAATATTGAGAGCGACAAGAGACAGGCCAAAGTGAAAGTCCATGATCGCCTACATCCTGAATAGACAGGGCACATGAAGATAAGTGAATGAATTGCAGAGCAGGGTTTGGGAGAGATACCAAAAGTAAAAATATTGAGAGCGACAAGAGACAGGCCAAAGTGAAAGTCCATGATCGCCTACATCCTGAATAGACAGGGCACATGAAGATAAATGAATGAATTGCAGAGTAGGGTTTGGGAGAGATACCAAAAGTAAAAATATTGAGAGCGGCAAGAGACAGGCCAAAGTGAAAGACCATGATCGCCTACATCCTGAAGAGACACGGAACATGAAGATAAGTGAATGAATTGCAGAGCAGGGTTTGGGAGAGATACCAAAAGTAAAAATATTGAGAGCGACAAGAGACAGGCACAAGTGGACGTCCATGATCGCCTACATCCTGAAGAGACAGGGCACATGAAGATAAATGAATGAATTGCAGAGCAGGGTTTGGGAGAGATACCAAAAGTAAAAATATTGAGAGCGACAAGAGACAGGCCAAAGTGAAAGTCCATGATCGCCTACATCCTGAAGAGACACGGAACATGAAGATAAGTGAATGAATTGCAGAGTAGGGTTTGGGAGAGATACCAAAAGTAAAAATATTGAGAGCGGCAAGAGACAGGCACAAGTGGACGTCCATGATCGCCTACATCCTGAAGAGACAGGGCACATGAAGATAAATGAATGAATTGCAGAGCAGGGTTTGGGAGAGATACCAGAAAGGAAAAATATTGAGAGCGACAAGAGACAGGCCCAAGTGAAAGTCCATGATCGCCTACATCCTGAAGAGACAGGGCACATGAAGATAAATGAATGAATTGCAGAGCAGGGTTTGGGAGAGATACCAGAAAGGAAAAATATTGAGAGCGGCAAGAGCCAGGCCCAAGTGGAAGTCCATGATCGCCTACATCCTGAATAGACAGGGCACATGAAGATAAATGAATGAATTGCAGAGCAGGGTTTGGGAGAGATACCAAAAGTAAAAATATTGAGAGCGACAAGAGACAGGCCCAAGTGAAAGTCCATGATCGCCTACATCCTGAAGAGACAGGGCACATGAAGATAAATGAATGAATTGCAGAGCAGGGTTTGGGAGAGATACCAAAAGGAAAAATATTGAGAGCGACAAGAGACAGGCCCAAGTGGAAGTCCATGATCGCCTACATCCTGAAGAGACAGGGCACATGAAGATAAATGAATGAATTGCAGAGCAGGGTTTGGGAGAGATACCAGAAAGGAAAAATATTGAGAGCGACAAGAGACAGGCCCAAGTGGAAGTCCATGATCGCCTACATCCTGAAGAGACAGGGCACATGAAGATAAATGAATGAATTGCAGAGCAGGGTTTGGGAGAGATACCAAAAGTAAAAATATTGAGAGCGACAAGAGACAGGCCAAAGTGAAAGTCCATGATCGCCTACATCCTGAATAGACAGGGCACATGAAGATAAGTGAATGAATTGCAGAGCGGGGTTTGGGAGAGATACCAAAAGGAAAAATATTGAGAGCGGCAAGAGACAGGCCAAAGTGAAAGACCATGATCGCCTACATCCTGAAGAGACACGGCACATGAAGATAAATGAATGAATTGCAGAGCAGGGTTTGGGAGAGATACCAAAAGTAAAAATATTGAGAGCGACAAGAGACAGGCCCAAGTGGAAGTCCATGATCGCCTACATCCTGAATAGACAGGGCACATGAAGATAAATGAATGAATTGCAGAGCAGGGTTTGGGAGAGATACCAAAAGTAAAAATATTGAGAGCGACAAGAGACAGGCCAAAGTGAAAGTCCATGATCGCCTACATCCTGAATAGACAGGGCACATGAAGATAAGTGAATGAATTGCAGAGCAGGGTTTGGGAGAGATACCAAAAGTAAAAATATTGAGAGCGACAAGAGACAGGCCAAAGTGAAAGTCCATGATCGCCTACATCCTGAATAGACAGGGCACATGAAGATAAATGAATGAATTGCAGAGTAGGGTTTGGGAGAGATACCAAAAGTAAAAATATTGAGAGCGGCAAGAGACAGGCCAAAGTGAAAGACCATGATCGCCTACATCCTGAAGAGACACGGAACATGAAGATAAGTGAATGAATTGCAGAGCAGGGTTTGGGAGAGATACCAAAAGTAAAAATATTGAGAGCGACAAGAGACAGGCACAAGTGGACGTCCATGATCGCCTACATCCTGAAGAGACAGGGCACATGAAGATAAATGAATGAATTGCAGAGCAGGGTTTGGGAGAGATACCAAAAGTAAAAATATTGAGAGCGACAAGAGACAGGCCAAAGTGAAAGTCCATGATCGCCTACATCCTGAAGAGACACGGAACATGAAGATAAGTGAATGAATTGCAGAGTAGGGTTTGGGAGAGATACCAAAAGTAAAAATATTGAGAGCGGCAAGAGACAGGCACAAGTGGACGTCCATGATCGCCTACATCCTGAAGAGACAGGGCACATGAAGATAAATGAATGAATTGCAGAGCAGGGTTTGGGAGAGATACCAGAAAGGAAAAATATTGAGAGCGACAAGAGACAGGCCCAAGTGAAAGTCCATGATCGCCTACATCCTGAAGAGACAGGGCACATGAAGATAAATGAATGAATTGCAGAGCAGGGTTTGGGAGAGATACCAGAAAGGAAAAATATTGAGAGCGGCAAGAGCCAGGCCCAAGTGGAAGTCCATGATCGCCTACATCCTGAATAGACAGGGCACATGAAGATAAATGAATGAATTGCAGAGCAGGGTTTGGGAGAGATACCAAAAGTAAAAATATTGAGAGCGACAAGAGACAGGCCCAAGTGAAAGTCCATGATCGCCTACATCCTGAAGAGACAGGGCACATGAAGATAAATGAATGAATTGCAGAGCAGGGTTTGGGAGAGATACTAAAAGTAAAAATATTGAGAGCGACAAGAGACAGGCCCAAGTGGAAGTCCATGATCGCCTACATCCTGAAGAGACAGGGCACATGAAGATAAATGAATGAATTGCAGAGCAGGGTTTGGGAGAGATACCAAAAGTAAAAATATTGAGAGCGACAAGAGACAGGCCCAAGTGGAAGTCCATGATCGCCTACATCCTGAATAGACAGGGCACATGAAGATAAATGAATGAATTGCAGAGCAGGGTTTGGGAGAGATACCAAAAGTAAAAATATTGAGAGCGACAAGAGACAGGCCCAAGTGAAAGTCCATGATCGCCTACATCCTGAATAGACAGGGCACATGAAGATAAATGAATGAATTGGAGAGCAGGGTTTGGGAGAGATACCAGAAAGGAAAATATTGAGAGCGACAAGAGACAGGCCCAAGTGGAAGTCCATGATCGCCTACATCCTGAAGAGACAGGGCACATGAAGATAAATGAATGAATTGCAGAGCAGGGTTTGGGAGAGATACCAAAAGTAAAAATATTGAGAGCGACAAGAGACAGGCCAAAGTGAAAGTCCATGATCGCCTACATCCTGAATAGACAGGGCACATGAAGATAAATGAATGAATTGCAGAGCAGGGTTTGGGAGAGATACCAAAAGTAAAAATATTGAGAGCGACAAGAGACAGGCTCAAGTGGAAGTCCATGATCGCCTACATCCTGAAGAGACAGGGCACATGAAGATAAATGAATGAATTGCAGAGTAGGGTTTGGGAGAGATACCAAAAGGAAAAATATTGAGAGCGACAAGAGACAGGCCCAAGTGAAAGTCCATGATCGCCGACATCCTGAAGAGACAGGGCACATGAAGATAAATGAATGAATTGCAGAGCAGGGTTTGGGAGAGATACCAGAAAGGAAAAATATTGAGAGCGACAAGAGACAGGCCCAATGGAAGTCCGTGATCGCCTACATCCTGAAGAGACAGGGCACATGAAGATAAATGAATGAATTGCAGAGTAGGGTTTGGGAGAGATACCAAAAGTAAAAATATTGAGAGCGACAAGAGACAGGCCCAAGTGAAAGTCCATGATCGCCGACATCCTGAAGAGACAGGGCACATGAAGATAAATGAATGAATTGCAGAGCAGGGTTTGGGAGAGATACCAGAAAGGAAAAATATTGAGAGCGACAAGAGACAGGCCCAAGTGGAAGTCCATGATCGCCTACATCCTGAAGAGACAGGGAACATGAAGATAAATGAATGAATTGCAGAGCAGGGTTTGGGAGAGATACCAGAAAGGAAAAATATTGAGAGCGACAAGAGACAGGCCCAAGTGGAAGTCCATGATCGCCTACATCCTGAAGAGACAGGGCACATGAAGATAAATGAATGAATTGCAGAGTAGGGTTTGGGAGAGATACCAAAAGGAAAAATATTGAGAGCGACAAGAGACAGGCCCAAGTGAAAGACCATGATCGCCTACATCCTGAAGAGACAGGGCACATGAAGATAAATGAATGAATTGCAGAGCAGGGTTTGGGAGAGATACCAGAAAGGAAAAATATTGAGAGCGACAAGAGACAGGCCCAAGTGGAAGTCCATGATCGCCTACATCCTGAAGAGACAGGGCACATGAAGATAAATGAATGAATTGCAGAGAAGGGTTTGGGAGAGATACCAAAAGTAAAAATATTGAGAGCGACAAGAGACAGGCCCAAGTGGAAGTCCATGATCGCCTACATCCTGAAGAGACAGGGCACATGAAGATAAATGAATGAATTGCAGAGCAGGGTTTGGGAGAGATACCAAAAGTAAAAATATTGAGAGCGGCAAGAGACAGGCCAAAGTGAAAGACCATGATCGCCTACATCCTGAAGAGACACGGCACATGAAGATAAATGAATGAATTGCAGAGCAGGGTTTGGGAGAGATACCAAAAGTAAAAATATTGAGAGCGACAAGAGACAGGCCAAAGTGAAAGTCCATGATCGCCTACATCCTGAATAGACAGGGCACATGAAGATAAATGAATGAATTGCAGAGCAGGGTTTGGGAGAGATACCAGAAAGGAAAAATATTGAGAGCGACAAGAGACAGGCCCAAGTGGAAGTCCATGATCGCCTACATCCTGAAGAGACAGGGCACATGAAGATAAATGAATGAATTGCAGAGTAGGGTTTGGGAGAGATACCAAAAGGAAAAATATTGAGAGCGACAAGAGACAGGCCCAAGTGAAAGTCCATGATCGCCGACATCCTGAAGAGACAGGGCACATGAAGATAAATGAATGAATTGCAGAGCAGGGTTTGGGAGAGATACCAGAAAGGAAAAATATTGAGAGCGACAAGAGACAGGCCCAATGGAAGTCCGTGATCGCCTACATCCTGAAGAGACAGGGCACATGAAGATAAATGAATGAATTGCAGAGTAGGGTTTGGGAGAGATACCAAAAGTAAAAATATTGAGAGCGACAAGAGACAGGCCCAAGTGAAATCCATGATCGCCGACATCCTGAAGAGACAGGGCACATGAAGATAAATGAATGAATTGCAGAGCAGGGTTTGGGAGAGATACCAGAAAGGAAAAATATTGAGAGCGACAAGAGACAGGCCCAAGTGGAAGTCCATGATCGCCTACATCCTGAAGAGACAGGGAACATGAAGATAAATGAATGAATTGCAGAGCAGGGTTTGGGAGAGATACCAGAAAGGAAAAATATTGAGAGCGACAAGAGACAGGCCCAAGTGGAAGTCCATGATCGCCTACATCCTGAAGAGACAGGGCACATGAAGATAAATGAATGAATTGCAGAGTAGGGTTTGGGAGAGATACCAAAAGGAAAAATATTGAGAGCGACAAGAGACAGGCCCAAGTGAAAGACCATGATCGCCTACATCCTGAAGAGACAGGGCACATGAAGATAAATGAATGAATTGCAGAGCAGGGTTTGGGAGAGATACCAGAAAGGAAAAATATTGAGAGCGACAAGAGACAGGCCCAAGTGGAAGTCCATGATCGCCTACATCCTGAAGAGACAGGGCACATGAAGATAAATGAATGAATTGCAGAGAAGTGTTTGGGAGAGATACCAAAAGTAAATATATTGAGAGCGACAAGAGACAGGCCCAAGTGGAAGTCCATGATCGCCTACATCCTGAAGAGACAGGGCACATGAAGATAAATGAATGAATTGCAGAGCAGGGTTTGGGAGAGATACCAAAATTAAAAATATTGAGAGCGGCAAGAGACAGGCCAAAGTGAAAGACCATGATCGCCTACATCCTGAAGAGACACGGCACATGAAGATAAATGAATGAATTGCAGAGCAGGGTTTGGGAGAGATACCAAAAGTAAAAATATTGAGAGCGACAAGAGACAGGCCAAAGTGAAAATCCATGATCGCCTACATCCTGAATAGACAGAGCACATGAAGATAAATGAATGAATTGCAGAGCAGGGTTTGGGAGAGATACCAGAAAGGAAAAATATTGAGAGCGACAAGAGACAGGCCCAAGTGGAAGTCCATGATCGCCTACATCCTGAATAGACAGGGCACATGAAGATAAATGAATGAATTGCAGAGCAGGGTTTGGGAGAGATACCAAAAGGAAAAATATTGAGAGCGACAAGAGACAGGCCCAAGTGAAAGTCCATGATCGCCTACATCCTGAAGAGACACGGAACATGAAGATAAGTGAATGAATTGCAGAGTAGGGTTTGGGAGAGATACCAAAAGTAAAAATATTGAGAGCGGCAAGAGACAGGCCCAAGTGGACGTCCATGATCGCCTACGTCCTGAAGAGACACGGCACATGAAGATAAATGAATGAATTGCAGAGCAGGGTTTGGGAGAGATACCAAAAGGAAAAATATTGAGAGCGGCAAGAGACAGGCCAAAATGAAAGACCATGATCGCCTACATCCTGAATAGACAGGGCACATGAAGATAAATGAATGAATTGCAGAGCAGGGTTTGGGAGAGATACCAAAAGGAAAAATATTGAGAGCGACAAGAGACAGGCCCAAGTGGAAGTCCATGATCGCCTACATCCTGAAGAGACAGGGCACATGAAGTTAAATGAATGAATTGCAGAGTAGGGTTTGGGAGAGATACCAAAAGTAAAAATATTGAGAGCGGCAAGAGACAGGCCCAAGTGGACGTCCATGATCGCCTACGTCCTGAAGAGACACGGCACATGAAGATAAATGAATGAATTGCAGAGCAGGGTTTGGGAGAGATACCAAAAGTAAAAATATTGAGAGCGACAAGAGACAGGCCCAAGTGAAAGTCCATGATCGCCTACATCCTGAATAGACAGGGCACATGAAGATAAATGAATGAATTGCAGAGCAGGGTTTGGGAGAGATACCAAAAGGAAAAATATTGAGAGCGACAAGAGACAGGCCCAAGTGGAAGTCCATGATCGCCTACATCCTGAAGAGACAGGGCACATGAAGATAAATGAATGAATTGCAGAGTAGGGTTTGGGAGAGATACCAAAAGTAAAAATATTGAGAGCGGCAAGAGACAGGCCCAAGTGGACGTCCATGATCGCCTACGTCCTGAAGAGACACGGCACATGAAGATAAATGAATGAATTGCAGAGCAGGGTTTGGGAGAGATACCAAAAGTAAAAATATTGAGAGCGACAAGAGACAGGCCCAAGTGGACGTCCATGATCGCCTACATCCTGAAGAGACAGGGCACATGAAGATAAATGAATGAATTGCAGAGCAGGGTTTGGGAGAGATACCAAAAGTAAAAATATTGAGAGCGACAAGAGACAGGCCAAAGTGAAAGTCCATGATCGCCTACATCCTGAATAGACAGGGCACATGAAGATAAATGAATGAATTGCAGAGCAGGGTTTGGGAGAGATACCAAAAGTAAAAATATTGAGAGCGACAAGAGACAGGCCCAAGTGGAAGTCCATGATCGCCTACATCCTGAAGAGACAGGGCACATGAAGATAAATGAATGAATTGCAGAGCAGGGTTTGGGAGAGATACCAAAAGTAAAAATATTGAGAGCGACAAGAGACAGGCCCAAGTGGAAGTCCATGATCGCCTACATCCTGAAGAGACACGGAACATGAAGATAAGTGAATGAATTGCAGAGTAGGGTTTGGGAGAGATACCAAAAGTAAAAATATTGAGAGCGGCAAGAGACAGGCCCAAGTGGATGTCCATGATCGCCTACATCCTGAAGAGACAGGGCACATGAAGATAAATGACTGAATTGCAGAGCGGGGTTTGGGAGAGATACCAAAAGTAAAAATATTGAGAGCGACAAGAGACAGGCACAAGTGGACGTCCATGATCGCCTACATCCTGAAGAGACAGGGCACATGAAGATAAGTGAATGAATTGCAGAGCGGGGTTTGGGAGAGTACCAAAAGGAAAAATATTGAGAGCGGCAAGAGACAGGCCCAAGTGAAAGTCCATGATCGCCTACATCCTGAAGAGACAGGGCACATGAAGATAAGTGAATGAATTGCAGAGTAGGGTTTGGGAGAGATACCAAAAGGAAAAATATTGAGAGCGGCAAGAGACAGGCACAAGTGGACGTCCATGATCGCCTACATCCTGAAGAGACAGGGCACATGAAGATAAATGAATGAATTGCAGAGCGGCGTTTGGGAGAGTACCAAAAGGAAAAATATTGAGAGCGGCAAGAGACAGGCCTAAGTGAAAGTCCATGATCGCCTACATCCTGAAGAGACAGGGCACATGAAGATAAATGAATGAATTGCAGAGCAGGGTTTGGGAGAGATACCAAAAGGAAAAATATTGAGAGCGGCAAGAGACAGGCCCAAGTGGATGTCCATGATCGCCTACATCCTGAAGAGACAGGGCACATGAAGATAAATGAATGAATTGCAGAGCGGGGTTTGGGAGAGTACCAAAAGGAAAAATATTGAGAGCGGCAAGAGACAGGCCCAAGTGTAAGTCCATGATCGCCTACATCCTGAAGAGACAGGGCACATGAAGATAAGTGAATGAATTGCAGAGTAGGGTTTGGGAGAGATACCAAAAGGAAAAATATTGAGAGCGGCAAGAGACAGGCACAAGTGGACGTCCATGATCGCCTACATCCTGAAGAGACAGGGCACATGAAGATAAATGAATGAATTGCAGAGCGGCGTTTGGGAGAGTACCAAAAGGAAAAATATTGAGAGCGGCAAGAGACAGGCCTAAGTGGACGTCCATGATCGCCTACATCCTGAAGAGACAGGGCACATGAAGATAAATGAATGAATTGCAGAGCAGGGTTTGGGAGAGATACCAAAAGAAAAATATTGAGAGCGACAAGAGACAGGCACAAGTGGACGTCCATGATCGCCTACATCCTGAAGAGACAGGGCACATGAAGATAAATGAATGAATTGCAGAGCGGTGTTTGGGAGAGTACCAAAAGGAAAAATATTGAGAGCGGCAAGAGACAGGCCTAAGTGAAAGTCCATGATCGCCTACATCCTGAAGAGACAGTGCACAGGAAGATAAATGAATGAATTCCAGAGCAGGGTTTGGGAGAGATACCAAAAGGAAAAATATTGAGAGCGACAAGAGACAGGCACAAGTGGACGTCCATGATCGCCTACATCCTGAAGAGACAGGGCACATGAAGATAAGTGAATGAATTGCAGAGTAGGGTTTGGGAGAGATACCAAAAGGAAAAATATTGAGAGCGGCAAGAGACAGGCACAAGTGGACGTCCATGATCGCCTACATCCTGAAGAGACAGGGCACATGAAGATAAATGAATGAATTGCAGAGCGGGGTTTGGGAGAGTACCAAAATGAAAAATATTGAGAGCGGCAAGAGACAGGCTTAAGTGAAAGTCCATGATCGCCTACATCCTGAAGAGAGTAGCACAACAAAGATAAGTGAATGAATTGCAGAGTAGGGTTTGGGAGAGATACCAAAAGGAAATATTGAGAGCGACAAGAGACAGGCACAAGTGGACGTCCATGATCGCTCACATCCTGAAGAGACAGGGCACATGAAGATAAGTGAATGAATTGCAGAGTAGGGTTTGGGAGAGATACCAAAAGGAAAATATTGAGAGCGGCAAGAGACAGGCACAAGTGGACGTCCATGATCGCCTACATCCTGAAGAGACAGGGCACATGAAGATAAATGAATGAATTGCAGAGCGGGGCTGGAGAGTACCAAAAGGAAAATATTGAGAGCGGCAAGAGACAGGCCTAAGTGAAAGTCCATGATCGCCTACATCCTGAAGAGACAGGGCACATGAAGATAAGTGAATGAATTGGTAGAGTAGGGTTTGGGAGGAGATACCAAAAGGGAAAATATTGAGAGCGGCAAGAGACAGGCACAAGTGGACGTCCATGATCGCCTACATCCTGAAGAGACAGGGCACATGAAGATAAATGAATGAATTGCAGAGCGGGGTTTGGGAGAGTACCAAAAGGAAAATATTGAGAGCGGCAAGAGACAGGCCTTAAGAAAGTCCATGATCGCCTACATCCTGAAGAGACAGGGCACATGAAGATAAGTGAATGAATTGCAGAGTAGGGGTTTGGGAGAGATACCAAAAGGGAGGTGAAATATTGAGGAGCGACAAGAGACAGGTACAAGTGGACGTCCATGATCGCCTACATCCTGAAGAGACAGGGTACATGAAGATAAATGAATGAATTGCAGAGCGGGGTTTGGGAGAGTACCACAAAAGGAAAATAACAGAGCGGCAAGAGACAGGCCTAAGTGAAGTCCATGATCGCCTACATCCTGAAGAGACAGGGCATATGAAGATAAGTGAATGAATTGCAGAGTAGGTTTGGGAGAGATACCAAAAGAAAAATATTGAGAGCGGCAAGAGACAGGCACAAGTGAAAGTCCATGATCGCCTACATCCTGAAGAGACAGGGCACATGAAGATAAGTGAAATGAATTGCAGAGTAGGGTTTGGGAGAGATACCAAAAGGAAAATATTGAGAGCGGCAAGAGACAGGCCCAAGTGAAAGTCCATGATCGCCTACATCCTGAAGAGACAGGGCACATGAAGATAAATGAATGAATTGCAGAGTAGGGGTTTGGGAGAGATACCAAAAGTAAAAATATTGAGAGCGGCAAGAGACAGGCTCAAGTGAAAGTCCATGATCGCCTACATCCTGAAGAGACAGGGCACATGAAGATAAATGAATGAATTGCAGAGCGGGGTTTGGGAGAGTACCAAAAGGAAAATATTGAGAGTGGCAAGAGACAGGCTTAAGTGAAAGTCCATGACTGCCTACATCCCCTGAAGAGACAGGGCACATGAAGATAAATGAATGAATTGCAGAGTAGGGTTTGGCAGAGATACCAAAAGGAAAAATATTGAGAGCGGCAAGAGACAGGCACAAGTGAAAGTCCATGATCGCCTACATCCTGAAGAGACAGGGCACATGAAGATAAGTGAATGAATTGCAGAGTAGGGTTTGGGAGAGATACCAAAAGGAAAAATATTGAGAGCGGCAAGAGACAGGCCCAAGTGAAAGTCCATGATCTCCTACATCCTGAAGAGACAGGGCACATGAAGATAAATGAATGAATTGCAGAGTAGGGTTTGGGAGAGATACCAAAAGTAAAAATATTGAGAGCGGCAAGAGACAGGCCCAAGTGAAAGTCCATGATCGCCTACATCCTGAAGAGACAGGGCACATGAAGATAAATGAATGAATTGCAGAGCAGGGTTTGGGAGAGATACCAAAAGTAAAAATATTGAGAGCGGCAAGAGACAGGCCCAAGTGAAAGTCCATGATCGCCTACATCCTGAAGAGACAGGGCACATGAAGATAAATGAATGAATTGCAGAGCGGGGTTTGGGAGAGTACCAAAAGGAAAAATATTGAGAGCGGCAAGAGACAGGCCTAAGTGAAAGTCCATGATCGCCTACATCCTGAAGAGACAGTGCACATGAAGATAAATGAATGAATTGCAGAGTAGGGTTTGGGAGAGATACCAAAAGGAAAAATATTGAGAGCGGCAAGAGACAGGCCCAAGTGAAAGTCCATGATCGCCTACATCCTGAAGAGACAGGGCACATGAAGATAAATGAATGAATTGCAGAGTAGGGTTTGGGAGAGATACCAAAAGTAAAAATATTGAGAGCGGCAAGATACAGGCCAAAGTGAAAGTCCATGATCGCCTACATCCTGAAGAGACAGGGCACATGAAGATAAATGAATGAATTGCAGAGCGGGGTTTGGGAGAGTACCAAAAGGAAAAATATTGAGAGCGGCAAGAGACAGGCCTAAGTGAAAGTCCATGATCGCCTACATCCTGAAGAGACAGGGCACATGAAGATAAATGAATGAATTGCAGAGTAGGGTTTGGGAGAGATACCAAAAGGAAAAATATTGAGAGCGGCAAGAGACAGGCACAAGTGAAAGTCCATGATCGGCTACATCCTGAAGAGACAGGGCACATGAAGATAAGTGAATGAATTGCAGAGTAGGGTTTGGGAGAGATACCAAAAGGAAAAATATTGAGAGCGGCAAGAGACAGGCCCAAGTGAAAGTCCATGATCGCCTACATCCTGAAGAGACAGGGCACATGAAGATAAATGAATGAATTGCAGAGTAGGGTTTGGGAGAGATACCAAAAGTAAAAATATTGAGAGCGGCAAGAGACAGGCCCAATGAAAGTCCATGATCGCCTACATCCTGAAGAGACAGGGCACATGAAGATAAATGAATGAATTGCAGAGTAGGGTTTGGGAGAGATACCAAAAGGAAAAATATTGAGAGCGGCAAGAGACAGGCACAAGTGAAAGTCCATGATCGCCTACATCCTGAAGAGACAGGGCACATGAAGATAAGTGAATGAATTGCAGAGTAGGGTTTGGGAGAGATACCAAAAGGAAAAATATTGAGAGCGGCAAGAGACAGGCCCAAGTGAAAGTCCATGATCGCCTACATCCTGAAGAGACAGGGCACATGAAGATAAATGAATGAATTGCAGAGTAGGGTTTGGGAGAGATACCAAAAGTAAAAATATTGAGAGCGGCAAGAGACAGGCCCAAGTGAAAGTCCATGATCGCCTACATCCTGAAGAGACAGGGCACATGAAGATAAATGAATGAATTGCAGAGCAGGGTTTGGGAGAGATACCAAAAGTAAAAATATTGAGAGCGGCAAGAGACAGGCCCAAGTGAAAGTCCATGATCGCCTACATCCTGAAGAGACAGGGCACATGAAGATAAATGAATGAATTGCAGAGCGGGGTTTGGGAGAGTACCAAAAGGAAAAATATTGAGAGCGGCAAGAGACAGGCCTAAGTGAAAGTCCATGATCGCCTACATCCTGAAGAGACAGGGCACATGAAGATAAGTGAATGAATTGCAGAGTAGGGTTTGGGAGAGATACCAAAAGGAAAAATATTGAGAGCGGCAAGAGACAGGCACAAGTGGACGTCCATGATCGCCTACATCCTGAAGAGACAGGGCGCATGAAGATAAATGAATGAATTGCAGAGCGGGGTTTGGGAGAGTACCAAAAGGAAAAATATTGAGAGCGACAAGAGACAGGCCCAAGTGAAAGTCCATGATCGCCTACATCCTGAAGAGACACGGAACATGAAGATAAGTGAATGAATTGCAGAGTAGGGTTTGGGAGAGATACCAAAAGGAAAAATATTGAGAGCGGCAAGAGACAGGCCCAAGTGAAAGTCCATGATCGCCTACATCCTGAAGAGACACGGAACATGAAGATAAGTGAATGAATTGCAGAGTAGGGTTTGGGAGAGATACCAAAAGGAAAAATATTGAGAGCGGCAAGAGACAGGCACAAGTGGACGTCCATGATCGCCTACATCCTGAAGAGACAGGGCACATGAAGATAAATGAATGAATTGCAGAGCGGGGTTTGGGAGAGTACCAAAAGGAAAAATATTGAGAGCGGCAAGAGACAGGCCCAAGTGAAAGTCCATGATCGCCTACATCCTGAAGAGACACGGAACATGAAGATAAGTGAATGAATTGCAGAGCAGGGTTTGGGAGAGATACCAAAAGTAAAAATATTGAGAGCGGCAAGAGACAGGCCCAAGTGAAAGTCCATGATCGCCTACATCCTGAAGAGACAGGGCACATGAAGATAAATGACTGAATTGCAGAGCGGGGTTTGGGAGAGATACCAAAAGGAAAAATATTGAGAGCGACAAGAGACAGGCACAAGTGGACGTCCATGATCGCCTACATCCAGAAGAGACAGGGCACATGAAGATAAATGAATGAATTGCAGAGTAGGGTTTGGGAGAGATACCAAAAGTAAAAATATTGAGAGCGGCAAGAGACAGGCCCAAGTGAAAGTCCATGATCGCCTACATCCTGAAGAGACAGGGCACATGAAGATAAATGAATGAATTGCAGAGCGGGGTTTGGGAGTGATACCAAAAGGAAAAATATTGAGAGCGACAAGAGACAGAGCCAAGTGGAAGTCCATGATCGCCTACATCCTGAGGGGAGACGGCACATGAAGAAGAATAATGGATGGTGGAGTGGGGATTGGGAGAGATACCAAGAGGAAAATGAGAGTGACGAGAGACAGAGACAAGCAAAATTCCATGATCGCCTACGTCGTGAAAGAACACGACACATGAAGAATAATTATTTGTAAATAGTGTTAAAAATTGAATTTATATTTTTTAAGTAGATATATTTCAGCGTAAAATTAACTTTTAAAAAATCTTATTTAATATTTTTACAGGTGGGGGATACTAAAATTCAGCAGGTACAATAATTGAAATACATGGGTAGTGTTATAACAGAAGACGGAAAATGCTATACAGACAACCGAAAGCGAATTGGCATGGCAAAGGGAGCATTCCAGAAGTTGAGTATAGTATTAAAAAACAGAAACATTTTGCTAGAAACAAAGAAGAGAGTACTGGATTTCTATGTGATGTCAGTTCTTCAATATGACAGAGAATGCTGGACAATATCTTCAAAGATGAAGGAAAACAAAGAAGAGAGTAATGGATTGCTATGTGATGTCAGTTCTTCAATATGACAGAGAATGCTGGAAAATATCATCAAAGATGAAGGAAAACAAAGAAGAGAGTACTGGATTACTATGTGATGTCAGTTCTTCAATATGACAGAGAATGCTGGACAATATCTTCAAAGATGAAGGAAAAACTTGAAGCAACTGACATGTGTTTCTAAAAAAGGATGCTACGAATATCATGGATCGAGCATGTGATCAATGATGTGGTTTTGGAAATAATGGAAACGAAAAGGAAATCAAAACTGAGCATCAGGAAGAGAGAGCTAAAGTTCCTGGGACACGCAATGAGAAAGGAGGGCTTGCAGAACCCGATACTAACCGATCAGATAGAGGGGAAAGCAGCGGATAACATATTTGAAGGACCTGATAAGGTGGATGATGGAGCGGGGTTTGCGTGGTGTAAAAAGAGAGAGCGGGCTAAGAGCCACCAGGCATAGGGAGATATGGAAAGCCATGATTGCATACGCCCTTAAAAGAAAGGACACATACAAATATCGTTTCTACCTAAATATTTGTTCAGTATTTTTTTCTTTGCTGGATCTATGCTTTCTGTACTTTTGATATCGTTTATAATTTGCAATTTAAACGAAATTTATTTCCTATCAACTTTCCTTTCATGATTTCACTTTTTTAAAATGTTATTTCCGATAACAAATGGTCTCTCATTATACGAAATTGTTCACACTAAGGTCAACATATTAATCTTTCTAAATCTTCTTCTCTCTTTTCTCTCTCTTTCTGTTTATTCTATTTGTCTCAATCATTCTCTCTCTCTCTCGCTCTTTTACTTTCTTTCTCTGTTTCTCTCTCTCTCTCTCTCTCTCTCTCTCTCTCATTTAGATACACGGAGGATTTTTTGTTGTCTCGATAAGCACATCTGTCCCTCAAACACTTTATGAAGCCATTTTCTACTTGATCTTTTCAATAGGAAGATCATTTTTCCATTTCCAAGATAATTATGAGCCTCAGAATAAAATTTGTTTTTATATCCAATGAAGTTTGTTTATTTTTAAGGAAGCCTTCGGTGTATATCACAGAATCATGTACAATTAGGACATGATATATGTATAAATCGTTTAAACTCTCTCTCTCTCTCTCTCTCTCTCTCTCACAGGCACACACACAGACATATATATATATATATATATATATATATATATATATATATAAATTTTTGAATTTAGGCAGCACGTTTTCATTTTGACATGTCAGATTAAATAAATTGCAAACTTTGTGTCTGCTTATTTTTAATAAAATCCGTTCATACTTCCGGATAACCTTTAATTGAAAGATGTCAGAAATGAGCTGTAAGTTTGTCAGATGTTATTGCATTCATTTCTCAATATTCCCAAGTACTTTCAGTCTCCTTCCGAGAACATCCTCAGTGGGGTGAGTTGTGGTAACAAAGAATAACCACAAAACTGTGTTGCTAAATATTTTTAAAACCGCTCTATTTGAAGGAAGAAAAAAATTACAATAATTTTTTGCAATAAAGTTTTGTGGTTATATATATATATATATATATATATATAATTTGTGCAAAGAATTTTCAGACATTCATGCAGACTTCGAAGCTTTGTGCGAATACCATTATGATGTCTTCTCTCATAGGTTTTTTTTCTTCTGTTGATTTCTGGTTCCCTTTTCTACTCATAAGGATCCTGATGGAATTTGATATTTGCTCTAGAGCAGTTCAGAGCTTGATTTTTTTTTGTTTTTATTTATTTTATTGTTCATTAGTTTGATGGCTTTTTAAGTTTTTTATTTATGGCTTTGATTATATGTACAAGTGATTACACGCTTGTTTTGCAAGACGAAATGTTTTTCTTCAAGACAAAAAGAAGAAAGTTTATTCAACGTAATGTTTCATATTTTGTTGAAAAATATTTAATGGCCTGTGTTGACATAGAACATTTCTATGCAACGGTAACAGTGACAAATTATCAGACGCTGTTCGTAAATGTGAAATGCGTTTCTGTGACGCCAATCCGCGTCACAGACCGAAATGTTAACAGAACCATATGTCTAAATGCTATGTAATGCGTTGAGACCAGATTGAAATGTGATTTTATTAAGTGTGGGTTGTTTTGATTTAATGTATCTGGCCTCAAATATATGAAGTTTTTTACTGTGTGTATGAATGATTAATATTGTGTTATCGATTATTCAAATATCCAAATGTTGGACAATGCTTGTCTTTATATTAACCTGAAATTAAAGCAAAATACGATGCTTAGAACAGCTCATAATGAAGCACCATAGACATCCATCGTCTCTTATATTTAACAATATATGTTTAGAAAATTATCTCCTGCCTTTATGCGATATATATATATATATATATATATATATATATATATATATATATATGTTGCGCATGCGCTTTTTATTTTAATCTTATCACCCCGAGTAAGGCGGTAACTGATGTGCAGGGGGCTACATGCGAGTAAAAAGATTACACGGGAGGAGAGTATAGAGAAAGACAAACCAGTTGAAAAGGAGCAAGAGAAGGATAGGAATACAGGTGAGATGACAGTTGCAAAAGTAGAGAGAAATAAAATGATATACAGGATGTAGAAAGAACTATAGTCAAGTGGTTAAGAGATGGGTATTGACATTTGACATTTAAATGTCTGGAGGTTGTAGCTGTCAGGAAAGCAAGTATATTGAAGCGAGTTCCACAGGCGGGAAGTGCGAGAAAAGAAGTTGTAAGAGTAGAATTGTAATCTGCATTTAGTTGATCTAACTGTGAATGGATGAGACCCAGTTACCAGTCTAGGTGTACGAGTACACACATGTGGCAGGAGCACGGGAGACTTAATTTCACCGGAGCAGAAACCATGAAAATATTTATAGAACAGAGGGAAGCCACATTCCGTCGGTGAGAAATTGGCTGAAGTCGAGTCGCCATATCGGTACCTATCGCATTACTGATTCTATTTTGGAGCCTATCGATAACACTGATATGAACAGCGGGTTCTCCTGACGATTTATGACAGCAGTATTCCATGCACGGACGGATGGTTGATTTGTATATATGCAAGATGTATTCAGGAGGAAAAAAACACCCTAGCCCGACACAGTGACACAATCTTCCTAGCAGTGGATTTAGCTATTGACTCAATGTAATGGTTCCACTTGAGATTGGAGGAGGCGCACTGTATTGCTTTCAGGGAGACTCACTTTGTCCATGCTTATGGGAGACAGGAGAGATTGCTCGTGATGATTGACAGAGAGCACCTTCGTCGTAGACGCATTGAAATTTACAAGCCACTTCTTAATCTATTCCACCACAGAATGTAGATCCCACTTATGATCGCTAGCAAGGTTATGTTTGTCCGCCTCGTCGAATTTGGTACTTTTTTGATTTTCTCGACTATACAGTACTAGCAGTATAGCCCGGCGTTGCTCAGGTGTAATGCAATAATAATGCATTATCGATTTTCTGGACTATTGTAAGAACTGCAACCTTGAAACTTCTGAATATCATTTCTCATGTCTTTGTATATGAGTGTATCAAATTTAATTAAAATCGGACTACTCCTTCTATAACACAATTTTTTTCGATTATCGGGGTACCTCGACACAAAACCTCGCTAAGAACACTCGCAGACGCTTATAGTCCAACTGTGTAAATTTTCAAGAAAATCGGTTCAGCCGTTTCGTAGTCTATAGGTAACGGATACACAGAGAGAGAGAGACACACACACACACACAAAGTTCCATTTATAAATAAGTTTAGATAGATAGATAGTAGGTTTTGTTAAGCACGTTCTGTGAGAACGAGGCTACGATGACGCAGTTCGCGCCGCCATAAATGTTGTACCGCGGTAACCTCCAATACGAAGATATCAGAGTGTTTTGTTGTTAATATGAGGATAGTGCAGCGGTTTCGGAAAGAGCCTAATGTTTATTACGAAGGTGTTTCCAGCGATTACTAGTAATGGTGACGCTGTACCTCCAATCGTCTTCCCATAAGCCCTTAGAATCAACACATCAGGCCTCTTAAGGAGATGATGTTGCCTTTGATTAAGAAGTTGCAGCTGTAAGATCCTGTGTATGACAACAGTATTCTGCAGCATGCTATCCAAATAGGAGAATCCAGTCATGACGCTCAGCCATTTTTACTGACCATATCACTCCTTACATCTGGCCACATAAATTCTTAGTGTGCAACACTCAGGATTATTATGTATTGAGAACAGTTGAGCGAGGGTTTAGCAAAAACGAACTGGTAACATCGAAGATGAACATTATGACAGCATTCATCAACTGCAAGGGGATGCAAGAGATTTCCGATGTCATCTGGTGTCCGTGGACAAAGTCAAAGACTATTCTATTAAAAACATGTACTCTTTAGTTTTTCAAGATATTTTTGAGTCATTCAGTCAGTTAAATGCCATACGTGATACACGGAATAGGAATAGACGGATTAATACCTTTCCCAAGGGTATTTGCGCGTAAATAAAAAGCGATGAATTCAGATGAAATTCGAAAACGGCTCCTCTATTTCTCGTTCCGAGCCGATATCCAATGCACCACAACGCACATGCTAAAATAGACGTTTACAGCACCAGGTATTCCCAAGCGGCCACCCATCTAAGTACTGACCAGGCTCGATGTTTCTTAACTTCGGTGATCGGACGAGAACCGGTGTATTCAACGTAAGCGTTTTTGAGTAATGTTGGTAAAAATATTTGTTAAAATTATATATTAGAGTTATATTCATTTTTGCGGTAATTTAGACAAAAACACATCAATCAGACCTATTTTATTTTCGCACGAATTATATTTTTATTTTTGTATAGTTTTGACGTTTTAATCGGTAAAAATATCACTGAAATTATTCGAGTTATCGATGTTTTATGTGATTTGAATAATATAATCAAACAGCCTCCATAGGTTACCTAGATTTTTATTCTTATTATCTCTAGTACGCTCATTACAATGTTTGTCTTCAAGAAATTATTTCCTGTAAGAATGTCTTCATCATTCAGCGCTTGTGCCAATTTTAAATTTGTTAGTGTTTTTTTTAAGTTAGTTTGCGTTTCTCTTGATTAGCGAAGTTCTTAAAATATGTTCATTTTTTTGTAGTTCTCAACCGAGCTATCCTTTCTACAGCTTTGCTCAACTTCCTCCTCGCAGCTGCTTTCATATTTCCAATTTCTTCACTCGATAACTTAGTTATTTTCTGTTTTTCAACAATTATTCGACCTTTAAAATTATCCCTTGTTTTAACATACATTATGGAAAAAAGAAAGAAATGTCTCTATTAGCTTTTGGAAGCCTTAAACTAATATTAGTTTAATCTGCATAAACACCTCAAACAACTGCGATAACAAAGATAGTGTGAAATCAGATGTATTATCGGTCAGTTGAAAACTTTTTAATGAAGTGCTCAATATCAGAAAAAGAGAATTTATATGATTAATACAAATATGAAATTTGTCCGAGAGATAATAGATGTTATATTCGACATCCCGCAGATGAACAAGATTTTAACTGTTCGATCCATGAGTCAGGAGGCACGAACTTGCGGAAAAACATAAATAATGCCTAGTATACTACTACAACACACACACACACACACACACACACACACAGACACACACACACACACACACACAAAAAAAAAAAAAAACTTCTGTGATGTGAATATACATTCTCATCTTAATCTTAGAGAGACAGACTATAATCATGATACACTTGCATTAAAGCTTTGAAGCCTTTTATTTCTTGGGTCTTAAATGGACCATTCAAATCTCCTTTAAATCGGGACTCTATAAATGAGATTAACGTTTGCTTAATACGTCGAATGCAATTGAAAAATGATTAATCATTGTTAATCGAACAACATAAAAATACATCTTCTAAATTTGGTATCATATTTTTCCATTTTGTGATTAGTTTTTGTAATTGCTTTTATTTCATATCGCAAATTCGGAGTTCATATTCTCTGTTTATCCTCTTGCCGACAACCACTGATTGTTTCCTCTTACTATTGAAGGTATTCCTTTCTTCCTGCTCTCCTATAATCACTTGTTTACTTGTACTTGTAGATTCTTTAACGTATCTGATAACAACATTGTGTCATCTGCATATTGTATATTGTTAAAAAGGTCCCGCCCACAAATAAATCTTGACAGGACATCAATTTCTCTAGGAACGAATATTCCGTTACACTTCAACAAATCAGGCAAGACTATACATCATTGCCTTACAGCAGCTACTGTTTTTTTGTTTACTCAGTTAGTTTTCTATGAATTTGCAATAAAAATCTAGACGATTAACTATGCATTTAAATGATTCCAGTGCCATTACACAATATCTTAAATCACATACTGTTCCCCTTCAGCATTCTGACATTCATAAAATTCTTATAGACAATACTAAAATTATTGATCAACACACAGACATTAGATGCCTAAAAGTTTTAGAGGCACTACATATCAGAAGTAAAAAACTCTTATCAATCACACAGCGTACCAAGTTTCTGGATATGTACTGAGTTCTGCTTAGAGGGTTTAATTAAAATATAATTCAGCTAAATAATTCTTTGCATCTGAGTAATTAGTTCCTTCGAAGTTCAAATTCTCTAACGTATTTTACGGCATTTAAAATCTTTAACAACCAAGTATCCCATATAATTCACACATCTACGTGAGCACATATCTTCACTTGTGCATGTTGTTTACATTATTACTGCCACTGAATTTTTTAAAAATTCATAACGTTTATTTATTTATTTTTTAAATATTGTAACATTTTTCCAGCTACAAGGCAATATTTGATTTTTAAACTGTAATATAGTCCCTGATGATGAACGATGACTTTCGTAAGTACTAGGACAAAATTTGGACAATTTTTATACAAATATAATTCTGAAATAAAAAGCCTAATCAGAAAATATGAATAAATTCAACAGAAAATATATAAGACTATGTTGTCTCTATCGTTTAATACAACTTGTTTAAAAGAAAAGATGCTGTCAAAATATACGTACTTTAAATATAAATCTAGCCACAAGGTTTAAGGAGGGAGCTTTTAAAATCCATTTTAGTGTAAATTTTAAAACATGTCCGTGCAAAGTTTACCTATTCCGAATACAAATATGCTGTGAATTTGGGTACTTGTAATTGCATGGAACCAGAACTTTGCTTAAATGTCGTCAATCCTCCGAGTGAATCATGTGTATTTCTAAGAAATGCTTCCGTATTTGCGTACCCAATCTTGTAGATGGAAAATAAAAAAAAAGAAAAATAAATATTCCCTGCAAACAAAATCTAAAATATAAACATAAAAGAAATAGTTTGGGCCAATAAGAAAAGTGTTATCCGAAATCATTTTGGCGCCAAAATTGCCGACAGAGTATGGTGGCGCCAATCTGTGCAACGCCACTCCAAATCAAATTTGGTTTTACGAAAAGAAATAAAAAATAAAAAAAGAACATTTGTTGCTAGTTTTTACTCTTATTTACTTTTTTTTTGTGGCTTTCCTTTGATCGTTCTTGCTTTTCCATTGAGAGACTTACCGCGCAGATCTCCTTATATTACGGGATTGAGTTTGCTAGAGACTTTTTGTTTGTTTACATACTATATACGCAAAAGAAAGACGTATATGGAAAACAGCAGGCAGCCTAACGCTCAGAAAATGATGCAACCTATTGAATTCCATGTAAAGTAAGACAAATTATGATAATGGGAATTTTTAAACAGGTTATTTCAAAACTAACATTGAAATCGTTGAAACTATAGTATGAAAATAACAAAATATTCTGTCATTTTTAGATGGTAGGTAAAATAATAAAGATATAAGATTTTACTGGTTTTTATCATTCAAAGTGCACCTACTATCACTGGCCCGATTTTTTGTTTCATTTTTCACATGTTTTTCTAATTCAATTTCCAGGTCTTTATACAAGGTCACCAAAAACGTTTTTTAAAGGAAAAAAAGAAAACGCTTTACAGTATGTGTAACTTATATTTAGTCTTCGAAGTAATGCCATCTGCACCCAGCACCTTCTTCTAACGTGTCTCCAGCTGTTCAATACCCTTGCGGTAGAACTCGGGGGTTTTTGATGCAAAGAAATCCGTGAGGGCTTTGTGCAAGTCTGTTTCATTGGTGAAGAATTCCCCACGAAGATGATTATCCTGGGAGTTGAAGAGGTGGTAATCGGATGGTACAAGGTTAGATGAATAAGGTGGATAGCACAAAGTCTCCCACCCAAGTTGCTGTATGATATCCCTGACCACTCGCGCGACATGCGGCCTGGCGTTGTCATGGAGGAAAAGCACGCCTTTGTGATTCACCATTGCTGGCTCCTTCTGGCGGAATGCCTGTTGCACATAGGTCTCCAGTTAACCTTTAGCTCGTTGGTAGCAGTTCATAATGAACCACTTGAGGACCTGTCTATAAGACACAAAGCATAATCTTGTGTGGGTGAATAAGCAGTCTTGCGTTGTTAGGGAGATCATCCTGAGGAGACAAGCAATATCTGGAACGACTGGGAGTTTCCTACAGAACCCACTTTTCATCACTGGTAAGCACTAGATTGAATAAGGATGCGGCACGGTGGCGAGAGAGAAGCGATACTCAGGCTGCCACTCGATGTCTTTTGTGGACCTCCAACAGCGTTTGCAGAACCCACTTGCTCAGTTTGTACGTCTTACCTAGGCATTGCAGCTGAAGTCTGTTTCATCTTGCAAGATCACCACGCGTTAGACTACTGTCCTTTTCAATGGCCCCCTTCTTGACTCCGTCATTCAAGACGTGTGTTCGTCCACTGCGAGGCTCACCATGGACAGACAAATCTCCCGACTTGAAATTTCGAAACCAACGCCTTGCAGTACGTTCATGCACAACACTATTCCAAAACGCTTGACATTTGCGGCGACTTTATGCCGCTACTGATAAACCCACTTTGAATTCATAAAGCAAACAGCCCCGAACGAAATCTCTCGACACTTTCATTCTTCACAGAGCTATCTGGCTTATAAATGATGGCCGAGCACGATGCGCGTGTTTTTATAATGTCTGATGTTCCTACTTCTGACTCTACGTATTTGAAAACAATTGCTTCACGCAATTCGTATAGATTTAAACTTCATTCAATAACTAATCAAAAAACGGACAGAACTTTTTTGGTTACCTTGTATTTTGACAGTTTTTTGAAATTCCTTGGTTGCTATGTTACAATCCGCTGAACAAGCCATATCAATAGACAAGTTTCCGTCTTGCGGCTTTTAACAACAATATCCGGTCCATTTGCTTCAATTTTTATGTCTGTGTAGATGGTGTAATCCCACAGAATGGCGACATCCTCTATTTCTGTAACCGGAGTAGGCGATGTTCATACCAGTGTTTGTTTACATATTTTCCAGAGTGTTTGCATATTGTCCAATGTAAATATTGCCCCACTCTGTCTTGACGACCTTTATATTCATTTGGGTCAAGTGCAGAACATCCTGAGACTAGATGGTCATTGTTTCTTGGTATTTATCACAGAACCTGCATTTTGGATTCACATTATTAAGTATAATATTGGCCTGAATTATGATTTTGACATTTTTCATCATATTTCAATAGCTACTATGGTCGCACTACCAACCAAATCAGCGGGAAATCATAAGGCAAGTCGTAGTGTGTTGTTATGACTCTATTTCATGTTTATATATCTCTCCTAAAATTCCTAGCGTTACATAGACGAAGTTATCCTTAGTGAGTGGGCTCTGCCTAACAAGACAATTGTTTTGCATCTCTCTTAAGCTGGAGTTTTCAGGGATTCTTTCAATGTGTTGTTTTGTTCCATTTTTTATCATTCCGAGTGCACTTACTATTACTGGCACGATTCTTGTTTTCAATTTCCACATTTCTTCTATTTCAGTTTCTAGGTTTTTATATTTTAACAGTTTTTCGAATTTCTTGGTTTCTATGTTACATTCCGCTGGACAAGCCATATCGATTAATAGGCAAGTTTTTTTTCTGGTTTTTAACACTAATGTCATGCTTATTTTTTTCAATTTTTCTGTCTGTGTAGATGGTGTAATATCTTAGAATGGTGGCATCTTCTATTTCTGTAACCGGTGCTGGGTGATCATACCAATCTTTGTTTACATATTTTCCATAGTGTTTGCACATTGTCCAATATAAATATTGCCCCACTCTATCATGACGACCTTTATATTCATTTGGGGCAAGTAAAAAACATCCTGAGATTTGATGGTCTATTTTTTCTTGGTATTTATCACAGAACCTGCATTCTGGATCCACCTGATTATGTATAATATATGCCTGAAAGTTCCTAGTGAAAAGACTTTGGTCTTGCAATGCAAGAATAAAGCCTTCAGTCTCAGACTTTAATCCAGATGCGCGTAACCATCGATGAGTATTAACTTTATCAACATTAGATTTATTGGCACGTTCTGGATATTGGCCTGCAGAGGTTTATCATACCAGCGTTGTATCATCCAGTTCTTTGTTGTTTCTATGTATGTTAGTAAGCAAATTGTGTTGTTTGTATGAAAATTCTAGCTGAATAAGACCTCTTCCACCTACTTTACGGGGTATGTATAGAGGGTCTACATCAGCCTTCGGATGATGAAATCTCATGCTTAGAAAGAAGCTTTCTTGTTTTAGAATCCATTTGCCTGCTGTGGTTTGGAGTCCAGTTTAAGATGTTGAAACTATATTGGATAACTGGGATGCCAAGGCAATAAATGGCCATAATTCTGTTCTGAGAATTCAGTTCAGTTTATAATATTAGCCGTAGCCTTCTATAGTACTCTTTACGCACTATTTCTTTCATCTTTTTATGGTGAATGTTTTCATTCTTATTTACATCTAGGTAATTATAAGCTTCTTCTGCCTCTAAATCTTTTATTGTTACAGCAGGGTCTAAGCTAATTGAGGATGTTTGTTGTAGCGATTCACGTAAAACTAGCTTTAGCTCATTTATTCAAATTGAATTTCATTCCAGTGTTTTCGCTGAAGCATTTTTCAATTTGCAGAATACGTTCATGCTCATTATCATTCTTACTATACAATTTTAAGTCATCCATGTAAAATAAATGGTTTACTTTCTTTTGGGCTATTTTATAAGCACATTCTGTCTTGTTAACTGGTTAGTGCTATCAATGATATGCAGAATAGTAAGGGAGACATTAGTGTCACCTTGAAATAATACCTCTTTTAATGTTTATTTTACCAGACTTATAGGTTCCATTTATATGATTGAGGTAAAGGGTTGTTTTCTATATCGACATCCATGTTTTGATGTAATTGATGATGACGTGTGATATCTTGTATATATTTAAAGTGTTTAAGATCCAGAATGTGGTACACTAACAAATGCATTTCGATAATTTATCCAGGCAGTACTAAGATTATTCTTTACATTGTATCAGTTTTCTATGGTCATTCTGTTAATAAGTGATTGATGTTTACATCTGTAACAGGCACATTTGCACCCTTTTCATTCAATCGATAGTGTGTCATTTTTTTTCAAGAAGAAATGTATCTGTTCTTTTAAAATAGACCTTAATAGTTTGTATGTTGTCGGAAGGCATGTAATTAGTCTGTAGTTTTTCGGGTTGTTTGTGTCACTATTCTTGGGTAGAAGAAAGGTAATTCCTTTGGTCATCCATGCACGAATTTTAGTGGGATTGTTAAGCATTTCTTGAAGTAGTGGGATCGTTAAGCATTTCTTGAAGTAGTGGGATCGTTAAATATTTCTTGAAGTACAGAACATCCTGAGAGTAGATGCTATATTTTTTCTTGGTATTTATCACAGAACCTGCACTTTGGATCCACGCTATTATGTGTAATATTTGACTGAATTATTATTATTATTATTATTATTATTATTATTATTATTATTATTATTAACTTTTATGAGGAGAGTGTAATTTAAATAAAAACAAAAAACAACTGTTTCGACAATATTCAACATTCTGTCTATTTCGAGTTGTATTTAAACAATTTTTAAGTATAGAACTATATAAATCATTAAAAGTTTTGAATGTTTGTAAAAATTTGTTTGTCATCTCATGAAAAAAGTAAAACGACTCTTCTACTAATAATCAGGTAACAATGAATGAAACGCCACCAGGGTGAAGGCATGAAAAAGAAACATGCTTAATTATTTCCTCAAGTGGAATAATTACATTGAATTAATAGCTAAATCCACTGCTAAGAAGGTTGGGTCACTGTGTCGAACCAGAAATTAATTTTCGCCTGAATCCATTATGCGCTTATACAAGTCAACCCACCGACGTGCATGAAATACTGTTGTCATATCTGGTCCGGCGCCCCTGCTGTTCATCTCTGTGTCCTCGACAGTCTCCAGAGGATAATCTGTAATGTGATAGGTTCCGACCTGGCAGCTCGTCTCCAGCTACTTTCTCGTCGTCGGGGTGTGACTTCCCTCTGTCTCTTCTATAAATATTTTAATCGCTTCTGCTCTGATGAATTTGGATCACTTGTGCCCACGGCCACAAGAATTTACTCGGGCAACAAGGTCTCACCCTTTTACAGTTAGATCAAACAAATGCAGGTGACAATACTATTCTATCTGCTTCTTTTCTCGCGCTTCCTTTTTGTAGAACTCCCTTCCATATACTTGCTTTCTCGACGGCTATAACCTCCAGGAATTTAACTGCTAAGTCAATTCTCATCTCTTATCGACTTAACTCCAGCCCTTTCTACATCATCCCGTGTATCTTGTTCTTTTATTTTCTCTCTACCTTCACAACTATCTTCACTCCTGTGTTCACTTCTTTCTCTAACCCTTTCTCATTCACATCCTGTAGCTGTCTTGACTTTGTCTTCACACTCCACCTGCCTTATACTTCAACTCACTTATGTAACCCTGCACATCAGTGGCGTAAACACCTTACTTGGGGTGAAATAATTAAAAATAAGATGATGATTTTCTAATATTTTCCTGTTCCTGAGTACTTTAAATAACTATTTTCAGTCTTATCCGACTTAGGATTTCGTTATCACAAACTGCCTTTTTTATGAACGCCCCCCCAAGTAACAAAAAATAAAAGCTAATTAAAAGTAATCACGAGTTAAATTTTCTAAATCAGACATGGATCACTTCTGGCATATTTTAATCATGCAAATCATTTCGTCTTTCTAAATGGTGCCATTAAATACATTAAGAAAATAACGTTTAGAAAGTTTTCTTTTGTTTCTTAATCTCTAGTTCACTCACACATTCTCTCGCGTACATAAACAAGTACAATGTCTTTCCAATTTTGTTTGTATTGATTGTTAATTCGTTTTTTACGGCTTACCAACCTCTGTAGGTTATTTAAAGACAGAAAAATATTTTCTAATTGTATGAAATATGTTGGAGATAATAATGAGCTAGTGATAAAAATTTTACAAATTAACCCATTGCTGGCGGGTGAAGAAGGGGATCAGTCCCAGTTCTCAAGTGTATTTACGCGTAAGTGAATGTATTTAATGCAACTGGGATTTGGACTCGTCTCTCCTATTAAACATTACGAGCCATTATGCATTACACTATACGGACGTACAAGCTTACAGCACCTGGGATACAAAAGTGATCACTCCTCAAGACATTGCTCAAATTCTTTCATCTTATGGGATCCTCGGTTTTAACATGAATATTGTATATTGTAAATATATAGTCCTGTAAATTTTCAGTTAAAATATTGATGACAGAATATTAAACTATTGGTGAATTTCAGTAAGGTAGCCTATATATGATATATGTTTGTGGTGCAGAAGATATCGGCTCCGAACGAGAAACCGAAAATCCAAGTTCGAAACACAGATGAATCCGTTGTATTCACTTACGTGAAAATAGGCTTTGTAAATGTATTAATCCATCTCCCTCCAGCTATGAGTTAATTATCTAGGTAGACTGGGTCACATAGCCTTGGCTGGAAAGAATAAGGGGGGACCTGCATTGCATTTTTATACAATAAACATGCAATTCATTATGGGATCGCATGAAGACGCAAAGGATTATGGGTATATAGACAAATATAAAAGCAAGTAATTTTTCCCAGTGCAGGGTTCTTGGAGTAACGTTCACAGTTGGCGGCTGAAAAGTCTGTTAGTGCGATTTTGAGACAGAACTCAAGAAGGAACGACTCAAGGTTGGAATGTCAGCTGGGAGAGCCACAATTTACTCGCTGGTTGCTGTTTTCAGTTAATGTCTCCACACTTTATTTATTATCAGAAATCTCGGTCCAGAATATTTTCCAAGGTATGTCGTTACGCTTATAGTTTTCTCTAGAGAAAATAAATGGGGAACCTACTAAGAGAAAGTTACTTGTAATCTTTTAGTAGTGAGAACCGACTTAATATGTGGAATAGCCTATGCGGCTTATTCCTCGAAAGGCACATCAGGAACACTATGTAATTTTAAAGAACGTATAATGAACTGTCATATTTTGCATATGTGAACCACTAAATATGTGTCGTTTCAGATAAACTTTTTTTTTCTCAGCAACCTTGTTTGTAAATGTGAAAAGTATATGTGTTTATTTTTATAAGCATAACAATTGTGTTTCATGGGAGTTGGAATAAGGATATGGTTGTGGATTTTATAATAATATTATTATAGGCTGATGAATAAAAAATGAAATAGGGAAATCTTTTTTAGTAAGAATGGATAACAGAAATGAAGAAAGAAAGAATTGTAGATACAAATATAAAAATTATGTTTTGAAAAGAAAAGAAGAAAAACACTATAACCAAAAGCGAACATAAAAGGAAGAAAAGGTAGATATGTTAACGAAGAAAGAAAATGAAGAAAAAATGAATTCTTTTATGACAGATATAATGAAATTAAAAAAAAATAAATAAGAGAAAATAAAGAATAATATATAAATATACATATTTTATAAAAATATGATGTTAAATATGAGAGACAATGAATGTATTTTATGTTTAATCATGAGCCGTTCTAAACGTCGTAATTTTGCTTTAATTTCAGTTGAAAATAAAGACAAAAATTCTCCAAGATTTGGATAATTATTTATTGGTTTTCTTCTAAGCTTTCGGCTCACATGAGCCATCTTCAGAGAGGTTGTTTAGACTGAAATATTATAACATCCACCATCACCGACGATTTTATTTTGTGTTGACATAAAACTCCGCTTGGCAACGGCAATAGTTACCAAAAATAATAAACGCAGTTCTTAAGTTTGCGATGCGGTTTTATGACGTCACACCGCGGGATAGCGCGAAATGACAACAAAACCATGTAGTCAAATGCAATGTAACATGTTATTTCCGGTTTTAAAGTTGATTTTATTGAGTGTTGTTTGTTTAGATTTGATGTACATGGCCTCCAATATCTGCAGGTTCCTCTTACTGTGTGTATGAGTAAGGATCACCGTATTGTTGACCAAAATCTGTCTGATATTACCTACATGTTTATGTTTTTAAGATAAATGTTGTTTAATAGTATTCTGATCATAGTATATATATATATATATATATATATTAATTGGAGTAGATAGACGAAACTATCGCCCGGTACACACTCCACCCACGTCTATTGAACAGGTGAAGAGGCTCACTCCATGTGCCTTGTTTATGATGTGGTTTTCGGCTTTCTCTTTTCCAATCTTTTCAATGTTTTCTTTTTTTTCAATTGGAGTAGATTGACTAAATTATCGTCCGGTTCACACTCCATCCACGTCTAATTGAACAGGTGAAGAGGCTCATACCTTTTTCCTTGTTTAGGATGTGGTTTTCGGCTTTCTCTTTTCAAATCTTTTCAATATTATTTTTTTTTCAATTGGAGTAGATAGACTAAACTATCGCCCGGTTCACACTACATCCACGTCTACTGAACAGGTGAAGAGGCTCACCCCTTGTTCCTTGTTTAGGATGTGGTTTCCGGCTTTATCTTTTCCAATCTTTTCATTCCTACGTAGCCCCATGCGCTTCAGTGGCGTTACCGCCTTGCTCGGAGTGATATGATTAAAAAAAAAATTAAACATTTCGCCCCAAGCATCGTAGTTTTACTGCCACTGTTGCACAGGGGTTACATAAGAGGAAAGTCATGAGAAAGAGGGCTAGGTGTTCCAGGAAGAGGGTAATAGAATGATGAGAATACCTGTGTGATTAGGGTGGAGTGGATGGAGAAAAGAGCTTGACAGAAGATGTTACTGACATAGAAGATGACAATTGACCTTACATTTAAATTATTGGAGATTGTAGGTGTCAAGGAAGCAAATATACGAAAGGGAATTCCACAGGCGGGAAGTACGAGAAAAGGAGCTGCTAAGGAAGAAAGTGTGGTTACATTTTATCGGTTTCGAGGAAAATGGTAGGGCCTAGTTGCTAGTCTAGTCAGTCAGTTAAATGCCAAACGTGATACACGCTTTGGGCGATCATGTCTCGAAAGAAACATGACTGACTGGGTAGAAGATTATCCCGCAGTATGTTGCCATTACTTTCTGCGGTAGACTGGTTGCCAGCTAAGGCTATAGGACCTGTCCTGTTATTTGACTCTTAGCTAGAGAGAGAAGAGATGTTTTATATTATTAAGTATTAATTAGTGGGGGATCAGTTTATAACTTCATAGCAATAGAAAACCGATCCCCCACTTTATGCCCAAAAGAAGCCTTAATCATGTTTCCAACTATTAAATTCAGTCAGTCAGTTAAGTGCCATACGTGATACATGCTTTCGTCGATCATGTCTCATGACTGAATGAGCAAAAGATTATCCCGCAGTAGGTTGCCATTGCTTTCTGCAGTAGACTGGTTGCCAACTAAGGCTATAGAATCTAATCTGTCATACAATTTAACAAATAACAAGAGGGAAGAGACGAATTAATACCTTTCCCAAGGGTATTTGCGCGTAAGAGAATGCAAGGAATTTAACTGGATTTCGAACTCTGCACATCGATCTCTCGATCTGAGTCGATACCCGCCTTCTCGTAGCTTGAGAAAATTCATAAATAGGGGGCACCAATTAGCTAAGTTCATTGGAGCATATGCCGTGAAATTATTTAGAAGAGGCACAGGGAAGCCATATCACGCCGGTGAGAAAATGACTGCGTCCGAGCTGCCATGTCCGTATCAATCACATTAGGATTCTTCGTTGGATTTTGTCAAGAAGTGAATAGCAGCTGCACCCGACCAGATGTGGCAGCAGTATTCAATACAACGTCGGATGGGAGATATTTATATATGTCCAAGGTGGATTCTGACGTGAAAAAATTCCCTGGCACTGCGCAGTAAACCGAGCTTCTTAGCAGCGGATTTAGCTATGGATTCTATAGAGTAATTCCACTTGATGTCCGCTGAGAGTGTTAGGTCAAGGAGGCGTAGTATTTTGCTCTCAGGGAGGCTAGCCTGATCCATGCAGTATTCAATACACGATCGGATGGGAGAAAGAGAAAATGACCAATTTAAAGGGAAGGAAAGAGAACGAGCGAAAAAAATAATGAAATCGTTTCGTTACATGTGATAAAAAGAAAACAAAATGAAAGATTACGAGAATACTAGCTGGAAACAAAGAAAAGTGAAAATGGATGACGGAAAAAGAAATAAAGAGGAAGGAAAAAGAAATAAAGGAGGAAGGAAAAAGAAAAAATGGAGGACGGAAAAAGAAAAAATGGGGGACGGAAAAATAAAAAAATGGAGGAGGGAAAAATAAAAAAATTGAGGACGGAAAAAGAAATAAAGGAGGTCGGAAAAAGAAAAATTGGAGGACGGAAAAAGAAATAAAGGAGGACGGAAAAAGAAAAAATGGAGGACGGAAAAATAAAAAATTGGAGGACGGAAAAATAAAAAAAATGAGGACGGAAAAAGAAAAAAAGGAGGACGGAAAAAGAAAAAATGGAGGATGGATAAATAAATAAAGGAGGACGGATAAATAAATAAAGGAGAAATGAAAATGAAAAAAAAATGGAGGATAGATAAAGAAAGATTGGAGGACGCAAAAAGAAATAAAGGAGGGATGGAAAAAAAGAGGACGAAAAAATGAAAAAAATGGAAGAAGTAAAAAGAAAAAATAAAGGACGGGTAAAGAAAAAACTGGAGGACGGAAAAACAAAATCTGGAGGACGGAAAAACAAAAGCTGGAGGACAGAAAAAAGATAAAGGAGGACGGTAAAAGAAAAAAATGTGGGACGGAAAAATAAAAATAATGGAGGACGGATAAAAGAAAAAATGATGGACGGCAAAAGAAATAAAGGAGGCAGGAAAAAGAAAATTGGAGGACCAAAAATAAAAAAAATAGAGGACGGAAAAAGAAATAAAGGAGGACGGAAAAAGGAAAAAATGGAGGACGGAAAAAGAAAAAATGGAGGACGGAAAAAGAAAAAAGGTAGGACGGATAAATAAAAAAATGGTGTACGAATGGAGAAAAAAGAGGACGGACAAAGAAAAAATGGAGGACGGATAAAGAAAAATTGGAGGATGGAAAAAATTTAAAAAAATGGAGGGCGGAAAAAGCCAAAATGGTGGACGGAAAAAGAAAAAATGGAGTACGGCAAAATAAAAAAAAATGGAGGACGGATGAAGAAAAAAAGAGGACGGAGAAAGAAAAAATGGAGGACGGATGAAGAAAAAATGGCGGACGGAAAAAGAAATAAAGGAGGAAGGAAAAAGAAAAAATGGAGGACGGAAAAAGAAATAAAGGAAGACGGAAAAAGAAAGAAATGGAGGAGGGAAAAAGGAAAAAAATGAAAGAATGAGAAAAATACGCCTCTTTATAAAAAAGAACAAATAACGACAAATTTGAATATGAGAAAATACAACCTAAGAATGGAAATAAGAAACAGAGGGATATTTTTTATTACAAAGGCTAAAATGATAAATTTGGAAATAATTATTACCTACTTCATGCAACATAATAATCCATAATGCCATATAGTTTTATCGCAAGGAACTTTAAACGCGAAAGTAGCGATGATAAAATAGCTTTGGTCATGACTTGAAAATGTCTGTAATTGAATATAACGCTATGTTCATGGCAAATGTTTGGCAAACTACACATTTACACTACCGCCCATAATTATCATGTTACCCCAGTGCTTTTAAAAAAGTTATGTACTTCATACAATTTTTACTATTTATTGCCAAGTGAATAATTGTAAATGAAAACAGAATGGTTCTTTTGTTAATACAGCACGATAACATGGGCATCAAATAAATTTATAAATATTTAATAATTACCTATATTGCAGTTTCATAAACGAAAGAATGAAGAAAATTTAGGATGATTCGGACGGGTTCATCTTTGCTCCCTTGCCTTGTAAAATGTTGCAAAGTAATAATAACAATGTAGACGTAGGTTGTGATGCAGTGGATATCGCAAAATCGGAGTGCAGAGTTCGCATTCCAGTTGAATACTTTGCATTCACTTACGCACAAATACACTTGGGAAAGATATTTATCCGTCTCTTCCCTCTAGTTATGGTTTAAAAAACAGAAATGTTTGGGTTCTATAGCCTTGGCTGGAAATCAGTCTACTGCAGAATGAATGGCAACCTACTGCGGGATAATCCTCTGCCCAGTCAGTTATGTCTTTTTCAAGACATAATCGTTAAATCGTGTATCACATATGGCACTTAACTGACTGAATATAATATTTGAGAACAATAAAAACTACTACTGGGTATAGAGTGAGGGATCGGTCTATATTGTTATGAAGTAATAATCTGATCCCCCACTTATTATACTTAATATAATAATGTAATATATGTCTATTATTCCTCTAGCTATGAATCAAATAATATTACAGATTGGGTTCTATAGCCTTTGCTGGCTACCAGTTTACCACAGAAAGAAATGGCAACCTACTGCGGGAAAATATTCTGCCCAGTTAGCTATGTCTTTTTCAAGACATAATCGTTAAATCGTATATCACGCATGGCATTTAACATACTGAATAACAAAAGAACCATTCTATTTTCATATAGAATTATCCACTTAAAAATAGTATGAAATACATTTCTTTTTTAGGTTGGCCTAATAATTATGGCCGGTAGTGTACATTCAACAGTTCTAAAATTCATGGCATGGACACGGTATGCCAAAATAATATAAACGAAATACATTTCTTAGTGCTATCATATCTATGAATCACAGCTTAGACAGGCCATCCCAATATTATACAAAGAACTATATTCTTTAGTCGAACCAGTTCTATGATATACGGCTTAGACTCGCTATGCCAAAATTATATAAACGAACATTCTGTATTTTTATCATTTCTAAGATTCTATATTTAGACTGATCATGTCCAAATTATGGAAACGAAAAACATTCCTTAGTTTCGATCCTGATTCCGGACTTAGGCTAACCATACCAAATTTGTATAATATCACGATTTTGCAATCACGAATTTTCACTAGCTTTTAACAGTTGTAACACTTAAAATTTCTCCGCTTTCTATCTCTCCCATTAATTTGTCAAGCCATCAAATATATCTCACGCTGCTTTCCCCGTCTCTCTTACCCTATATCCATCATGTGAGTATTAGATTCTCCAAACTTACCTTTCTCATTACTTATCCAAAAGCCTCAGCTGTCTCTTCCTATTTTTGTGTATTAGATTTTTGTCTCGTTTGCATCCTCTTCAACATCTTGTTGTCGCTTACGTACTCGGTCAGTTGTATCTCAGCATCATTCGGTAGAACCACATATCTGTTGCTTCTAATTTCTTCTTCATCCTCTAAGAGATCATTCAGCATTCGTTGGCATAAAAAAAGGACAAATAACAGATAGCAGTCTAGCATCCTTTTCTTTGTTTCCAATGGGATCTTTCTATCAGCACTTTGGTTAATTTCTGAATTGCGTCCGTGTAAATGCCAGAGCGTCGTCGGATCTCAGTTTCGCATTTTCAATCAGCTGTCAAAACACTTCCCAGTTTTTTTTAAATTTCTTTACCGCTTTATTTTGGTTTGCCCGACCTGTAGGTGGCATTTTCTAATTTGTTTTTCTTTTTTAAACTAATGTTTCTTTTCTTTTATGTGTCGTGTCTGTTTAGTACGTAGCTGATCATGGATTTAACTTGGTTCTGTCTGTTGTCGCTCTCAATATCTTTCTCTTGTTACTCCTCCCAGAATCTGCTCTCCAATCCATTGGCTTGACATTATGAATATAGAATATAAATAGTTGTTGTTGGTTTTGTTTCATGGTATATCAACCTCGGCGAGACATTTATTGCTAACTATTTTTTTATTTATTTATTGCTGGTAATACCTTTTTCTTTCAACAATTTATTGTTGTTTTTATATAAGTATTCTTTTCGAGTATCAAGATTCATTGGGATTTGTTTTGTTTTTTAAGGACAGCGTCCCCAAGATCTACCCTGTTATTTAACCCATAACAGGAAGGAAAGGACGAATTAATACCTTTCCCAAGGGTACCAGTGCTTAAGTGAATGCAGGGTATTCAAATGGAATTCGAACTCGGCTCACCGATTATCGCTGCACCACAACGCACATCCGTCACTAAACGCTTACAGCACCTGGTATTCCCAAGCGGTCACCCATCTAAGTACTGACCAGGCTCAATGTTGCTTAACTTCGGTGATTGAGCGAAAACCGGTGTATTCAACGTGATATTGCCGTAAGCAGAATATAAATAGATAGAAATTATCGTCGTCACAAAGTGGGGGATCAGTTTATATTTTGATTATGATAGAGGATTTATCCCTCACTTTAAATTCATATTACAGTTTCTAATTTGTTTATCGAATTCTGATTAGGTATGAATCACCTCTTCTCATTACTGATTAACTATGCAGTCATGTCTTTTACATTTATTTCTTCTACTTTCTTATTTGCCGTGTCCCTTCAGGACGTAGCTGATCATGGACTTCCATTTGGCTTTGTCTCTTATAGCTCTTGGTATTTTTTCATCTTGGTATTTCTCCCAAATCAAGATCAACCATCCATTTGCTTAAGCCCATCAGATATGTATCTCGCTGTTTTATACTGTCTCTCTTTCACTCTATCCTTCCAGTGAGTAATAAATTTGCCAGGCCTTCCTTCCTCATTGCGTGTCTCTGTCTCCTCCTGATATTAAGTATGAGTTTTCTTTTCATTTCCATTCTCTCCAACACATCATCGTTGCTCAATTGATCAGTCCATGGTATCCTCAGCATCCTTTTGTAATACCACATTTCTGCTGCCTCAAGCTTTTCTTTATCCTCGATATATAAGATCATCTAACACTCACTTTCATACAGAAGGACAGATATCATATATCAATCCAGCACTCTTTTCTTTGTTTCCAATGAGATTTTACTGTCTCTCAGTCCTTTGGTTAGCTTCTGAAATGCGTCATTGGCCATGCCAATACATCTTAGTATCTCCATGTCGCACTTCCTATCCTCTGTCAGAACATTGCCCGTGTATTTAATCTTTTTACTTTTTTTTTTAGTTTCTGTGACATTTTCTTGAAGTTCATATTCAGTCCTTACTTGTCGCTTTCTCTTGCAATTATCTCTGAGACGTCCTGCATATTTCATTTTCGTTTTTGCTTCCAGCGCTATGTCATAAGCGTTTCTTACACCGTTGAGATTGTAGCCGCCAATGAAGAATTCTGGCAAGGCTTCTAGGTCTCTCAGATGCTAACTTGTCTGTTAATATTTGGCTTGTTAAAATCTAACGTCGTCCCTAATCTTATACACGTATCCCCTATAATCTGTACATCTTACTCTTTAACACACTACATGGAGTGGCTCTTGTGTCTCGTAGATGTTGATCTTTCTTAAATCCCTGGATATTGCAGTTTACGATTCGCAATGATGTCTTGTTTCGTATTGACGAGCCGTTTTCGACAATAATCCAATGGCGTAAATTAGATTTCGTGCTAGACTTGCTTCCAAGTGATAGAGAAGGTATCAAGAGAGGCGAGGGATCTCTGGTAAAGTCGACAGTCGTAACTAAGCCAAAATTAACGTCTGTAGCATTTAACCCAAATTGATGATAGCGGTAAGTGCAGAAATTCTTATCGAATGAATTTAACTAGTATCTTGATGGACAAATGAATTTTGGGCAGGAAAATCGTCTAATCGTTTTAGAAACGTTAACGTGCGTTGTGGTCCAGTGGATATCGACTCGGAACGACACTTCGGGGAGCCGAGTTCGAATTCTAGTTGAATTCCTTGCATTCACTTTCGCACAAATAAACTTGTGAAAGGTATTAATCCGTCTCTTCCCTCCCCTCCAGTTATGGGTTAAATAATAGGACAGACTGGGTTCTATAACCTTGGTCAGCAACCAGTCTACTGCAGAAAGCAATGGCAACCTACTGCTGGATAACCTTCTGCCCAGTCAGTCATGTCTCTTTCGAGACATGATCGCCCAAAGCGTGAATCACGTATGTCACTTAACTGACTGACTGAATGTCCGCGGTTTAAAATCTGCCTGCGGATATTGACTTTTAATGGAGCCCGTTCGATGCTTTACTATAAAATCGTCAACAATTTATAAAATGTGCCTTGATTTCTTCTCCGATGTATCATCGCCCTTCTGGGCGTTGTCGATCATGGGTCTGTACAATTTTTTATTCTTTGTAGTTCTTACTTTTGTTTGTCTTCTCGTATACCTGTCGGTCATTTTTCTGCAATCCATTTAAACAGTCGTGTTAGGTAAATCAACTTTGCTTTTCTCTCTCTCCACCTAGGCTTTCAAAGTCTCAAATTATGTGTCCAGAATGTGCGTTTTGATGAAATTGATATGGACACAGAATGACAAATCGAAGAGCCGAGTTCGAATTCCAGTTGAATTTCTTGCATTCACTAACACGCAAATACCTTTGGGAAAAGTATTAATCCGTTTCTTCCCTCCGGTTATGATTTAAATAATAGGACAGATTAGGTTCTATAGATTTGGCTGGCAACCAGTCTATCGCAGAACGCAATTGTCACCCTACTGCGGAATAATCTTCTGCCCAATCACGTATGGCACTTAACCGACTGACTGAATATTTTTGTATCCCTGCCTAATTCATTTCGTTGCTGTACGTAAATGGGTTGCTTTTAATATAGGTTAAAATAATAATGTAAGTGAAGAACAATCTAGTATTGTTACAAAGAATTTTAAAATAAATGGCATTTTTACTATCAGAACGCAACAAGGCCTATAACGATATTTTATCATGTTAAAGAAACAAATTATTTCATTAATATAGACAAGAAAACATTCATAATCGGCGATGTGATTTAAAACGGTATTGACCACCAGAGTCGCTTTTCTGCAACGAAATGAGAATTATTATTATTATTTCATTTTTCATTATAAATCGATTTCTGCTATGGTCGCACTACCTACCAAGTCTGCAGGAAGGCCTAAGGCAGGTCGTGGCGTGTTGTTATAGCTCCATTTAATGTTTTTTTTATATTTTCATAACATCCCTATCGTTACATAGACAAAGCTCTCCTTAGTGTGTGACCTGTACTTAACAAGACATGTTTTTGTATATCTTTTAAGCTGGGGTTTCAGGGATTTTTTTAGTGTGTTTTTGTTCCATTTTTTATCATTCCAAGTGCACCCTCTATAACTGGTATGATACTTGTTTTCAATTTCCACATTTTTTCTATCTCAATTTCCAGGCCTTTATATTTTGACAGTTTTTCGAATTCTTTGGTTGCTATGTTACAATTCGCTGAACAAGCCATATCAATTAATAAGCAGGTTTTTTCTTACTGGTTTTTAACAATAATGCTCAGCCTAATTGCTTCAATTTTTCTGTCTGTATAGATTGTGTAATCAAATAGAATGATGACATCTATTTCTGTAATAGTGCTGGGTGATCTTCATACCAGTGCTTGTTTACATATTATTATTATGTTGTCATTTTTCATCGTATTTCGTTTTCTGTTATGGTCGCACTACCTACCAAGTCTGCAGGAAGACCTAAGGCATGTCGTGGTGTGTTGTTATAGCTCCATTTAATGTTTTTTTTATATCTTTATGACATCCCTATCATCACATAGACAAAGTTCTCCTTAGTCTGTGGACTGTACTTAACAAGACAAGTTTTTGTATATCTTTTAAGCTGGGGTTTCAGGGATTTTTTTAGTGTGTTTTTGTTCCATTTTTTATCATTCCAAGTGCACCCTCTATAACTGGTATGATACTTGTTTTCAATTTCCACATTTTTTCTATTTCAATTTCCAGGTCTTTATATTTTGACTTTTTCGAATTCTTTGATTGCTATGTTACAATTCGCTGAACAAGCCATATCAATTAATAAGCAAGTTTTTTTCTTTCTGTTTCTTTTTAACAATAATGTCCGGCCTATTTGCTTCAATTTTTTTGTCTGTGTAGATGGTGTAATTCCATAGACTGGTGACATCTTCTGTTTCTCTAACCGGTGCTGGATTAACCTGTGTTTGTTTACATATTTTTTACATTATTATTATTATTATTATTATTATTATTATTATTATTATTATTATTAAATAGAACAACATTATCTGGATTGGATACTTTAAAAAGCCACGATGGAATCTTTGCTGACTATTGTTCAGTGATGGAGTGGGCTAAGAGAGCAAGAAAGAAGTATTGATCATAGCAATTGCAGTTTCACGTGTTCTTTTTTCTTCTATTTGCCGTTCCCCTACAGGTCGTAGGGGATCCTGGCCTTCACGTCTCCCCATCTCTTGTAGATATTAACTGTCCTCCTTTTATTCAGTCAGTTGAGTGCCATACGTGATACACGTTTAGGCGATCATGTCTCGAAAGAGACATGACTGACTGGGCAGAAGATTATCCCACAGTAGGTTGCCATTGCTTTCTGGGGTAGACTGGTTGCCGACCAAGGCTATAGAACCCAATCTGTCCTGTTATTTAACCCATAACTGGAGAGAATAGGCGGATTAATGCCTTTCCCAAAAGTATTTGCACGTAAGTGAATGCAATGAATTCAGCTGGAATTCGAACTCGGCTCCCCGATTTCTCGTTCCGAGCCGATATCCAATGCACCACAACGCACATCATCCCAAAACTTGTTCTTCCATCCACCTGTTCAAGTCTATCACGTGTGTCTTGCGTTGCTTTTTTCCTTTCTCTCCTTCCCGCTAACAATCCCATTAATATCGCACTCTCTAAGTCTCCTTTCCTCAATGCATGTGACAGAAACTTCAGCTGTCTTTTTCTGGAGTTAAATATCAGTTTCTAGTTCATTTCTATCCTCAACAAGATCTCACATGTTGGGTCCATTGTATCTTCAATATATTTCAGTAAAACAACCTTTAAGTTGCGACATGTTTTATTTTCATTTTTGATGAGATTGTCCAGCATTCCTTGCCATATTAAAGGACATATATCACATAACAATCCAATACTTTCTTCTTTGTTTCTAACGCAATTTACCTGCCTCTCAATACCCTATACAACTTCTGGAATGCAGAGGAAGGTAATGAAAATACGCCTTCGGAACACAGTGTTGCACAATACGTCAACAAGGCTGAAATATTCACTGAATAATTTTGTAAGTATAATTCATTTTTATTATCATCACGGTAACAGCAGATTCGTTAACTCCGGGGGTCAACAAAAGGTGACCATCAAATATTTCATTTTTTTCTACATTTCTTTTGGGATATTCAGATATTTCAATGACTATGAATTATATTGTATTTCAGAAATACGATATATTTCAAACACGATATATATTTCAGAAGTACGATATATTTCAAACACGATATATATATAATGATTTGTCCTTCCTCATCCTGGGCAGTAACTTAATCTCCTCATTTTAAAACACACAACATTATAATATAGGGTGACCCCAAAAGTAGTATACACACCCGCAACAGTCTGCCCTGCCAAGCATTAGCGAAGACTTTGAAGATGAGGCATTTTATTTTCAGAAAGATGGTGCACGAAAACACTATCATTGCGATGTTAGATGTTTCTTTGATGAGATCTTTCCAAATAGGTACTTTGAACGGATGTGGTTCCGAAGAATAACCCAAACGGAAACCACATTGATTATTAAGCGCGGGGTAAAGTTGAGTGAGACATCCATCAAAACTGAAAGCAACCATTCACCAACTTATAAAACGAGACCGTCCAGAAGAGATTAAGGAGCTTCAGCAATCGTCTGGAGTCCGTAGTTGAAGCCAATGGTGAGTTTATTTAATAAACTAGCATTATAGCCCGGCATTGCTCGGCTGTAATGAAAGCTTTAAAACTAATCCATGGTCTTGGAGCTCAAACACTTTGGACGTTGGTACGAAAAACTAAAAAGCAATAGTTGTTTCCAGTTAAAGCGAAACCGTAGTCTGAAAGAAAAATGAATGGATGTAAGTCAAATATTGATTTCCTGGTACCGATATTATATAGTGTTTTTTTTCGTCCTAAACTGAATTTTGAAGGCTAAATAAATGGTATCATGGCTGAGACGACGAACTAAAATTGTACCTTTAGAGTTTTGTGTTATTTTGATAAATATGTAGTGTGTCACAAAACAATGTATACACACACTGCAACAGTCTGCCCTGCCAAGCATTAGCGATAACTTTGAAGATGAGGCATTTTATTTTCAGAAAGATGGTGCACCAAAACACTATCATTGCAATGTTAGATCCTTCTTTGATGAGATCTTTCCAGTTGGAACGAAGGGGTTTTGTAGAATTTCCCACTCCTCACACCACTAGACATTCTTATATGGGGATACCTAAAATTTAAAGTCTATGCTAACAAACCTGCAACAGTCGCTGAATTGAGAGCAGCCATTGAACGAGAATGCACACAAATACCAAAGGAATTGTTTCATGATGTTTGCGATTCCTTTGCTTCACATTTGCCAGCAGTGCCTGGACCAGAACGGACGTCAGATTGAAAACATACATTGACAAACCAATAAAATAATGTTTGTAGATTCTATTTAATTTTGAAAATGATATATATTTTAATAAAAACGGACTTTACAATTATTTAAAGTGTGTATACATTTTTGGGACACCATCTGTCATAGACTACGACACAAAAATCTACTCGAAATAGTAGAAAAGCTTTATTTTTCATGTAAGGCGCATTCGAGTAATTCAAAAGTTTTTCTGAAAAGAGGCAGCTTCCAAGCGAACAAATTACAAACAAACAATACATAATTCATAAAATAGATGAACAAAAGACCTAGAATATATGCCAGAGATTAATACTGACGGAAATATCTTTAAGAGTAAAATATTATTACTCCGTGTAGCTAAATCTAACAGATCCTACATATGCTTCCTCCGGTCAGTTGCACCATGTTGACGCTTGTAAACTTATGTCGTTGTTTTCGTTTGGAATTATATTGCCACCAGATAGAGAAACTTTCTCCGTCTCATGCTCATTATTTTGTAGGAAAAACGTAACTCTTATTTACTGTTGAGATAAGATTTTTCTCACTGCTAATATAGAAGATATACCAAGCTTGCCTGAATATCCGCAGAGAAACTAAAATATATATTCTTCAGAAACGCAGACCAGTAATTCTCTATCTCAAATTCCCGTTGAGAAAAATTACAGGTATGAATCTATCACGTTCGATAACTTTTTAAACTGCTTGTGGTTGCATAGAATTGTTATAGTTTCTTTGTGTGGTAAATATATGAATATGATTATGTGAATGACTTAGTGTTATAAAACTTTCTCTGTTTGGCATTGCTTTTCTATCAGCTCTTCTCTTCCTTTCGGGAAATAAGGAGTTGTTCTATCATCGATGTCATAATGCCTAAAATGTTTGTAATAAAATCTTATATTTTCTTTCAGAGTGAGTATATTTTGAATTTTTTTTCTGTTTTTGTCTGTAGCTCCCAAAAAAAAAAAAAAAGGATTCTGTAGAATTTAAAATGACCTTTCTCTCCCCGTCTTCAGTCTAAGGAAAAAAGTTAGCGTCCTTTCTCTCCTAGCAATACTTTTCCTTCATCCCCTTTCCAAAAAAAAAAAAAAAACCCACGTGTTCCTACCAGCACCACCAGTATATATATGATAGAACCAAAGAAAGTCAGAAGATGACTACCAAAATGTCGAATACGCATAATATTTCTTGTGACTACTGGTAAAGTATGCTGATTGTTATTACTGCTGCGAGGTTCTTAGAATTTAGACTAGCTAAAGGAAAGGTTCGTTTAATTCATGCTACGTATATTTTATTTACATATATTTTCTTTCAGAGTGAGTATATTTTGAATTTTTTTCTGTTTTTGTCTGTAGCTCCCCCCCCCCAAAAAAACGGATTCTACAGAATTTAAAATGACCTTCTTTCTCTCCCCGTCTTCAGTCTAAGGAAAAAAGTTAGCGTCCTTTCTCTCCTAGCAATACTTTTCCTTCATCCCCTTTCCAAAAAAAAAAAAAAAAACCCCACGTGTTCCTACCAGCACCATCAATATATATATGATAGAACCAAAGAAAGTCAGAAGATGACTACCAAAATGTCGAATATGCATAATATTTCTTGTGACTACTGGTAAAGTATGCTGATTGTAATTACTGCTGCGAGGTTCTTAGAATTTAGACTAGCTAAAAGAAAGGTTCGTTTAATTCATGCTACGTATATTTTATTTACATATATTTTCTTTCAGAGTGAGTATATTTTGAATTTTTTTCTGTTTTTGTCTGTAGCTCCCCCCCCCCCAAAAAAAAGGATTCTATAGAATTTAAAATGACCTTCTTTCTCTCCCCGTCTTCAGTCTAAGGAAAAAAGTTAGCGTCCTTTCTCTCCTAGCAATCCTTTTCCTTCATCCCCTTTCCAAAAAAAAAAAAAACCCCACGTGTTCCTACCAGCACCATCAGTATATATATGATAGAACCAAAGAAAGTCAGAAGATGACTACCAAAATGTCGAATATGCATAATATTTCTTGTGACTACTGGTAAAGTATGCTGATTGTCTGCAAGGTTCTTAGAAGTTAGACTAGTTTGTATCTGTTTTTTTTACCATTTAATTTTTTTCATAAGAATATACTAAATTTTTCTTTTACCTGAACTCAATTTCGACTTTAACTAAGTTAAAACTTAGTATTTTTTTTCTTTTTCTTTTTTTTCTTCTTTTTTTTTCTTTTTTACATCAACTATATGTACACTTAATTGGGACGTTAGCATCCCTCTAGGTAAAAAATACAAACCTACAAAGGGCGGAAGAACTCTCAAGAGTCAACGGCTAGCTAACTAGAGGTGATGTCTCAATAAACCATCGTGGAGAAGGCAACGGGATACCACTCCACTATCTACCCCCGCTCAATCATGGATAGTCACAATAAATATATGAAAGCCAACAGCGTGAAGGGGGTTACTTCCCAAGGAAGCAACTCCTCGCTCGGTAAGGACCGGCATGGGCAACAGGTGCCACCTGACCGTCATCCGGCGACTGTTAGCACCAACGGCGTAAAGGGGACATTTTACTCCAAAATTTGTCCCTCGCCCGGGAAAGAACGACATGAGCAACAGGTGTCGCTGGACCGTTACCCTGCAACTGTGCGCATCAAAGACAAACTCACTATAGGAACATGGAACGTCAGGACACTGAACTGTGGACAACTAGAGAATGTCAAACAGGAGATGAACAGACTGAATATCAGCATCCTAGGAATATGTGAAACAAGATGGCCTAATAACGGAGATTTCAGTAGCGACACCCACAAGATAATATATGCAGGAGGAAAAAAAACACGAAAAAGGGGTCGCTTTAATACTAAACAAACAAGTGAAGAGATGTGTACTTGGATACTGGCAACTGTCAGAGAGAGTCCTCTTGGTTAAACTGCGGGGAAGGCCCCTCAATATAGCTATTATAGTAGTTTATGCACCGACAACTCAAAGCTCAGAGGACGAAATAGAATCATTCTATTCAATACTAGACAGTGCTAAGGCTCAGGGCAAAAGCCAAGAAGTCAGGATAGTAATGGGGGACTTAAATGCAAAGGTAGGTAAAGATAGAGAAGGAGACACGAACGGCAACTTCGGACTAGGAGAGCGCAACGAAAGAGGAGAAAAATGGATCCAATGGTGCTCAGCCAATGACCAGGTCATTACTAACACCTGGTTCCAAGAACACCCACGACGTTTATGGACATGGAGAAGCCCAGGAGGGGACACGAAGAACCAAATAGATTACATAACTATAAACAAGAGATTCAGGAACGCAGTAGTCCAATGCAAAACGTACCCAGGTGCTGACTGCGGAAGTGACCACGTCCCAGTCATCTGCAAACTAAAAGTGAAACTCCGAAGACTGAAGAAACCCAGCATAACACCAAGACTGCAATACGACACACTAGAGGATGATTTCACCCTGCAGAAAGAATATAATAACAGCGTAAAAAAGAAATATGAAGAACAAATTGGAAAAGGATACTCAAAATGGGAGTCACTAAAAGAAGCAATGGTGACCTCAGCGAACAACATAGCCCCAAAGGAAATCAGACGAAGAAGAAAAAATGAGTGGATGACCGAAGAGATCCTCCACATGATGCAAAGGAGACAAAAAATAACGCCAAGACACGGAACAGAGTACAAAAAACTTCACAGGGAGATAAGGAACAAATGCAGACAAGCCAAAGAGGAATGGCTCAACAACAAATGTGCAGAAGTAGAGAGACTGAGCAGGAACAACAAAGCAGAAATGCATAAAGAGATAAGAGAACTGACAGGACAAAAAACCTGTTCCTCAACAGGATGCATAAAATCCAAGGAAGGGACAATCATAGTAGAGAAAGAGGAAATACTCCAGCGATGGGAAGAATACATAAAGGATCTCTTTGGCGACAAGAGAGAACAACCGAGGATACACAAGGAGATGGATGGACCGGAAATACTAAAATCCGAAGTGGAAGCGGCAATGGCCAAAATGAACAGAAATAAAGCACCTGGCCCAGATGGCATAGTGATAGAGCTGCTAGCAGCCTTAGAAGAGTATGGCATAGAAAAGATTACCGACATAATAAACGCAATTTATAGCAGCGGAATAATACCAGACGACCTATGCAAGTCGATATTTATAGCACTGCCGAAGAAACCAGGTGCAAACGAGTGTGAACTACACAGAACTATCAGCTTAATGAGTCACATTACAAAACTGATTGTCAGAATCCTGATGAATAGAGCGAGAAGCAGAATCAGGCCAGAGATAGGACAGGAACAGTGCGGGTTCGTCAAAGACACTGGAACAAGGAACGCCATATTCATGATTAGGATGCTCTCTGAAAGGGCACTACAAATGAAGAAAGACTTGTACCTATGCTTCATTGATTACGCGAAAGCATTCGACAAAATACGACACAAAGAATTGATGGAAATGATAGGAAACCTCGACATTTTCGGCAAAGATATAAGAATAATCAAGAATCTCTACTGGCAGCAAACGGCCTGCATACGGACAGGTAACGACCTCAGTAGATACACAAAGATAGAAAAAGGCGTAAGACAAGGCTGTGTCTTTTCACCGGATTTGTTCAACCTATACAGCGAGAATATTTTGAGGACCCTAGATGACACACCAGGATTTATTATTGGAGGCCACAACCTGAACAACATAAGATACGCGGACGATACCGTACTGATTGCGGACACGGAAAGGAAACTGCAAGATCTCATACAGAAAGTAGCAGTGGAGAGTGACAAGATGGGACTACAAATAAACTTTAAGAAAACTGAGTGCATGGTCATCAGCAAAAGATACAACCCAAAATGCCAAATACAGGTGGGGGATAACAGAATCAAACAAGTCCAAGAATTTAAGTACCTAGGAAGTGTTCTAACAGGAGATGGAAAGTGCGACACGGAGATCCGAAGGCGAATTGGCATGGCAAAGGACGCGTTCCAGAAGATGAGCAAAATACTAACACACAGGAAGATCTCAATAGAAACGAAGAAAAGAGTGCTAGACTGCTACGTGATGTCAGTTCTTCAGTACGGCTGTGAATGCTGGACAATATCATCGAAAATGAGGACAAAACTGGAAGCGGCCGAAATGTGGTTCTACAGAAGGATGCTACGGATATCGTGGACTGAGCATACAAGCAACGACGAAGTGTTAGAAAGAATGGCAACAAAAAGGAAATTGATGCTGAGCATCAGGAAGAGAAAACTGAAGTTCCTGGGACATGCAATGAGGAAGGAGAGCCTGGAGAACCTGATACTGACTGGTCAGATAGAAGGAAGGAGAGACAGAGGAAGGCAGCGGATAACATATTTGCAGGGCCTTATCAGGTGGATGACGGAACGGGGGTTGCCAGGAGCAACAGGAGCAAACATACTAAGAGCCACAAGGGATAGGGAGACGTGGAGATCCATGATCGCCTACGTCCTGAAGGGACAAGGCACATAGAAGAAGAAGAATAAAGATTTCTTCGATGATTCACTTAACATTTGGCGGACCCGAACTGATATGTATAGTTAATCTCCGTCAGGCGGAATGGAAAGCTTTATTTTAGAAATCAAAATTTTAAAAACAAATTTTCTTTTTTCAAAATAAGGCAGAAAAAGGATACAGCAAAAAAGAAAAAGTAAAAAAAACAAAACCGATGCATTTATATGATATACAACTGTACAGTCAGACACCCGTATACTTATGTTAACTGAAACAATAATGGCCCAACCGCTCTAGATTCGGGCAAATTCAATCAAAGAGACAATTGATTTCAGTAATCTTTAGCTATATATTATTTTAACAAGAAAGCAACGCATTCCTGAGAAGACATTATATACGAGTGGACACGTGCAGTCCAAAATTGCGGCAAAAATACTTATATCGGTCTAAAATGACGGTAACATTTATATTGATGTACCTACTATTGAGTATCTTAGATTAAGACGTAAAAACAAAATATTCCAACTTCTTGAGTGTGACAGGGGAGAAAATATGCTATGTATATCTATATATATATATATATATATATATATATATATATGAGTGGACCCGTGCCGTCCAAAAATTAACGGCAAATATATATATATATATATATATATATATATATATACTATAGTCATCCGCAGACAGATCTGTTTCGCAGCTCATCAGTACGGCTTAGACTCCGGTCACTTCCTAGCCTAGGATTGAAACCCGACCGAATCGGCGTCAGTCGGCAATTCTAACACTAGACAAAGAGCGTCCGGTAGAAGAAGGCAGACCTTTTAGTGCGTACAAACACGCCCAATAGTTAGAGTGCTCCAATTCCTTATCGAATAAGCGATGCGTATATGCCGGAGTAGCTACTGTTTACAAAGTCTCCCACTCTTCCAGAGTGCTCAATCAGTGTGTGAGAGCGTAATATATATATATATATATATATATATATATATATATATATATATGAGTGGGCCCGTGTCGTCCAAAAATGAACGGCAAATATTTTATATTGATATGACGCCTAAAATGACGGCAACAAGTATACATTGACGTACCTACTTATTGAGTACCTTAGATTAAGACATAAAAAACAAAATAACCGAAAATACTGAGCGTGAGAGGGGGATGGGGAAATATATTATATATACAGGAGTCAACCCGTTCTGTCAAAAAATAAAGGCAAAATATTTATATCGATATGCCGTCTAAAATGACGGTAACATATATATTGATTTACCTGCTATTGAGTATCTTACATTAAGACAAGAAAAAGAAAATAATACAACCCCCTGAGTAAGTTCTCTTAACAAGTTAAGCAAAAAAGAACTTAAAAACATCAGTTGCTAAATTTTGCATCCGTAACATTTTTCTATAAATATATTGTTTGCATCAAATTTATGTCGCGTAATAACTCGTTTACAAATATATATATATATATATCGTTATCTGTCTCGTAGTCTATAATAACCCAACATGCACTAAACTAAATTCTCTACAAAAAAACAATGGAGTGTACCAATTTACATGCACATTCAGAGATTGCATCTCTGATACTAATAAAAAACCTAGTACATATATTGGTTTTACTACATCCACGCTCTCCCGTAGACTTACATTTCATCTTTCTGATCAGAGTACTATTAAACAACATTTCTCTGAAAAGCATACACATATATTTAATATGAGGCAGATTTTGGTCAACAATACGGTGATCCTTACTCATACACACAGTAAGAGGAACCTGCAGATACTGGAGGCCATGTACCTCAAATCTAAACAACCAACACTCAATAAAATCAACTTTAAAACCAGAAATAACAATAAAATCGTCGGTGATGGTGGATGTTATAATATTTCAGTTTAAACAACCTCTCTAAAGATGGCTCATGTGAGCCGAAAGCTTAGAAGAAAATCAATAAATAATTATCCAAATGTTGGAGAATTTTTGTCTTTGTTTTCAACTGAAATTAAAGCAAAAATACTACGTTTAGAACGTCTCATGATTAATCATAATAGACATTCATTGTCTCTTATATTTAACAGCATATGTTTAGAAAAAATATACATATATATGTATGTATATATATATATATGTGTGTATATATATATGTATATATATATATGTATATATATATGTAGATGTATATATATATATATGTATATATATATATATATATATATATATATATGTATGTATGTATGTATGTATGTATTAAATGCCAAGAAAGCAAAAGTATATAGATAAAATTCCAAAAAACAAATCCTAAATTAAATAAAAGACATTTCTTAATTCGCCCCTCTTTTCTTTTTACCCTTAATAAATATTTTATGTTACATAACTTCTTTTGCTCCTGAGCTGGATCCTGGTATTTTTAAATCTTGTCAACATTTTGTAGTTCCCTCATCTATTATCTAATGCACTGAAGTTAGTAATTTGACACTTGCTATTCCCTATATTTACATCAATAATATCCGGTCTTCGTGCTTCAGTGAAGTGATCTGAATGGACTGAGGTCTTCCTTATTAGATCGTGTCTGTTATGTTCTACCACTGACTTTTACGTAAGTTTTCATTCAAATGAAGCTAAAATTATATTTTCCAATGGATTCGTTTACGAATCCAATCATGTCATCGCATATACTCCTTATGCGTTAACTTAAAACATTCAACGAATGTGTGGTTAACTATCTCATCCGAGTGACCACACATCCTGCATTTATTTTTTGTTTTGATCTATCTATTCTGGTTGGGTTGCATTCATCGCCAACATCTCTGCTGCCTATATAATGGAATCTGTTTATTTTTACAAGCCCATCTCTAATCCAAACTAACCTATAAAATTCAGCAATTGTCACCTTCTCCTGAAAAACTGATCATGAAAATAATTTTTTTAGCTTGTCATGCTGCTCCTACTTAGACAGCCCATTCACTATAGTCACTTGCACAATACTTCAGCTATGTGAGTCCCTATGCACATTATATGAATGTGTCGGAAACAGTATAAGAGATAGCATAATCAACATATCCCAGAACAGCCAATGACACAACTTCTTCGACATGTATTGACGTTCTGCCTCTCTTCTTACTTAGAATATTCAATCTATGTGATTATACAACTGTTTGGATTTCCAGACTTATTCATATTCATCAACTTAGGCATGGTTTAATCCGTTTTTGTTTTCAATCCATGAAAGAATGCCACTGAATAGCGTAGCATAGAGATTGCCCAATTATGAATTTCATTAACGCTATTACTTCTTTCTAGATTTGTCTCAAGAATATTACATACTCTACTTGAAATTGTTACTTCATTTCAAAATACTTTAATTTTTTGGCCAGTATATTATCAATAAACGTATACTTCCCTTCCTCTTTAAAAGATTTTCTTATTTCTCTATACTGCGACTGTATTTCATTGATTACAACTATATTTCCTACCAAAAATACTTAGGCGCTGCATATTTGCTAATGCAAAGATCCATCCCAATATCCTCGGAATGAAAAATTCTTGAGTCTTTTAACTCATGGTGTAAACATTTTACGTTGTACATGAACATTCTTCTATGTACCCTGTCCGTTCAGGACGTAGTCGATCATGGCTTTCCACGTCTCCCTATTACTGGTGGCTCTTAGCACGCTTTCTCCTATTACACCATCGTTCCGTCATCCACTAGCTTATACCCATAAATCTAGAATATAAATGTATAGAAACTAGCATGGTCACAAAATGAGGTATCAGTTTATATATTGATTATAATATAGATTTGATCCCCCACTTTATAACCACATTATAATTTCTTCTAAACAGCTGACATATATTTTCTTCTATATACCCTGTCCGATCAGGACGTAGTCGATCATGGCTTTCCACGTCTCCCTATACCTGGTGGCTCTTAGCACGCTTTCTCCTATTACACCATGCAGCCAGCGTTCCGTCATCCACTAGTTTATACCCATAAATCTAGAATATAAATGCATAGAAACTAGCATGGCCACAAAATGAGGGATCAGTTTATACATTGTTTATAATATAGATTTGATTCCCCACTTTATATCCGCATTATAATTTCTGATAAACAGTTGGGATATATCTTCTTCTTCTATGTGCCCTGTCCTTTCAAGACGTAGTCGATCATGTCTTTTCACATTTCACTATCCCTGGTGGCTCTTAGCACGCTTTCTCCTGTTACACCATGCAACCCTCCTTCTGTCATTCACTAGCTCAAGGTCTTAAATCTGCAATATAAGTGTATAGATTTTAGGATGGCCAAAAAATGAGGGATCATTTTTTATAGTGAATAATAATATAGATTTGACCCCCTCTCCAATTTATATCCACATTATAATTTCTGATAAACAGTTGCCATATATCTTCCTCTTCTATGTGCCCTGTCCTTTCAGGGTGTAGGCGATCATGGCTTTCCAAATCTCCCTATCCCTTCCCTGTTACACCATGCAACCCTCGTTCCATCATCTATCTCATTAGTTCCTTCAAATATGTTATCCGCTGCTTTCCCCGGTCTCTTTTTCCTTCTATCTGGCCTGTTAGTATCAGGTTCTCTAAGCCCTCTTTCCTCATTGCATGTCCCAGGAACTTCAGCTGTCTCTTCCTGATGCTCAGTATTAATTTTCTTTTTCGTTTCCATCATTTTCAAAACCTCCTCATTGCTGACATGCTCGATCTATGATATCGGCAGCATCCTTCTGTAGAACCATATTTCAGTTGCTTCGAGTTTTTTTCTTCATCTTCGATGATATTGTCGAACATTCATTGCCATATTGAAGAACTGACAACACATAGCAATCCAGTATTCTCTTCTTTTTTTCTAGCGGAATTGTCTTGTTACTTAATCTTTTACTCAACTTTTGGAATGCTTCATTCTCCATGCCAATTTGCCTTCGGGTCTCTGTGTCGCAATTTCCGTCTTCTGTTATAACCTTCGGGTCTCTGTGTCGCAATTTCCGTCTTCTGTTATAACCTTCGGGTCTCTGTGTCGCAATTTCCGTCTTCTGTTATAACCTTCGGGTCTCTGTGTCGCAATTTCCGTCTTCTGTTATAACCTTCGGGTCTCTGTGTCGCAATTTCCGTCTTCTGTTATAACCTTCGGGTCTCTGTGTCGCAATTTCCGTCTTCTGTTATAACCTTCGGGTCTCTGTGCCGCAATTTCCGTCTTCTGTTATAACCTTCGGGTCTCTGTGTCGCAATTTCCGTCTTCTGTTATAACCTTCGGGTCACTTAGTCGCAATTTCCGTCTTCTGTTATAACCTTCGGGTCTCTGTGCCGCAATTTCCGTCTTCTGTTATAACCTTCGGGTCTCTGTGTCGCAATTTCCGTCTTCTGTTATAACCGTCGGGTCTCTGTGTCGCAATTTCCGTCTTCTGTTATAACCTTCGGGTCTCTGTGTCGCAATTTCCGTCTTCTGTTATAACCTTCGGGTCTCTGTGTCGCAATTTCCGTCTTCTGTTATAACCTTCGGGTCTCTGTGTCGCAATTTCCGTCTTCTGTTATAACCTTCGGGTCTCTGTGTCGCAATTTCCGTCTTCTGTTATAACCTTCGGGTCTCTGTGTCGCAATTTCCGTCTTCTGTTATAACCTTCGGGTCTCTGTGTCGCAATTTCCGTCTTCTGTTATAACCTTCGGGTCTCTGTGCCGCAATTTCCGTCTTCTGTTATAACCTTCGGGTCTCTGTGTCGCAATTTCCGTCTTCTGTTATAACCTTCGGGTCTCTGTGTCGCAATTTCCGTCTTCTGTTATAACCTTCGGGTCTCTGTGCCGCAATTTCCGTCTTCTGTTATAACCGTCGGGTCTCTGTGTCGCAATTTCCGTCTTCTGTTATAACCTTCGGGTCACTGTGTCGCAATTTCCGTCTTCTGTTATAACCTTCGGGTCTCTGTGTCGCAATTTCCGTCTTCTGTTATAACCGTCAGGTCTCTGTGTCACAATTTCCGTCTTCTGTTATAACCGTCAGGTCTCTGTGCCACAATTTCCGTCTTCTGTTATAACCTTCGGGTCTCTGTGTCACAATTTCCGTCTTCTGTTATAACCTTCGGGTCTCTGTGTCATAATTTCCGTCTTCTGTTATAACCTTCGGGTCTCTGTGTCGCAATTTCCGTCTTCTGTTATAAACTTCGGGTCTCTGTGTCGCAATTTCCGTCTTCTGTTATAACCTTCGGGTCTCTGTGTCGCAATTTCCGTCTTCTGTTATAACCTTCGGGTCTCTGTGTCGCAATTTCCGTCTTCTGTTATAACCTTCGGGTCTCTGTGTCGCAATTTCCGTCTTCTGTTACCAACACCTTCGGGTCTCTGTGTCGCAATTTCCGTCTTCTGTTATAACCTTCGGGTCTCTGTGTCGCAATTTCCGTCTTCTGTTATAACCTTCGGGTCTCTGTGTCGCAATTTCCGTCTTCTGTTATAACCTTCGGGTCTCTGTGTCGCAATTTCCGTCTTCTGTTATAACCTTCGGGTCACTTAGTCGCAATTTCCGTCTTCTGTTATAACCTTCGGGTCACTTAGTCACCAATTTCCGTCTTCTGTTATAACCTTCGGGTCTCTGTGTCGCAATTTCCGTCTTCTGTTATAATCTTCGGGTCTCTGTGCAATTTCCGTCTTCTGTTATAACCTTCTGGTCTCTGTGTCGCAATTTCCGTCTTCTGTTATAACCTTCGGGTCTCTGTGTCACCAATTTCCGTCTTCTGTTATAACCTTCGGGTCTCTGTGTCGCAATTTCCGTCTTCTGTTATAACCTTCGGGTCTCTGTGCCGCAATTTCCGTCTTCTGTTATAACCTTCGGGTCTCTGTATGTTGCAATTTCCGTCTTCTGTTATAACCTTCGGGTCTCTGTGTCGCAATTTCCGTCTTCTGTTATAACCTTCGGGTCTCTGTGTCGCAATTTCCGTCTTCTGTTATAACCGTCGGGTCTCTGTGTCGCAATTTCCGTCTTCTGTTATAACCTTCGGGTCTCTGTGTCACCAATTTCCGTCTTCTGTTATAACCTTCGGGTCTCTGTGTCGCAATTTCCGTCTTCTGTTATAACCGTCGGGTCTCTGTGCCGCAATTTCCGTCTTCTGTTATAACCTTCGGGTCTCTGTGTCGCAATTTCCGTCTTCTGTTATAACCTTCAGGTCTCTGTACCGCAATTTCCGTCTTCTGTTATAACCTTCGGGTCTCTGTGTCGCAATTTCCGTCTTCTGTTATAACCTTCGGGTCTCTGTGTCGCAATTTCCGTCTTCTGTTATAACCTTCGGAGTCTCTGTGTCGCAATTTCCGTCTTCTGTTATAACCTTCGGGTCTCTGTGTCGCAATTTCCGTCTTCTGTTATAACCTTCGGGTCTCTGTGTCGCAATTTCCGTCTTCTGTTATAACCTTCGGGTCTCTGTGTCGCAATTTCCATCTTCTGTTATAACCTTCAAGGTCTCTGTGTCGCAATTTCCGTCTTCTGTTATAACCTTCGGGTCTCTGTGTCGCAATTTCCGTCTTCTGTTACCTTCGGTCTCTGTGTCGCAATTTCCGTCTTCTGTTATAACCTTCGGGTCTCTGTGTCGCAATTTCCGTCTTCTGTTATAACCGTCGGGTCTCTGTGCCGCAATTTCCGTCTTCTGTTATAACCTTCGGGTCGTAACCATAATTTCCGTCTTCTGTTATAACCTTCGGGTCTCTGTGTCGCAATTTCCGTCTTCTGTTATAACCTTCGGGTCTCTGTGTCGCAATTTCCGTCTTCTGTTATAACCTTCGGGTCTCTGTGTCATAATTTCCGTCTTCTGTTATAACCTTCAGGTCACTTAGTCATAATTTCCGTCTTCTGTTATAACCTTCAGGTCTCTGTGTCGCAATTTCCGTCTTCTGTTATAACCTTCGGGTCACTTAGTCGCAATTTCCGTCTTCTGCTATAACCTTCCGGGTCTCTGTGTCGCAATTTCCGTCTTCTGTTATAACCTTCGGGTCTCTGTGTCGCAATTTCCGTCTTCTGTTATAACCGTCGGGTCTCTGTGTCGCAATTTCCGTCTTCTGTTATAACCTTCGGGTCTCTGTGTCGCAATTTCCGTCTTCTGTTATAACCGTCGGGTCTCTGTGTCGCAATTTCCGTCTTCTGTTATAACCTTCGGGTCTCTGTGTCACAATTTCCGTCTTCTGTTATAACCGTCGGGTCTCTGTGTCGCAATTTCCGTCTTCTGTTATAACCTTCGGGTCTCTGTGTCTGTTCCGTCTTCTGTTATAACCTTCGGGTCTCTGTGTCGCAATTTCCGTCTTCTGTTATAACCGTCGGGTCTCTGTGTCACAATTTCCGTCTTCTGTTATAACCTTCGGGTCTCTGTGTCGCAATTTCCGTCTTCTGTTATAACCTTCGGGTCTCTGTGTCGCAATTTCCGTCTTCTGTTATAACCTTCGGGTCTCTGTCCGCAATTTCCGTCTTCTGTTATAACCTTCGGGTCTCTGTGTCGCAATTTCCGTCTTCTGTTATAACCGTCGGGTCTCTGTGTCGCAATTTCCGTCTTCTGTTATAACCTTCGGGTCTCTGTGTCACCAATTTCCGTCTTCTGTTATAACCTTCGGGTCTCTGTGTCGCAATTTCCGTCTTCTGTTATAACCTTCGGGTCTCTGTGTCATAATTTCCGTCTTCTGTTATAACCTTCGGGTCTCTGTGTCGCAATTTCCGTCTTCTGTTATAACCGTCGGGTCTCTGTGTCGCAATTTCCGTCTTCTGTTATAACCTTCGGGTCTCTGTGTCGCAATTTCCGTCTTCTGTTATAACCTTCGGGTCTCTGTGTCGCAATTTCCGTCTTCTGTTATAACCTTCGGGTCTCTGTGTCGCAATTTCCGTCTTCTGTTATAACCTTCGGGTCTCTGTGTCGCAATAATTCCGTCTTCTGTTATAACCGTCAGGTCTCTGTGTCGCAATTTCCGTCTTCTGTTATAACCTTCGAGTCTCTGTGTCGCAATTTCCGTCTTCTGTTATAACCTTCGGGTCTCTGTGTCGCAATTTCCGTCTTCTGTTATAACCTTCGGGTTTCTGTGTCGCAATTTCCGTCTTCTGTTATAACCTTCGGGTCTCTGTGTCGCAATTTCCGTCTTCTGTTATAACCTTCGGGTCTCTGTGTCGCAATTTCCGTCTTCTCTGTTATAACCTTCGGGTCTCTGTGTCGCAATTTCCGTCTTCTGTTATAACCTTCGGGTCTCTGTGTCGCAATTTCCGTCTTCTGTTATAACCTTCGGGTCTCTGTGTCACAATTTCCGTCTTCTGTTATAACCTTCGGGTCTCTGTGTCGCAATTTCCGTCTTCTGTTATAACCTTCGGGTCTCTGTGTCGCAATTTCCGTCTTCTGTTATAACCTTCGGGTCTCTGTGCCGCAATTTCCGTCTTCTGTTATAACCGTCAGGTCTCTGTGCCGCAATTTCCGTCTTCTGTTATAACCTTCGGGTCACTTAGTCGCAATTTCCGTCTTCTGTTATAACCTTCCGGGTCTCTGTGTCGCAATTTCCGTCTTCTGTTATAACCTTCGGGTCTCTGTGTCGCAATTTCCGTCTTCTGTTATAACCGTCGGGTCTCTGTGCCGCAATTTCCCGTCTTCTGTTATAACCTTCGGGTCTCTGTGTCGCAATTTCCGTCTTCTGTTACTAACCTTCGGGTCTCTGTGTCGCAATTTCCGTCTTCTGTTATAACCTTCGGGTCTCTGTGTCGCAATTTCCGTCTTCTGTTATAACCTTCGGGTCTCTGTGTCGCAATTTCCGTCTTCTGTTATAACCTTCGGGTCTCTGTGTCGCAATTTCCGTCTTCTGTTATAACCGTCGGGTCTCTGTGCCGCAATTTCCGTCTTCTGTTATAACCTTCGAGTCTCTGTGTCATAATTTCCGTCTTCTGTTATAACCTTCGGGTCTCTGTGTCGCAATTTCCGTCTTCTGTTATAACCTTCGGGTCTCTGTGTCGCAATTTCCGTCTTCTGTTATAACCTTCGGGTCTCTGTGTCGCGAAATTTCCGTCTTCTGTTATAACCTTCGGGTCTCTGTGTCGCAATTTCCGTCTTCTGTTATAACCTTCGGGTCTCTATGTCGCAATTTCCGTCTTCTGTTATAGCCGTCGGGTCTCTGTGCCGCAATTTCCGTCTTCTGTTATAACCTTCGGGTCTCTGTGTCGCAATTTCCGTCTTCTGTTATAACCTTCAGGTCTCTGTGTCGCAATTTCCGTCTTCTGTTATAACCTTCAGGTCTCTGTGTCGCAATTTCCGTCTTCTGTTATAACCTTCGGGTCTCTGTGTCGCAATTTCCGTCTTCTGTTATAACCGTCGGGTCTCTGTGCCACAATTTCCGTCTTCTGTTATAAACCTTCGGGTCTCTGTGTCGCAATTTCCGTCTTCTGTTATAACATAGTCTCTGTGTCGCAATTTCCGTCTTCTGTTATAACCGTCGGGTCTCTGTGTCACAATTTTCCGTCTTCTGTTATAACCTTCGGGTCTCTGTGTCGCAATTTCCATCTTCTATTTTTATAACCTTCGGGTCTCTGTGTCGCAATTTCCGTCTTCCTGTTTAACCTTCGGGTCTCTGTGTCACAATTTCCGTCTTCTGTTACTAACCTTCGGGTCTCTGTGTCGCAATTTCCGTCTTCTGTTATAACCTTCGGGTCTCTGTGTCGCAATTTTCCGTCTTCTGTTATAACCTTCGGGTCTCTGTGTCGCAATTTCCGTCTTCTGTTATAACCTTCGGGTCACTTAGTCGCAATTTCCGTCTTCTGCTATAACCTTCGGAGTCTCTGTGTCACCAATTTCCGTCTTCTGTTATAACCTTCAGGTCACTTAGTCGCAATTTCCGTCTTCTGCTATAACCTTCGGGTCTCTGTGTCTGTTCCGTCTTCCTGTTATAACCTTCGGGTCACTTAGTCGCAATTTCCGTCTTCTGCTATAACCTTCGGGTCTCTGTGTCGCAATTTCCGTCTTCTGTTATAACCTTCGGGTCTCTGTGTCGCAATTTCCGTCTTCTGTTATAACCTTCAGGTCTCTGTGTCGCAATTTCCGTCTTCTGTTATAACCTTCGGGTCTCTGTGCCGCAATTTCCGTCTTCTGTTATAACCTTCAAGTTACTTAGTCGCAATTTCCGTCTTCTGTTATAACCTTGGTCTCTGTGTCTGTTCCGTCTTCTGTTATAAACTTCGGGTCTCTGTGTCGCAATTTCCGTCTTCTGTTATAACCTTCGGGTCTCTGTGTCGCAATTTCCGTCTTCTGTTACATAACTGCTTCGGGTCTCTGTGTCACAATTTCCGTCTTCTGTTATAACCTTCGGGTCATAGTCGCAATTTCCGTCTTCTGCTATAACCTTCGGGTCTCTGTGTCCTGTTTTCCGTCTTCTGTTATAACCTTCGGGTCACTTAGTCGCAATTTCCCTCTTCTGCTATAACCTTCGGGTCTCTGTGTCACCAATTTCCGTCTTCTGTTGGCCCATAACCTTCGGGTCACTTAGTCGCAATTTCCGTCTTCTGTTATAACCTTCGGGTCTCTGTGTCGCAATTTCCGTCTTCTGTTATAACCTTCGGGTCTCTGTGTCGCAATTTCCGTCTTCTATTTATAACCTTCGGGTCTCTGTGTCGCAATTTCCGTCTTCTGTTATAACCTTCGGGTCTCTGTGTCACCATTTCCGTCTTCTGCTATAACCTTCGGGTCATAGTCGCAATTTCCGTCTTCTGCTATAACCTTCGGGTCTCTGTGTCCTGTTCCGTCTTCTGTTATAACCTTCGGGTCTCTGTGTCACCAATTTCCGTCTTCTGTTATAACCTTCGGGTCTCTGTGTCGCAATTTCCGTCTTCTGTTATAACCTTCGGGTCTCTGTGTCGCAATTTCCGTCTTCTGTTATAACCTTCGGGTCTCTGTGTCGCAATTTCCGTCTTCTGTTATAACCTTCGGGTCTCTGTCGCAATTTTCCGTCTTCTGTTATAACCTTCGGGTCTCTGTGTCGCAATTTCCGTCTTCTGTTATAACCTTCCGGGTCTCTGTGTCACCAATTTCCGTCTTCTGTTATAACCTTCAGGTCACTTAGTCGCAATTTCCGTCTTCTGTTATAACCTTCGGGTCTCTGTGTCGCAATTTCCGTCTTCTGTTATAACCTTCGGGTCTCTGTGTCGCAATTTCCGTCTTCTGTTATAACCTTCAGGTCTCTGTGTCACAATTTCCGTCTTCTGTTATAACCTTCGGGTCTCTGTGTCGCAATTTCCGTCTTCTGTTATAACCTTCGGGTCTCTGTGTCGCAATTTCCGTCTTCTGTTATAACCTTCGGGTCACTGTGTCGCAATTTCCGTCTTCTGTTATAACACTTCCCAGAAGTGGTTGATATTTTGGCCCATTACTCGCAAATTTATAGTTACATTCTATACTCGGTAGAAGGTTTTTTTTAATGGCATCAGACACAAAGAAAAATAGGACGTGCTGCAGTATCTACCTGTGGTCCAGTGGATATCGGCTCGGATCAAGAAATCCGAGAGCCGAGTTCGAATTCCAGTTGAATTAATTGCATTCACTTACGCGCAAATACTTTTGGGAAAGGTATTAATCCGTCTCTTCCTTCCAGTTATGGGTTTAAATAACAGGACAGATTGGGTTCTATAGCACTGGCTGGCAACCAGTCTACCGCAGAAAGCAATGGCAAACTACTGTGGGATAATCTTCTGCCCAGTCAGTCATGTCTCTTTCGAGATATGATCGCCCATTCGTGTTTCACGTATGGCACTTAACTGACTAAGTTAAGTCAGTGATTCTTAGGACAAGTCAATTTCACTTGCCATGTTCCCATACTGTCTTGGAATAATGTTGAATTTTTATCTCAAATCGTCAGAACATAAGGCAACTTTAGAATTCAGCCCTGTGGCTACATGTAATTGGATTTTTAGTTATATAGCCATCAAGTATTTTTATTAATATTATCATCGTTATTATTATTATTATTATTGCGACTCGGATATAATTATTTGACAAACGGATTTTTAATCAAAATGTTCTCTGCGGTTATCTAAAACCATTCGGACTTACGATCCCCGAAGTCAGGCAATGTGGAGACTAGAAATCTAAGTGTTAATAATACTGTATTCAATGTAATATAACAGAACTATTAATTATGTATTGATAAATATACACATTAGGCTACGTCTATAAACCGACGCGAAGTTTCATGCACTATGTCTCAGGGGCATATGATGAGCAAATTAGCAACAAAATATTCATATGGTTATTGCATAGTGCATGAAACTCTAAGTAATTCAACAGGAGCACGATAAGCATATTTATTAATATATGCATGTGTGTTTGTCTCTGTGTCTGTGTTTGTGTGCGCACGCTCTCCCTCTTTACATATATATATACATATACATATATATATATATATATATATATATATATATATATATATATATGTATATATAGATAGATAGATAGATAGATAATTGTTTGAAATTTATATATATATATATATATTTATTTGAGGGAGCGACCATTATTTTTATTCGTTTTTTTAGGTCTTTGTGAATCTCATTAGTGTAGAATCCTTTGTACAATAAAGACGGAAGCTGATGATTGTTCACATGAAATAAGTGTCTCCTTCCGATTTACCATGAAATAACCCCTAAGTTTTCTTATATTTGTTCATATACATATATATTTAGAGCTCTCTTAGAGAGCTATCCTACCACTCTATATACAGGATACACTTTTGAATTCTTCTATACCCACACGGCATGCTGATATATATATATATATATATATATATATATATATATATATATATATATATATATGTATATATATAGTTGAAACAAAGTTGTGGAACGCGTAGGTGTTTTTACCTGCTGTTCATGCATTTACTTTTATAAAGAGCCCTCGATACAAACGTAGAGCGTTATATTGTAATAGTTGTTACAATGGTTTACAAATTTATAGTATCACTACACAAAAGGTTTCGCGTTTCGAAGCTGCTTTGTGCGATTCTCATCAGGCTTCTCATCGGGTGAAAAGGTTGAAATGAAAATTAAATGGTGAAAACGGTTTATTTGTGGTGATATGAAGTTTAAGTGAATGTGAGGTTAGGTGCTTATTGTGAATTTGTCGGCCGTATTGTAGTCTTAGAGATATGGGTTATGAGAGGTGGCTTAGTTTAAGACAGGTTCCTTATCCAACCCAACCCAACGGGAATATTTCGTTAAAGTCATCCATAAAATAGAGGATTTAATTAGAAGGATGAGGTGGAAAGCCCACGTCTTCCTTCAGAACGTCAAGACACACAAGGACTCTGAACTTTATGGATTTATGAGCAAGAAAATTCACCTACAATTGAAAAATATCTGGATTTGAAAACGATTTATTCCAAGAAATCAAAAACATCTCCTTCAACAAAAGAAAAAACAAATTCCAAATACACCTGGACCGAGCCATTTCAAAAACAGAATCATCAGACAAACTCTTAGTCAAGTCAGACAAAACCGCAACTTTCTACAAAATATCAGCAACTGAGTACACAATCTTAATAAAAAAGATTTAACAAAAAATTATAGAAAAGCAAACAACAACAAATTATATATAGTCGACATGATAAACAGAACTAGTACAAATATCACAGAAAAACTAAAAATTAGTGAAAGAGTTAGTAAACTCTCCACAAAAGAAGCATACATAGCATTAAAATACCATAAAATAGATTGCCAAACAAATTTGCTTACGATAATCATAAACCCGACGAGACCAGAAATTGGTAAAATTAGCAAAAAGATCCTTGAACGGATCAATGAACAAATTAAACAGAAACATGGATTATTCCAGTGGGCAAACACAACTGATGTCATAAATTGGTTTAACAACATTAAAGAAAAAAACAACTGTTCTTTGATCTAGTTTGACATGGTGGATCAATATCCAAAGACCTCTTCACTTAGGCACTGGAATTTGCCCCACATTACTCGGACATAACCAAGGACGAATATAATATTATAATGGCTGCCAAGACATCTGTTCTTATCCATAACCAAGAACAATGGATAAAAAATAATTCTGTTAACCAATTTGACATTACAATGGGTGCGTTAGACTCTGCAGAGTCCTCCGATCTCATCGTCTTATATTGTCTATATAATCTTACTGCACACCAAGACATAAACACACAAGACATAGGGCTATACAGAGACGACGGTCTTATGCTAGTATAAAATTCCACACACTTCAAAACAGACAATATAAGAAAACGTATACACAGAGAATTTAAAAGTTTAAACCTAAAAGTAATAGTCAACACAAATTTAAAAGTAGTAAACTTCCTTGATGTAACACTTGATTTAGTTAATAATAATTACCAACCATACATAAAACCCAATGAATACCCCCTATACACCCACCCAAAGCCAAATCACCCCCAAGTATAATCAAACATATAGTCTCCTCCATAGAATATAGAATTATTAAAAACTCGTCCAGTGAAGAAATATTTAACAAACACAAAAGTCTTTACAATAAGTCCCTAAATAAGTGGCTACAAAAACCAAGACATCCAATATATAACAAACTATAGCCATAACAGGAAAAATAGAAATAGAGAAATCATTTGGTACACTCCTCCTTTCAACCAAATGATAAACTCCAATTTAGGACAGAATTTCTTCAATTTAATTAAAAAACACTTCCCCACCAATAACCCCTTAGTAAAATCGTCAACAAAAATACACTTAAACTAAGTTATACATGCACAAACAACCTAGACAACATCATAACAAAGCACAACAAATATATCCTAAATCAACACGTAGATCAAAATAAAATTATTTGCCCAAAATAATAAAGTAGACAACAATAAAAATCTATGTAATTGCAGAAACCCCAACAACTGGCCACGACGGAATAAATGTAAAATAAACTCAATAATCTATCAATGCAGCATAACATCAATTGAAAATCCCACTATAAATAAAGTGTATATCGGATTAACTAAGAACACTTTTAAGCAGCGCTGATATATGCACTTAACTTCATTCCAAAACAACTTATACCGAAACCAAACATCTCTTCCTACATACTTTTGGAATATAAAGGACTCAAAACAGAAACCCAATGTAAAATGGAAAATCCTAGAAAAAACTAGATCTTGCAACTCACTTGACGGCATCTGCCCTTTATGTTTAAGTGAAAAGCTACACATTCTAAAGTACCCCAACAGTAGCGAACTATTAAACCCTAGAGACGAATTAGCAGTATTATGCAAGCATCGAAAATATCTCAATATAAAATTTAAATAAACAAAAAAACACCTCATCCACACAACCCCCACAAACATTTTAAAAATACGCATAATCAACCCTCTAAATAAATAGAACAAAAAACGTAGAAGTAAAAGAAAATATATCCCACACCACACCAACAGTAATCCCATCTACCTGTAAATAGTAGTAAATTAAAATCTTTCGGTACTGCATAAAAAAACAACATATATCCCAATATAAAATACCTAAACTAAACGAAAAAGCGACCTGCTCAAAACTAAGCTATACCACACCCTTCTCTTAACCCAATAGCAGCACCTCTAGAACCACAAACGGACAACTAGACCATTCTAAACTCCCATCCCACATTTATTTCACATCGTTCTCATTAACAGCGATGCCACTTCCACCACACCCAAAAAAAATAAATAAGGAACCTGTCTTAAGCTAAGCCATCTCTCTTAACCCATATCTCTAATACTACAATACGGCCGACAAATTCCGAATAATCTCCCAAACTCAATTTCACTTAAACATCATATCACCACAAATAAACCGTTTTCACCATTTAATTTTCATTTCGACCTTTTCACACGTTGAAAAGCGCACAAAGCAGCTTCGAAACGCGAAAATTTTTGTGTAGTGATACTATGAATTTATAAACCATTGTAACAACTATTACACACACACACACACACATACACACACACACACGCACACACACACACATATGTATATATACTTATTTATAAACGGTTCTTTATTCTGATTGTGTATGTGTGTGCGTCTGTGTGTGAGTGTTCGTTACCTGTAAACTCCGAAACAGCTGAACCGATTTTCTTAAACATTTACACAGTTGTACTATAAACGACTGCGAGTGTTCTTAACTAGGTTTTGTATCGAGGTACGCCCGATAGATATCGAAAATCGATAATCGAAAAAATCGGGTTATAGAAGGCGTGATCCGATTTTAATCAAATTTGATGCACTCATTTATATATATATATATATATATATATATATATATATATAAGGCAAGTTGTTTGTGTGTGTGTCTGTTTATCTGCCTGCATGTTTGTATTCTTTCTCAACCCTTTATTTTAGTTTTCGAGTTTAGTTCTAAGTAGGAATAATTGTTGTTCTTACTCTCAGCCATGATACCATTTACTCAGAGGCTTTAATTAGCCTTCAAAATACAGTTTACGACGCAAAACCTTATTTGATATCGATACCAGGAAATCAAAATCTGACTTACATCCATTCATTTTTCTTTCAGTCTATGGTTTCGCTTTAACTGGAAACAGCTCTTGCTTTTCAGTCTTTTGTGTCAACATTCAAAAAGTCTGAGCTCCAAGACCATGCATTAGCTTTAAATCTTTCATTATACCCGGGCAACGCTGGGCTATACTGCTAGTACATATATATATATATATATATATATATATATATATATATATATATATATATATACATATGATTGTTTGTGATATTATTTTCAGACCATATCGTAGGAATGAAAAAATCTAGAGAATTTTACTACTGACATGAACATATTCTGTCGTATATGAAAATTAACTGGTTGATGTTTTGGTTTATAAAGACCATATTATCGGAATAAACGAATTTAGTGTCATAAATACTATAAGAATAGTTCTATCTGAGGGATACCAGTCGATAGCTGATTAGTATCCACTGTATTACCGGGGAGAGGAGGTCTGATTTTGTCAGAACCGAAAACTTTAATGATACTTTGCGAAAAACAACGAGAGATAATTTGTGAGAAACTATTAAAACAGATATATTTCATAATGGAAAGAAAATTATCTGAGAGCTCAGGTATCGTGTTCCGTTACGTATTCGATGTCTGTGAGCAGGCGTTTGATTTTCTGATGCCGAAATCAAAAGCATAAATTCGTTTGTAAACTGGGTCAAGAAACAGAAACTGTTAAGTCAGGAGCTATCGACTTCCTGTATCTGTCATGATTCGTCTACAAGAGTTCCATGCGTGATTTGACTTGGAAGTTTCTTTTGTTTACTTTTTTGAAATAAAACCTAAAGGCAGACCTATTGAAATATTGTTTAACATTGTCAAACACTGCGTGTTTTCTTTTCTGTCTTTATTCAGATATCGTGTTCTTTTAACTACTGAAAAATATTGCAAAAATTTCGTCTATCATTTAGTTCATTACTATTACTATTATCAGTCAGTCAGTTAAGTGCCATACGTGATACACGCTTGGGCGATCATGTCTTGAAAGAGACATGACTGTCTGGGCAGAAGATTATCCCGCAGTAGGTTGCCATTGCTTTCTGCAGTAGACTGGTTGCCAGCCAAGGTTATAGAACCCAATCTGTCCTGTTATTTGACTCATAGCTAGAAGGGGAAGAGCTGTATTACATTATTATGTAGTAATTAGTGGGGGATCAGTTTATTACTTCATAACAATATAAGACTGATCCCCCACTTTATACCCAGTAGAAGTTTTAATTATATTTCTATTACATTCATTCAGTGAGTTAAGTGCCATACGTGATACACGCTTGGGCGATCATATCTTGAAAGAGACATGACTGTCTTGGCAGAAGATTATCCCGCAGTAAGTTGCATTTGCTTTCTGCGGTAAACTGGTTGCCAACCAACGCTATAAAACCAAATCTGTCTTATTATTTAACCCATAACTAGAGGGAAGAGATGGAATAATAACTTTCCCAAGGGAATTTGTGCGTAAATGAATGCAAGGAATTCAACTGGAATTCGAACTCGGCTCCCCGATTTCTCGTTCCGAGCCGATATCCACTGCGCCACAACGCACATCCTACTATTATCATTATTAATAGTAAAAATATTTACTAGAAACATTTTTGTCAAAGAAAAAGAAATGAAAACAAATAAAATAAGAGTTACAAATTCTGTGATCACTTACATTTCATATTAATGTATAGTCTCCAAAGGCATGAACTGTAATTGTGAGTGAAACTTTCTTGTAACACATCACTCAATAAGTCCTGGGTACAAAGTTTTTTTTTTTTAATCTTCACCCCAAGCAAGGCATTCCACTGCCACTATAGCGCAGGGGGTTACACAGGGCGATAGACGAGTTAGGATGTACATAGGGGGAGAGTTGGGGAGAATGGGAGGGTTAGTATGTTAGGAGGTGTCTATTGACCTTACATTAAAACTTCTGGAGGTTATAGCCGTCGGGGAAGCAAGCATGCGGGAGGGAATTCGACAGGCGGGAAGTGCGAGAAAAGAAGCTGTTGGATTAGAAATTGCGGTTACATTTCATCGGTTTCACTGTAAAAGGGTGGGACCTAGTTACCAATCTAGTATCTCGGTGGAACTCACACCTATGGGGAACCATTGATTTAAGTTCATCAGAGCAGAAGCCATGAAAGTATTTATAGAAGAGGCACAGGGAAGCCACGTCACGCTGGTGAGAGAGTGACTGCAGGCGGTCAGCTAAGTCGGTATCAATCACATTACAGATTCTTCGCTGTATTTTGTCAAGAAACCCGAGGAGAATAGCAGTAAAAATAATATAAAAAATCCATATGATATTTTTCTTCTACTAACCTTCAAATGGCACGTGACAAAATTTGGGCCTAATTGCATTATTAGTCTAGAAATAACAGTTATTTAAGGGAAGTTACTCTTGTAAATTTTTAAAACAATGGAAATATCTGAATTTCGTGTGTTGGTAAAGCACTGCTTTCCGATGGGAAAATACTGCTTAAGCAAAGCAGCGGATAAGAGATGGTATGCTGACTTTAAACGCGGTCGCACAGACGCAAATTTTGCAGAAATCTCAGGTCGCCCGAAATCGGTGGTTATCACGGAAAACAAAATAAAAAAAAACTAAATCCGAAATTCTTTTGGCCGATCGTAAATTGAAATTGCGTGAGATAGCGTAAATATGTGACAATAAAAGAGACATGACTACACCAATTCACTCCAGAGTTAAATCGGCAGTCAGCTGAGGGGACACAAGCAGGGGAAAGTCGTCTAATGTGACAAAAGACACAAACATCAGCAGGCAAGGGTTTTGTCTATGTATTTCGCAATGCGCAAAAGATAACATTATTGCTATGTTTGAAGGAAGAAATCGCCAAAAAACAGCCACAAATTAAGAAAAAAGAAAGTGATGTTTCACCAACACAACGCACCGGGTCGAAAGTTGATCGCAAAGCTGGGAAAACTACAAGAATTACAACGAATTGCGTTCTCATCCACCCTATTCTCCAGATCTAGCACCCAGCGACTACTGCCTGTTTGCAGACCTCAAACAAATGCCCCATGGAAAAAGATTTGACTTCATTGAAGAAGTGATATCGAAAATGGAGATGTATTTTGAGGCCAAAGACAGATAGTGCTACTAAACAGGCATGGTCTCGTTAGAGAAGCGTTGGGATCAGTGTATCACCCAAAAAGGAGACTATATTGATGAATAATGTCGAATTGTACCTAAAGGTTGTTGATTTATGAGTTAGCCGAGGTTTATTCAGTGATGTGTTAAATCTTTAAGGGAATTACTGCCTGAGAACCTTTCAGTGAGTCTATTGGAAAATTTTTGTAGCCATAGCGAAGACTCCAACCACAATCGAAATTATTAAAGCCCTGAAATTTCCAGATCCTTGTATTCTGATTGAGGGATTACTGAAGGTTTTCAAAGATACGCTCTGCAGGAAATCTTCTATCAATAAAAATTACATTCTGTTTTCGCGATCGTTTGTCTTTTATTATTATTATTATGTCATTTTTCATCATATTTCGATTTCTGCTTTGGTCTCACTACCAAACAAGTCTGCGAGGAAACCTAAGGCAGGTCGTGGCGTGTGGTTATGGCTCCATTTCATGTTTTTCTATTTTCCCTATCATTCCTAGCATTACATAGATAAAGTTTTCCTTAGTTTGTGGGCTGTACTTAATAAGACAATTTTTTGTATATCTCTTAAGCTGGGGTTCCAGGGATTCTTTCAATGTGTTGTTTTGTTCCATTTTTTATCATTCCACCTGCACTTACTATCACTGGCACAACTCTTGTTTTCAATTTCCACATTTTTTCTATTTCAATTTCCAGGTCTTTATATTTTGACAGTTTTTCAAATTCCTTGATTGCTATGTTACAATCCGCTGGACAAGCCATATCAATTAATAGACAAGTTTTCTCTTTCTGGTTTTTAACAATAATGTCTGGCCTGTTTGCTGCAAATTTTCTGTCTGTGTAGATGGTGTAATCCCATAGATTGGTTACATCTTCTATTTCTGTAACCGGTGCTGGGTGATGTTCATACCAGTGTTTGTTTACAGATTTTCCATAGTGTTTGCACATTGTCCAATGTAAATATTGCCCAACTCTATCGTGACGATTTTTATTATTATTATTATTATTATTATTATTATTATTATTATTATTATTATTATTTTGTCATTTTTCAGTCTAAGACTTTAATCCAGATGCAGGTATACATCGATGAGTATTAACTTTATCAACATTAGATTTATTTGCACGTTCTGAATATTGCCCATCCTGAGGTTTGTCTTGCCAGCGTTGCTTCATCTGTACAAGTGCTTTATCCTTGGCTATCTTTTACATATTTTTGTCGCAATAGTTGTTTCTTGACTCTTGTTTTGCTTTTTTTACATAATCAACTAAATGTAAATCTTGTTTGTATTTACTGCCGTCTTTTATTATTGAATATTTTTTCTGTTTTCATGTTGTTTGACTAATTGTATCATCGAGTCCTTTGTTGTTTCTATGTAATGTTAGTAAGCCCATAGTTGTTAATTACGGGGTATATATTGGATGATGCCTCTTATGCTGAGAAAGAAGCTTTCTTGTTTTAGAATCCATTTGCCTGATGTCGTTTAGAGTCCAGTTTAAGATATGGAAACTATATTGGGCTACTGGGATGGAAGGTTATTAATGGCCATAATTCTGTTCTGAGAATTCAATTTATTTTTTAATATCAGTCGTAGCCTTATATAGTATACTTTACGCTTCTGGCTTTGAGCTAATTGAGGATATTTGTTGTAGCGATCCACGTAAAACTGTAGTTTTAGCATATTTATTCAAATTGAATTTCATTCCAATATCTTCACTGAAGCATTTTACTTTTTGCAGAAGACCTTCCAGTTGTAATCATTCTTAGCATACAACTTTAAGTCATCCATGTAAAATAGATGGCTTATTTTCTTTTGGTCCATTTTATAACCACATTCTATCTTGTTAAGTTCAATAGTTAGTGCTATTTACGATATGCAAAATAGTAAGGGAGACAAAGGGTCACCTTGGAATATACCTTTTTTGATGTTTATTTCACCAGACTTATAGGTTCCATTTATATGATTGAGGTAAAGTGTTGTTTTCCATATCGACATACATTGTTTGATGAAATTGATGATGACGGCCGATATCTTGTATATATTTAAAGTCTTTAAGATCCAGGAATGTGGTACACCTCGAATGCCTTGCGATAATCTATTCTGGCAGATTTTCTTTGCATTGTAGCAGTTTTCCAGAATTATTCTGTTAATAAGCAACAGGTCTTTATATTCGTAACAGCCACGTTTGCATCCTTTTTGTTCAAGCGGTAGTGTGCCATTTCCTTCCAAGAAGATATATGTCTGCTTTGTTAAAATAGATGTTAATAGTTGGTATGTTGTCGGAAGGCATGTAATTGGTTGATAGTTTTTCGGGTTGTTTGTGTCACTATTCTTGGGTAGAAAAAATGTAATTCCTTTGGGCATACATGCAGAAATTTTAATGGGATCGTTAAAAATTTCTTGAAGTTGTTTGGCTAGTTTTTATGTGCTGTATTTAAATAATATAGCTAAACGTTAGGAATTGTATCAATTCCTGGAAATTTCCAGTTGTGTGATTTTTTTAGTGCATATTTAACATCCTCTTCTGTGATTCCATCCCATGCCTATTCTGTTTACTTTTCATTCGTTCAATCTCTTGTGTAATCCAATCTACTTCTTTGTTATGTTCTTTAGGGCAAGCCCATATATTTTCCCAGAACTGTATAACTTTTTCTATTTTGGGCGGGGGTCGCTGTCACTTCAATTCTTTTTTACCTATTTCCCTGTATAAATTCTTTGCATCGGTTTGAAAAATCTTGTTTTGTCGGTAGAATCTTGATCTTTTCTCATAGAGTCTTATTCTTTGAGCCTTCAGTTGTATTGTTTGCTTTATTTTTTTCTTAATTGATAGTACTTCATTTTCATTTCTAATGTTGTATTTTCTCTTGACTCTTCTGCTTTTTCTAGTTCTTACATTTATTCCTCTGCTCAGTTCATAGAGTACTGAAAATTCACTTCTAAGTTGTTCGATTTCTTTTTCTATTTTTCTTTTCCAAGGTGGATCTTCATGTCTGAGAGACTGCCTTGTTTTTAATTAGTTGTTCATTTGTTTTGTTGCTGCTATTGCTGATGCATATATTGCTTCATTGAGATTTATATGAGTTTAATCGGTACTAGGTTATGCTTTGTTGGTTGTAATGTTGGGAATTGTTCTCGTTCCACCATTGCAATATTTTGTATCTGACTGGTTCTTGATTTCTTCCTTGGCTTTTTGCATACTGTTCTTGTTTTCCGTAAAATACTTCTATTCAATGTGTATTGAACTCGTTTTATTGTCGTCTGGTAACTAACTCAGATTCCACCTTTCCTGCTTTTTTAAACTTACAGCATTATCTTCACAGTAATTTGTGTGTATCACGGTTTCTACACTATGACCTGTGGCGTGTTTGATGCAAGTACATTATATTTCGGATTCCGTCTCCCTTTCATATTTTTTGATTAGTCTATTCTGGTTGCAATTTTTTTATCTCATTAATTTCAGCTTCTGTCAATCGGTTATTTCACATGATGTATCTTCGTACATTGGCTAATTTATTTTCGTCAATGTATTTTCTATTTGTTTGTCCAACTTTTTCTCGCCAAATGTGATATGTTTGGCGAGAGATGCGTTTTTGAAGTTTGAGTAAGGCTTCATGAAATGCAGTCATAACGACTATTTACTCCTCACGAGATCATTTTATTTTTTCTCTCTTTAAATATACAGTTATAGATCTAGCTGGAGAATTTTCAGGGCCATCATTAGGATTATGCTGGTTGTGGGTAACTGAAGATTCATTCTTTGTGTAGGAGATTGTTATTATTATTATGTTTTCATTTTTCATCATATTTCTATTTCTGCTATGGACGCACTAGCTACCAAGTCTCTGGGAAGACCAAAGGCAGGTCGTGGTGTGTCGTTATGGCTCCATTTCACGTTTTTTCTATCTCCCCTATCATCCCTAGCGTTATATAAACAAAGTTCTCTTTAGTGTGTGGGCTGTACTTAAAAAGATAAGTTTTTGTATATCTCTTATGCTAGGGTGTCTAATGATTCATTCAATGTGTTGTTTTGTTTCTTTTTTTATCATTCCAAGTGCACCTACTATCACAGGCACAATTCTTGTCTTCATTTTCCACATTTTTTCTCTTTCAATTTCCAGGTTTTTATAATTTGACAGTTTTTCGAATTCCTTGGTTGCTATGTTACAACCAGCTGGACAAGCCATAGCAAGTTTTTTTTTCAGGATTTTAACAGTAATGTCCGGCATATTTGCTTTAATTTTTTTGTCTGTGTAGATGGTGTAATCCCATAGAATGGTGACATCTTATATTTCTGTAACCGGTGCTGGGTGATGTTCATACCACTGTTTGTTTCCATGGTGTTTGCACATTATCCAATGTAAATATTTCTCCACTCTATCGTGACGATATTTATATTCATTTGGGACAAGTACAGAACATCCTGAGAGTCGATAGTCTATTGTTTCTTGGTATTTATCACAAAACCTGCATGGTTGATCCACATTATTATGTATAATATTTGTCTGAACGTTCCTGGTGAAAAGATTTGGTCTTGCGCTGCGAGAATAAAGCCTTCAGTCTCAGCCTTTAATCCAGATGCACGGAACCATCGATTAGTATTAACTTTATCAACATTGGATTTATTGGCACGTTTTGAATATTGGCCATGCGGAGGTTTGTCTTGCCAGCGTCGTTTTATAGGTTCAAGAGCTTTATCTTTGGTATTATTATGTCATTTTTCATCATATTTCGATTTCTGCATTGGTCTCACTACCAACCAAGTCTGCGGGGAGACCTAAGGCAGGTAGTGGCGTGTTGTTATGACTCCATTTCATGTTTTTCTATCTTCCCTATCATCCCCAGCATTACATAGATAACGTTTTCCTTAGTGTGTGGGCTGTACTTAATAAGACAATTTTTTGTATATCTCTTAAGCTGGGGTTTCCAGGGATTCTTTCAATGTGTTGTTTTGTTCCATTTTTTATCATTCCAAGTGCACCTACTATCACTGGCACAACTCTTGTTTTCAATTTCCACATTTTTTCTATTTCAATTCCCAGGTCTTTATATTTTGACAGTTTTTCAAATTCCTTGGTTGCTATGTTACAATCCGCTGGACAAGCCATATCAATTAATAGACAAGTTTTCTCCTTCTGGTTTTTAACAATAATGTCTGGCCTGTTTGCTTCAATTTTTCTGTCTGTGTAGATGGTGTAATCCCATAGAATGGTTACATCTTCTATTTCTGTAACCGGTGCTGGATGATGTTCATACCAGTGTTTGTTTACAGCTTTTCCATAGTGTTTGCACATTGCCCAATGTAAATATTGCCCAACTCTATCGTGGCGATTTTTATATTCGTTTGGGGCAAGCACAGAACAGCCTGAGATTATGTGGTCTATTGTTTCTTGGTGTTTATCACAAAACCTGCATTTTGGATCCATATTATTATGCATAATATTTGCCTGAAAGTTTCTCGTGAAAAGACTTTGGTCTTGTGCTGCAAGTATAAATCCTTCAGTTTCAGACTTTAATCCAGATGCACGTAACCATCGATGAGTATTATTATTATTATTATTATTATTATTATTATTATTATGTCGATTTTCATTATAATTCAATTTCTGATATGGTCACACTACCTAACAAGTTTGCATGAATGCTTAAGGCAGCTAGTTGTACGTTGTTATGAGTCCGTTCATGTGTTTCATATCTCTGTAACATCCCTAGCGTTATATAGACACATTTCTCCTTTGTGTGTGGGCTGTACTTTTTGGTATATCTTTTAAGCCGGGGTTTCCAGGGATTCTTTCAATGTGTATTTTTTTGTTCCATTTTTCTTTTCATTCCAAATGCACCTACTTTCACTGGTACGATACTTGTTTTCCATTTCCACATTTTTTCTATTTCAATTTCCAGGTTTTCATATTTTGACATTTTATCGAATTTATTAGTTGCTATGTTACAATCCGATGGACAAGCCATATCAGTTAATAAGCAATTTCTTTTCTTTCTGGTTTTTAACAATAATGTCCGGCCTATTTCCTTCCATTTTTCTGTCTGTGTAGATGGTGTAATCCCATAGAATGGTGACAACTATTACTGTAACCGGTGCTGGGTGATATTCAGACCAGTGTTTGTTTGCATGTTTTCCAAAGTGTTTGAACATTGTCCAGTTATTTTTATTATTATTAACCTAATATTACACAAATGTTCATAGATACATGCTTCGTAATTTGTATGTAGTTCTTTAATGCATGGTCTACCAGTAATGTCTTCAATGAGTATATCGTAATTGTGCCTGATCAATACAAGGACGCCAACTACAACTGGAATTATTAACGTTCTCATGAAGAAAATAAATGACACGATATGTAAACTGTCATCTAAATTTTATTTTATCATATGCGCGCTGTTTGTTCTTATTTTGTCGACTCTACATTTTATTGGGTTCGGTTAAGTTTCTTCTCGATCTATGTGCTCTGTCCCTTCAGGACATAGGCGGTCATAGTTTTCCACGTCTCCCTTTCCCTGGTGGCTCTAAGCATGCCTTCTCCTGTTACAACATGCAACCATCGTTTCACCAACAACCTGTTTAGGTCCTTTCCCTGTCTCTTTTTTTCTGGCCTGTTAGTATCAGGTTCTCCAAGCCATCCTTCCTCGTTGCATATTCCAGGAACTTCAGCTGTCTCTTCCTGATGCTCAGTATTAATTTTTCTTTTTAGTTGTCCTCATTTCCAGGACCTCATCATTGTTCACATGCTTGATCCATAATATCCTCAGCATCCGTCTGTAGCGTCACATTTCAGTTACTTCAAGCTTTTCCTTCATCTTTTATGGTATTATCCAAAATTCACTGCCATATTGAAGAACTGGCAATACAGAGCAATTCAGTACTCTCTTCCTTAGTCTGCGAGAAAACTAGTACCATGACACAATTCACTGCGCCAGAAATTTCAAAGCATCATGCTGTACAGGAAGATTCAATAGAATCGTTTCAGAGTGTTTGGATGTTAATTTGATGATAATGTATAGACTTCGGAAAGAATTGGACTAGTATAATTATGGTTACAAAGGTGTTATGTGATTGCGACTTTATGCCTCCTATCGACTTCCCACAGGGATTAAGACGAAGCACTGAGACCTAAATCAAATTGCTTAAGAAGGTACTGCTTCCCTGGTTCAGAAGGATGATATATCCAGGCAACATCATGCAGTTTGGAGAGATCACTTGTAATTGCGAGGTTATGCTTCCGTTCGTCTTCCCACGCGACTTCAGACGAACCTACATCAAATGGTTTCAGAAGTTAGTGCTTCCCTAGCTCAAGAGGATGATATATGCAGGCATTGTCATGGTAATTGGCGAGATCACACGTGATCGCGACGTTAGCCCTCCGTTCGTTTTCCCACGGGACCTCAGGCTTAACACGGCGACCTACATCAATGATTTGAGGTAGTGTTGACAGTAAGTGTTCACTATTTTTATTTATCCTTCTCTTCATTCTTTCAGGCGTTAATAAAAACCGTTTTGAGTATGGATATGTTAAATTCGAAATGCTTGTCAGGTCAAAATTCAATAAATCATTTTCCAATACTTTTGAATTTTATTTTTCCATACCCTCGTCTGAAAACTACACGATATATCGCTAATTGATCCGTTTTCTTCTTCTTCTTCTTCTTCTTCTTCTTCTTCTTCTTCTTCTTCTTCTTATTATTATTATTATTATTATTATTATTATTTCTTCGTCATTTGAATGACGTGTCACTTCAGGAAGTAAGTGATCATGGCTATCCGTAATTATTGTTTCTAGGAAATTATTGACTTTACTTATTTGTTCAGGAACTAAAATCTATTCAGCAAATCATTTTGGTCGCGTTGTAAAAATATATATTTACTCTACTTTATTCAATGTTCACTTTGAATGTTAAATTCTATAAGAGCTCTTATCTCTCAAATTTTTCCCGAAATATCTCATTTCTTTTATTAGTATTTTTATGTTACCAATTTTTGTTTAAAAATTCTTCTGTTCATAGGATTCCAAAAATTCGTGTCTTATTTTCCTTTTAATCACCGATAAAAAAATGGCCATTATTCATTGATATACGGGGCAAGGCCCGGAAGTTTTTTTTCCGTCTGAATCCATCCTGCACATATATAAATGTACCATCCGCCCGTGTATTGAATACTGCTGCCATATCTGGTCGGGGGCCCCTGCTAATCTCCTCGGGGTTCTTGACAAAATACAACGGAGAATCTGTAATGTGATCAATACCAACTTCGCAAACCGCCTGCAGTCACTCTCTCACCGGCGTGACGTGGCTTCCCTGTGCTTCTTCTATAAATATTTTCACGGCTTCTGCTCCGATGAATTAGATCACTGGTGCCCACTAGGTACGATTTTGCACGAGATACTAGATTAGCAACTACGCCGATAAAATGCAACCGCAATTTCTACTCCAACGGCTTCTTTTCCCGCACTTCCCGCCTGTGGAATTCCCTTCCACATGATTGCTTCCCCGACAGCTACAATCTCCAGGAGATTAAATGTAAGGTTAATAGACACCTCTTAACACACTAACTCGCATCCATTCTCTCAAACACTCTTCCCATCTAGCCAATCTTCATCCTCGGTATCCTTCCCCGTCTATCTGACATTCTTCTGACATTTCCTAAAACTAATCACTCTTTCTCTTTAACTTCCCCTATGTAAGCCCTTGCGCAATAATGGCATTGGAATGCCTTGCTTGCGGTGAAATGATTAAAAAAAAGTACTACACTATATATCCATAGACAAGAGCAGCGACACGAGAAATGTCTAGCCCTATAGAGTGAACAATTGTTTGAGTTTAGAATTCTCAGGACTTTAGCCAGATCGATTACACACTGGTTGAACGACGAAGCGCACAATGTTGTGTTAGCAACGGCAATGTTGAGAACAACATTTCGAATTCAAATAGAGTCAGTAAAAACATACCCTGTTATGGACTGAAATAATCATAAAAGACTCTTTTCTAGACACTCGTTTGTAATGAGAGGTATAGCCGATTTAGTCAGTATCAGTGCCACACGTGATACACGCTTGAGCAATCAGGTCTCGAAAGTGACATGACTGACTGGGCAGAAAATTATACCGCAGTAGGTTGTCATTGCTTTCTGCAGTAGACTGGTTGCCAGCCAAGGCTAGAGAACCCAATCTGTCCTGTTATTTGACTAATAGCTAGAGGGAGAAAAGATGTATGATATTATTAAGTATTAATTAGTGGGGGATCAGTTTATTACTTCGTGACGATAGAAAACCATTCCCTCATTTTATGACCAGCAGAAGACTTAATCGTGCTTCCAACTACTATATTCAGTCAGTCAGTAAATTGTCATACGTGATGCACATTTTGTGCAATCATGTCTCGAAAGAGACATCACTGACTGGGCAGAAGATTATCCGGCAGTAGGTTGTCATTGCTTTCTGCAGTAGACTGGTTGCGAACCAAGGCTATAGACCCCAATATGTCCCGTTAGTTAACCCATAACTGGAAGGAATACACGGATTAATAACTTTCCCAAGGGTATTTGCGCGTAAGTGAACGCAATGAATTCAACTTGAATTAGATTCACCAATTCATAATAACAGGATAAAAATCTGTACAATTGAGAGTGAGTTCATCTAAATTTTCACTTTAGAACAACAGTAAACATGTGGACAATAGCTAGATTAATAATAATAATCTTTGATAAATACCAAGAAACAATAGACCATGTAATTTCAGGATGTTCTGTACTTGCCCCAAATGAATATAAAAATGGTTACGATAGAGTGGAGCAATATTTACATTGGACAATGTGCAAACACTATGGAAAATATGCGAACAAACACTTGTATGAACATCACCAAGCAGCGGTTACAGAAATAGATGTCACTATTCTATGGGATTATACCAAATTAACAGGTAGTAAAATCTGAAGCAAATTGGCGGGACATTATTGTTAAAAACCCTGTCTATTAATTGATATGGCTTGTCCAGCGGATTGTAACATAGCAACCAAGGAATTTGAGAAACTGTCAAAATATAAAGAACTGGAAATTGAAATAGAAAAAATGTGGAAATTGAAGACAAGAATTGTGCCTGTGATATTAGGTGCACTTGGAATGATATAAAATGAAACGAAACCACAGATTGAAAGAATCCCTGGAAACACAAGCTTAAGAGACATACAAAAAATGTCTTGTTAATAACAGTCCACACACTAAGGAGAACTTTGTCGTTGTAACGCTAGGGATATTCGGGGAGATAGAAAATACATGAAATGGAGCCATAACAACACGACATGACATGCCTTAGGTCTTCCCGCAGACTTGGTTGTTAGCGCAGCCATTGCAAAAATCGAAATATGATGAAAAATGTCAACATAATAATAATATGTAAATAAGCACTGGCATGAAGATCACCCATCACTATTATAGAAATAGATGTCATCATTCTATGGGATTACACAATCTACACAGACAGAAAGATTGAAGCAAATAGGCTGGACATTATTGTTAAAAACCAGAAAGAAAAAACCTGTCTATTAATTGATATGACTTGTCCCGCGGATTGTAACATAGCAACCAAAGAATTCGAAAAACTGTCAAATAATAAAGACCTGGAAATTAAAATAGAAAGAATGTGGAAACTTAAAAAAAGAATCGTTCCAGTGATATTAGGTGCATCTGGAATAATAAAGAATGGAACAAAACAACACATTGAAAGAATCCCTGGAAAGCCCATCTTAAGAGACATACAAAAATTGTCTTATTAAGTACAGCCCACACACTAAGGAGAATTTTGTCTATGTAACGCTAGGGATGATAGTGGAGATAGAAAAAACATGAAATGGAGCCATAGCAACACGCCACGACCTGTCTTACGTCTTCCCGCAGACTTGGTTGTTAGCGCGGCCATTGCAGAAATCGAAATCTGATGAAAAATGACAAAATAATAATAATAATAATAATAATAATAATAATAATAATAAAAACTCACATCCCATTACGATTAGATATAGATCTCAGTCAAGACCAGTTGTTTTCTTCACTTTTACGGGCGGTATGGCTACGTTCAACGAGAGTGTCGTACATGTAATCGATTTTGAGTGCACATTGGAAACGCCTTCGAGAATAAGCGAGTTTGATGTTCTTATTTGAATATCAGTTTTCAATGTTTGTATTGAACGCGTTTTGAACATAGAAAGTTGTCCGGATGTTTTTGGTTAAACAAAAAGGAAATATCCAAATTTTAACGAAAGTCAGAATGAATTTCAAATAGTAGAACACATGTTCAAACGCTTATATCTCAACAATAAAGTTTGAACATTATTTAAAAATAAAGTTCATCCCTATGCAAAGCCGAAACGCCACTCGACGTAGAGAGAGACTATGAGGTAAGAAACAGAGTTTATGGCTATATATCAACGACCTACCAGATGAAATCAGTTCCCAAGTAGGCATCTACGCAGACGACACCACAATATACTCCCGCACCAGTAAGAAACCTGTCGTGGCGAACAGACATAATCTCGCTGCTGACCTTGAACGGGATCTACACTCTGTGGTGAACTGGGGCAAGAAGTGGCTTGTCAACTTCAATGCGTCTAAGACCAAGCTGTTGGCTGTCAACCATCACAGGCAACCTCTCCTGCCTCCCATAAGCATGGACCAAGCGATTCTCCCTGAGAGCAATACACTATGCCTCCTCGGCCTTACCCTATCCTCAGACCTCAAATGGAACCACTATATTGATTCCATAGCTAAATTTACTGCAAGAAGGTTGGGTCACTATGCCAATCCAGGATGTTTTTTTCCGCCTGAATCCATCCTGCATATATATACAAGTCAACCATCCGTCCGTGCATGGAGTACTGCTGCCATTTATGGTCAGGCGCCCCTGCCGTTCTCCTCAGCGTTCTCGACAGGCTCCAAAGGAGAATCTGTAATGTGATAGGTACTGATCTGGCGGCTCGACAGCAGCTACTTCCCCAGCGTCGAAATGTGGCCTCCCTTTGTCTGTTCTATAAATAATTTCATGGCTTCTGCTCCAACGAACTTAAGTCACTGGTGCCTCCTCAACAGGTGTTTACTCGTGCAACCTGATTGGCAACTGGGTCCCACCCATTCACAGTTAGGTTAGCCAAATGCAGACGACAATTCTACTCCTGCAGCTTCTTCTCTCGCACTTCCCGCCTGTGGAACTCGTCCCATATTCTTGCTTTCCTGACGGCTACAACCTTCAGAAATGTAAATGCAATGTCAATACTCTTCTATTAACCACTGGACTCTAGCTCTCTCCCCACCCCCGTATATCCTTCCCTTTCTCTCCACACATGTATCTGTCATCACACTTGCATTCTCAGCTTTCTATTGCTCCTTTCTAACTAGTTTGTACTCTTCTATTTTCCAATTAATCTTTTTACAGTTATGTAGCCCCCTGCACATCAGTGGCATTTCCGCCTTGCTCGGGGTGAAATGATTAAAAAAAATATGGTGTGCAGTGGATTTCAGCTCGGAGGGTGAAATCAGAGTACCGAGTTTGATTTCTTGTCGAATTTGTTGCATTCACATACATCGTAAAAATAATAATCGATCTTTTCTCTCTTTAGCTATGGGCTAACTAGCAGGACAGATTTTATTCTATAGCCTTGGCTGGCAACTGATCTACAGCAGAAAGATATGGCAATTTACTTAAGCAACAGGTATAGCAACTAGGTCCCATCCGTTTACTGAGAAGCCAATAAAATGTAAACGAAAATTATACTCCATCATTTACTTTTCTCGCTCTTCCCGCCTGTGGAATTCCCTTCATTTACTTGCTTCCCCGACAACTAAAATCTCCAAGAATGTAAATGTAAAACCAATAGTCACCTTTTATCTCATTAATCTGCATCCTTTCTCTCATGCTCCTTTCTCCGTCCACTCCACTCTCATCAGTATTCTCATCCTTTTTTTACCTACTTCCTAACACCCCTATAACCTGACACTCTTTCTCATAACATTGCTTCTATGTAACCCCCTGCAAAACAGTGGCAGGAAAAATGCCTTGCTGGGGGGGGGGATAAGATTATGAAAAACATATTTCTAACGGGGAAAATCCTCTACGAAGTCAGTCACGGTTCAAAAGAGACATGATCGCACAACCTTGTATTACGATGCTACTTAACTTACTGATAGTGAAAAACGGTTAACCCAAGACTTGTACAGTTTATGACTGCACTGTTCATGGAAACGCCCATTTGGGAGTCAGTTACACAAAGTAGCAGTTCGTGGAAAAATGATGTACTTGCAGCAGTATAACCAACTTAGTTACATGAAGTCTTAGAGAACAAATCGCGTCACAATGAAACTTGTTCCAACATTGTCATACAAATTTGTCACAAATATTTGTTCATATATATATATATATATATATATATATATATATACAAATGAATATATCGTTATCTGTCTCATAGTCTATAATAACCCAACAAGCACTAAACTAAATTCTCTACAAAAAAACCAATTCACAGATTGCATCTCTGATACTAATAAAAAACCTAGTATATATATTGGTTTTACTACAACCATGCTCTCCCGTAGACTTACATGTCATCTTTCTGATCAGAGTACTATTAAACAACATTTCTCTGAAAAACATATAGGTAATATCGGACATATTTTGGTTAACAATACGGTGATCCTTACTCATACACACAGTAAGAGGAACCTGCAGATATTGGAGGCCATGTACATCAAATCTAAACAACCAACACTCAATAAAATCAACTTTAAATCCGGAAATAGCACTTTACATTGCATTTGACTACATGGTTTTGTTGTCATTTCGCGCTATCCCGCGGTGTGACGTCATAAAACCGCATCGCAAATATAAGAACTGAGATTTTTGGTAACTATTACCGTTGCCAAGCTGAGTTTTATGTCAACACAAAATAAAATCGTCGGTGATGGTGGATGTTATAATATTTCAGTCTAAACAACCTCTCTGAAGATGGCTCATGTGTGCTGAAATCTTAGAAGAAAATCAATAAATAATTATCCAAATGTTGGAGAATTTTTGTCTTTATTTTCAACTGAAATTAAAGCAAAATTACGACGTTTAGAACGGCTCATGATTAATCATAATAGACATTCATTGTCTCTTATATTTAATAGCATATGTTTAGAAAATTACTTGCTGCCTCGATACACTAAATATATATATATATATAGAGAGAGAGAGGGAGAGGGAATTTGTAACATAAATATGTTTAATATCACTACAAAACTAGCTATTTTCTTTCGACACTATATCAAAATGACTTTACTTTGTATCAATCACTTTTTAAGAAAAGAGTTTCAATGGATACGGAATTTTAGTCCATCCATATTTATCCTATATTTTATAAGTAGACAGACAGAGAGAGAGAGAGACAGAGACAGAGACAGAGAGAGAGAGAAAGAGAGAGAGATAGACCGAGGGTGTTCTCTTCTTAAAATTTATAATAAATTCATTATTTCGCTATGCAAGTGCGGTCGCGTTTCATTGATATATTCAGTAGTGCACCAGGTAATATACCGCCTGCTGGTATATATATATATATATATATATATATATATATATATATATATATATATTCCAACAATACTTGTATATATATATATATATCTACAAGTATTGTTGGAATAATATTCCTTGTCAAAAGAAACGCTATTTTTAAGAAAGTGCCCAATACAACAGTAGAGCTAATAATATTATTTATTCATAAATTATAACATGGATATGTTACAATATCACTACAAAAGTAGCCATTTTGTTTCAACACCTTTGTGTCTTTTCAAGTGATGTAGTGGTTCTTAAATGAATGGTTTTCCGACATTTAAACCATTCATTTAAGAAGCACTACATCACTTGAAAAGACATAAAGGTGTTAAAACAAAATATCTACTTTTGTAGTGATATTGTTATCCATGTTATAATTTATGAATATATATATATATATATATATATATATATCACAACATATTGGCTTATATAATGCGAAAATTTAACACGTTTTATTCTTAAAAGAGTATTAATCAGAATATATATGCATATAAATCGAGGGATATTTTATGCATGTTCTGTAGATGTCGAGCTAATTGGTTCTTGCGCTCTTTGATTCTTCTTAACTTACAACCGGATTGATGTAAATTAAAGTTTAACTTACATCTGGGTCAATGTTCATGAAATTCGCCAATTGTGCGACAATTTACGTCTTGTCCTGAGAATATGTTAACTCTACATCAGATGGAAAATACATAAGCGTAAGAAATGATTGAATTTGTATTGGCAAAGTCAGGCAAACAAATATTAAAGTATTATTTCTAAATATATGGGTGGGTCAAGTGTCATGACGACACCATTGTATTTCTGACGCACCCTCTATATATACAGGGTGTCAATAAAGTCCGTGTGCACTTCAAACAATATAACTTTATTTGTTTTTATGATAGAAATAATCTGTAAAAATTTTATAAAGTTTAATATGCCTAGTTTTAAGTATAGTTATTGAATAATAATACTTCAACACAAAATTTGCAAGAATTTTTAGATAAGTAAACAGATAGATCGAAATTCGTGGACCGTTTTATTGGCCTCCACATTCGCCAGATTGTAATCCATTAGATGTTTTCTTTTTATAGGCACATGTGAAAAAAATTGTGCATGCAACCAAACCTATGTTTTCTGTGAACAGCAAAATCGTATTAGCCTTTGTATTGCTAATGATGGAGGACATGTGAAAACTTAAATGAAATTTCAATAAAACCTTAAAAAACAGATTTACTTCTTTCTAATTCTTTTTTACAAATTATTTCTATCGCAAATACAGATAAATATATAAAGTTTATGGACAACTTCTCTTTCTCTCTCTCTCTCTCTCTCTCTCTATATATATATATATATATATATATATATATATAGAAATGTTCAAAAGTATTAGGACAAGAGCTATTTTATCTTTTATAAGGTATCGAAATAAAGTTTAAAATCATCCCTGTCCTAACACTTTTGCACAGTATGCAAAAGTATTAGGACAGGGGTGATTTTCCTAAAAAACTCGCATAAATTCAAATACAGGATGAAAACACAAGTAAATTGCTAATAAGTATTGATTATTTAACTTAAAATGAAGAGGAGGGAAGGCTTTGGAATTTAAATTGGCCCCTACAAAGACCTCATCTCAATTTTATTGAAAATCTAAGGGACATTTTGGATTAAAAAAAATGATAAATCTGATGTTACTTCGCAATACACACTTTGCGAACAAATACAAGCTGCTTGGCAGGAGATACCATTAGATACATTGAAGAAGCTTGTGATTTCAATGGCTGACAGAACGAAAGCTGTGATCTAAACAAAAGGCCATTATACTACATATTAAATTTATTTTGTAACAAATATTTTTTCTTGTTAAAGCATTTGTTGAGTAAATCAAATAAAATTACTTTAATTAAATTGTTTATTTTCTATCATTATGCCTCATAGAAGATAAAATAGTTCTTGTCCTAATACGTATGCTCAGTACTATATATATATATATATATATATATATATATATATATATATTGGCGATCAATTCTCTAAAGATACAAGAATGCCTGACCAGAAGATTTTTTTCTGCTGTAATTTGTCATTACATTCTTCCGTAGCTTGGCTGCCAACGAAGGCTGTAGTACTGAATGCGTCTTGTTTTTTACTCTATAGATGGAACTAATAGACAGATTAACACCTTGCCGAAGAGTATTTGTGTTTAAGTGAATACAAAAAATTCAACTGGATTTCGTACATGGCTCTCTGTCTCCGAGGCGATATCCACTGTATCACAATGCAGAGTTTGCGTCAGGCATTCTTTAACTGTTTTTTTTTTAATCGTGTCACCCCAAGCAGGGCATTCCACTGCCACTATAGCGCAAGGGGATACATTGAGGGATTGGGTATAGGAAATGTCAAAAAGAGGGTGATAGACGACTTAGGGTGTACATAGGGAGAGAGTTGGAGAGAGTGGGTGTGAGTTAGTGTGTTAGGAGGTGTCTATTAACCTTCCATTTAAACTCCTGGAGGTTGCAGCCATCGGGGAAGCAAACATGAGGTAGGGAATTCCACAGGGGGGAAGTGCGAGGAAAGAAGCTGTTGGAGTAGAAATTACGGTTACATTTCATCGGTTTCACTGTGAAAGGGTGGGACCTAGTTGCCAATCTAGTATCTCGTGCAAATTCACATCTACGGGGCACCAGTGATTTAAGTTCGTCAGAGCAGAAGCCATGAAAATATTTATAGAAGAGGCACAGGGAAGCCACGTCGCGCCGGTGAGAGAGATAATGCAGGCGGTCAGCCAAGTCGGTATCAATCACATTACAGATTCTTTGCTGTATTTTGTCAAGAACCCCGTAGAGAATAGAAGGGCACCCGACCAGATGTGGCAGCAGTACTCAATACACGGGCGGATGGTGGATTTATATAAGTGCAGGATAGATTCAGGCGGAAAGGATTTCCGGGCCCTGCACAGAGAGCCGACTTTCATAGCTGCGGATTTAGCAATGGATTCGACGTAGTCATTCCACTTGAGGTCCGCTGAGCCGCTGAGAGTGTCAGGCCAAGCAGGCGTAGTGATTAACTCTCTGGGAGGCAAGCCTGTTCCATGCTAATGGGAGGGAGGTGCGATTGGCTGTGGAGGTTAATAGACAGCAGCTTCGTTTTGGAAGAATTGAATTTCTTACCCCAATCCAGCACGGATTGGAGGTCCTTCTCAAGCTCGGCAGCGAGGTTCGCCTTGTTACCAACACCAGTTTTTCGATCGAGGCGAGCGTATACTGTGGTATCGTCGGCGTACATGCCTACTTGTGATCTTATGGTATCGGGGAGATCATTGATATAGATTAGAAAGAGCGTAGGACCTAGGATATAGCCTTAGGGTACACCCGCGTTTGTAGGGTAGTTCTGGGAGGCATGTCCGTTTAATACCACCTTTAGTGTGCGGTTCGAGAGTAATGACCGGATTAAGTCCAACAAAAGTCTAGTTATGCCATAGCTTCGCAGTTACCGTAGAAGGCCGGCATGCCATACTCTGTCGAATGCTTTAGAGATATTCAAGGCGACGGTTCGGGCTTCACCATTCTTGTCGAGAGCCGAGTATATATACTCGCTGATGGTCGTTAGCATATCAGCAGTGGACCTGGTGAAGCGGAAGCCATACTGTTTGTCCGAGAGGAGCCCGTGGGATATGAGATGCTGAACGACTTCGGCATTGATAATGGCTTCGAACACTTTGCCGAAGATCGGAAGAAGACTGATGGGGCGGTAATTTGCGGTGTCCGATGGTTCACCAGTGTTCTTGAATATTGGAACCACAGAAGAAGACTTCTAACAGGCAGGAAAGCAGGAGGAAGGGAGGCAGATGTTGTAGAGCTTAGAAAGGATAGAGGGGAGTTCAGGGGCACAATTCTTCAAAACTATGATTGGGATTCCATCCCCACCACTCGCTTTGTGAGGGTCCAGTTTTGAGATTATGCTAGAAATCAGCGAGGGCGTGATGTGGACGTCATTCAATTGGGCCTCGATTCTAGATGGGAAATCGGGTGTATGGATTCCAGACGAATCCAGCGTCGAATTGGTCGAGAATCTATGGGCAAAGCATTCAGCCTTGTCCGCTGAGGAGGTGAGGACCTTAAACTCGTTTATTAGTGGGGGTATTGAGGACTTACCCTTGCTAAGCACGCGTTTGCAGAGGCGCCAGTAGTCTTTGGTACCGAACTTGGAGGATGCTATGCGCTGCTTCATCCTGGCAGCAAACAGCATCTTTGCTTCGTTAAGTATCTTTTTACACTTATTACGAGCTGAGTCTAAAAGGCGCCTGTTTTAGTCCGACACGTAACGTAACATTACGTCTATCGAAACTGACAAGATGTAGCCGAAAAATGAAAACACAAGGTTCTTGACAATGACGAAACAGCTGAATGTACTTTAACAAGACGACTGACACAAACATGCGTTTTATACAGTTTATTCACAATTTTGGTACAATATTGAAAATTTTAAAATACAATAAATATTAAATATCCGGACATTGCTGTTGTTCTTTTTCTATGTGCCGTGTTCTTTCCGGTCGAAGACGATCATGTACTTCCACAAACACTGATCTGCCATCAATTTCTTCCATTTCTTCCATTACTTTCCTCTATTTCTCTCTCTTTCTCTTTGTCTCTCTCTCTCTCTCTCTTTTTCTCTCTCTTTCTTCTATCCGTCCTGTGAATATAAAATTCTCTAAGTCTTCTTTCCTCCCTTCATGTAAAAAAAATCTTCAGGTGTCTTTTTCTATATAAGATATTTTTCTTTTTCATTCTCTCCGAAACTTCGTTGTTGCCCATATGTTCTGTCCATGGTTTCCTCAGCATACTTCTGTAGAACCACATTTCGGTTGCTTCATGACTTTTCTCCTGATTGTCTAGCATTTAGCGGCTTGCTGATGACCAGGCATCACATAACAATAAAGTTCTCTTTTCTTTTTGTTTCCAACGTAATTTTTATGCCTGTCAATACTCGGCTTAATTTTATAAAGGTATCGTTGGCCATTCCAACACACCTTCGAATCTCAGTGTCGCAGTTTCCGTCCTCTCTCAGTACACTACCAAGATGTTTAAATTTCTGTGCCTGCTTGATTTTAGTATCCCTGGCTTGTAACTAACAGTTTAGGTTTCTCCTATTCAGTTTTCTTTTATTTTATGCTTATTCGTTTCTTTTTGTTTTCTTTAGCTATCTTCTAAAAGAAGTTTTTATAGTTTTCTTTCCGTATTTGCTGTTGACACGGTTTACCCTGCGTTTCTTATATTATTCAATTTGGTCAAAAAGAGACGAATCATTACTAGACGTCGAGCTCTTTCAGAATTGTCACGTTCTATCGCTTGAATATATCTGATTAGAAGACACGTTTTTATCTCACACCTCTTTGTATTTTTGCAGACTTACTGAAGTCGTTTCCGGTGAGTATTCATGCAGTTTGTTGCCAGTGCTAGTCTCGTTTAATCTAATGTCTTTCCTCATTACATCAAGGTTGCCCAGCATCTCTACCAGGTGTTTTGTGTGTCAAAGGCGCACGTCCTTCTGCATTTGTATTGCTCCTTCTGATAAACTTTTCTGCATAAATATGGGTTCCATTTCCTTCTTATCCTATATCTAGCCTGAGTTTTATTCAAAAAGAAAACGTAGATTTAAAAATATACTAAGATCAAGAAACAGAAACGCATTCAATATATTACCATTAAAAGAAATTTTGTAAAAATAACATTTTAATAAGTTTTAATCTTCCTTCTCCCTTAAAGTGTTCAATCTGTTTGTGCTTTTTATCGTATATTTTTATTAACTTGAAGAACCTATTTTGGAAAAACCCTGTACACACAAGACAGACAGACAGACAGATAGATAGATAGATAGATAGATAGATAGATAGATAGATAGATAGATAGATAGATATACATAAAGTAGCATCCTTGGTACTTGGTAAGGCAAATTCGACAGGGGATTAAATCGAACGGGAAGTGAATGTTAAGATTTAAAAGAGTATTATAATAATGAACATAAATTGAAGATTTTTATAAACTCACTAGCAGTATAGCCTGGCGTTGCTCGGGTGTAATGAAAGCTTTAAAACTAATCCATGGTTCTGGAGCTCAGTAGTTGTTTCCAGTTAAAGCGAAACCGTAGACTGAAAGAATAATGAATGTATGTCAGTTAAATTTTGATTTCCTGGTGTCGATATTAAATAAGTTTTTTCGTCGTAAACTGAACTTTGAAACCAAAAGCAGTCCTCTGAATAAATGGTATCACGGCTGAGACTAAGAACCACAATTATACCTACTTAGAGCTAAACCCGAAACAAAAACTAAAATAAAAGGGCTGAAAAAAATGCAGACATACTGGCAGATAAACAGACACACACACAAACATCTTGCTGTTTATATATATATATTATGTATTTTCTGCATTATTGTAAAAACAGCAACCTTGAAACTTCTGAATATCGTTTCTTATGTCTTTGTCTATGAGTGTATCAAATTTGATTAAAATCAGACCATTCCTTCTATAACTCGATTTTTTCGATTATTCATTTTCGATATTTATCGGGGGAACCTCAACACAAAACCTAGCTAAGAACACTCGCAGACGGTTATAGTACAACTGTGTAAATTTTCAAGAAAATCTTTTCGGAATCTGTAGGTAACGGACACACACAGACACACAGAGACAAAGTTACATTTATAAATAAGTTTATATATATATATAGTAACGTGTATTAATAAATATGAATATACCTTTGGCGTTTGCTACCAGAATTAGGCAACGCATAGCATCCTCTAAATTTGGCTCCAAAGATTACTGGCGTCTCTGCAAAAGCGTGCTCAGCAGGAACAAGACTTCAATACCCCCACTAATCAATGAATTTGAAGTTCTCACCTCCCCAGCCGACAAGGCTGAGTGCTTTGCCCGTAAATTCTCAACCAATTCGACACTGGACTCGTTAGGAATACCTACACCAGACTTCCCACCCAGAACTAAGGCTCAACTAAATAACGTCCTCATCTCGCCCTCGCTGGTCGCCAAGATAATTGCGCAACTTGACCCACACAAAGCGAGCGGCGGTGACGGAATCCCAGTCATAGTACTGAAGAAATGTGCCCCAGAACTCTCCTCTGTCCTCTCTAAACTCTATAACCTCTGCCTATCTGCTTCCTGCTTTCCTGCCTGTTGGAAGTCCTCCTACGTAGTACCTATATTTAAGAATTCTGGCGAACCCTCGGACCCCGCCAATTACCGTCCTATTAGTCTCCTTCCAATCTTTGGCAAAGTTTTCGAAGCCATTATCAACGCCGAGGTGATTCAGCACCTTATGACCAACGGGCTTCTCTCTGACAAACAGTATGGGTTTCGCTTCACCAGGTCTACTGCTGATATGCTAACGACCATTACCGAGTACATATACCAGGCACTCGACAAGAATGGTGAAGCCCGAACCGTTGCCTTGGATATCTCCAAAGCATTCGACAGGGTCTGGCATGCTGGCCTCTTGTGCAAACTGCGGAGCTATGGGATAACTGGACATCTGTCTGACCTCATCCAGTCCTTCCTCTCTAACCGCACATTAAAGGTGGTATTAAATGGGCATGCCTCCCAAAACTACCAGACGAACGCGGGCGTCCCTCAAGGTTCTATCCTAGGTCCCACGCTATTTCTGATCTACATTAATGATCTCCCCGACACCTTTAGATCCCAAGTTGGCATGTATGCCGACGACACAACAATCTACTCCCGCATCGATCAGAAACCAGGTCTGGACGACAAAGTGAACCTCGCTGCCGCACTGGAAAGGGACCTCCAATCCGTAGTGACCTGGGGTAGGAAATGGTTGGTAAATTTCAATGCCTCCAAAACAAAGCTGTTATCAACTAACCACCATAGACTATCGCATCTACCTCCCATTAGCATGGGACAGGCTAGCCTCCCAGAGAGTAAAATACTACGCCTCCTTGGCCTTACACTCTCGGCGGACCTCAAATGGAATGACTATATTGAATCCATTGCCAAATCTGCTGCTATGAAAGTCGGCTCTCTGTGCAGGGCCCGGAAATTTTTCCCACCTGAAACTATTCTGCACATATACAAATCTACCATCCGCCCGTGTATTGAATATTGCTGCCATATCTGGTCGGGTGCCCCTGCTGCTCTCCTTGGGCTTCTTGACAAAATACAAAGGAGGATCTGTAACGTGGTTGATACTAACTTGGCAGACCGGCTGCAGCCGCTCTCACACCGGCGTGATGTAGCTTCCCTGTGCCTCTTCTACAAGTACTTTCATGGCTTCTGCTCCGATGAGCTTAGATCACTGGTGCCGCCCAAGCACGAATTTACACGAGATACTAGATTAGCAACTAGGTCCCACCCTTTTACAGTTAAACAAATACGATGTAACCGTAAATTCTACTCCAACAGCTTCTTTTCTCGCGCTTCCCGCCTGTGGAACTCCCTTCCACAAGTCTGCTTTCCCGACAGTTACAATCTCCAGGTGTTTAAATGTAGGGTCAATAGACACCTCCTATCACACTAACTCCCAACTATTCTCACAACACTCTCATCTACCCAACCCTCATTCTCGGTATCCTCACCCGCCTATCACCCACCCTCTGTTATGTCCTATATTTAACCAGCCTTTCTCCTCTCTACGTAGCCCCCTGCACAGTAGTGGCAGTGACATGCCTTGCTCGGGGTGAAACGCTTATAAAAAAAAAAAAAAAAAAAGGTTTAACATATATACGGTATTATTATTCATGTGTTAATAAAACAATTCACAATATTTTGAACAAAGCTATTATATATATATATATATATATATATATATATAGGAATTGTCCGACGTCAATTTCTAAAACGCACGTTATGATTGCATAATACATAAAACTCCGACTCGTGTTATCGACGTACATCAGTATATCTATCTATCTATCTATATATATATATATATATATATATATATATATATATATATATATATGTCAGTAATTTACCATACGTGATACACGATTGAGGAGTCATGTCTGACTGTGTTGGAAAATTTTCCCGCACTACGTTGCCATTATTCGGTAGATTTGCTAAGCATGATTATTTAGCACAATCAGCTATTTTACCTGTAGCGGGTGAGAAGAGAATGATTAAATTTTTTCCAAGTGTATTTGCGAGTTAATTAATGCAGCGAAGTTTACTGGGATTCGAACTCGGCTCTCCTAATCTCTCCTTCCGTGCTGATACCCACTGCACAACAACGAACGCATTGAAACATGTTTCCTTTACCTTAGAATTTATTCCCAATTACATTACTTGCTCATATGCATTTATCAGTATAGATATTTTTGACTGTCTATATATATATATATATATATATATATATGTGTGTGTGTGTGTGTGTGTGTGTGTGTGTGTGTGTGTGTGTGTGCAAGTCAGAGATATTGTAGAAAATCAATGCTTGGGGTGTGATCTAAGCAAGGAGCAAGAATTATTACGATGAATGTCGAAGGGTTGATTAGCAAGGACTTCAGCTGTCGAACGTGCGAGAAATCTTTGAATGTCTGTGTTGGCTTGACAGTGTTCTGTGTCTCAACGGAGCAAGCAGACGACAGTTTCTCATAAATAAGGAAATTGGAAATATCGCGGTCGATACAGAGATTCAAGATGTCGATGGCTTGGAGGAGTGTTTGCTTCCGAGTTGACTATTTACGTACGAATCAGGATCCTTATTTGTACGTGATGATTATCAGAAAATATGTCAAGGCTGATTTATATGAATATTCTTGGCTTCGGAGGATGAAGAGAACAAAATATATATGTGTATTTTTTTATTTTTGGGATATTGCGTCTTTTGACTGGCGTATGATCAAAAGCGATGAGCATTTGTCGGCGTTTTGTCGACTGTATTTTTTGTATATTTTAAAAGATATATATATATATCTATATATATATATAAACTTTGATAAAAATGTAGAAAAATCGGATTTTGTCGATATTAAGAGTATTTTTTTTGCCAGTACCGCCATTGGTGTACAGGGAGTTACAGCGAAAGAAGAGAGCAGACAAAAAAAATAAAGAACATGGTACAAGGGACGTTGAAGAAAAGATAAGAAAGATGTAGGAGTCAAAGAGATGGAAGATTGCAATAGATATTGTAGCTCTCAGGAAAGCAAGTACGGGGGAAAGGAATTCCACAGAAACGAAATTCGAGGAAAAAAACTGTTGGAGAAGTGCTGGTTACATTTATTTATTTTGACGGTAAAAGGGTTGGACTTATTTGCCTATCTAGCTGCACGAGTAAACTCATGAGAGCAGGAAATGAAGCCTGTCAGAGCAGAAGCCGTGAAAATAAAAGAGAGAGTGAAGACAAATTTCGTCGGTGAGAAAGTGATTAAAGGCGAGCTGTCAAATTGGGACGAACTACATTGGATATTTCCTTTTAGATTTTGTTGAGAACCGCAAATTGAACAGCGGGAGCATCCGACTATATATGCCAAGAATAATCAATGCACGGATGAATGGTTGATTTATAAAGGTGCAAAATGGATTCTGACAAGAAAAATTTCCTAGCTCGACTTAGCGACACAACCTTCTCGACACAGCGACCCAAACAAGTAGATGTAGCTGTCGATTTGCTGTATTCATTCTATTTGCGAACGGCTGTAAGAGTAAGGCTTTTAGGGAGATTAGTGTGATACATATTAAATGATGTTAGGGATGTTTTTCTATGGTCGTTAAAAAAAGCAACTTCATTTTGCAAGCATTACAATTTACGAGTCTTATCTTACCACAATCCCTGATAGATTGGAAGTCCTTGCCAAGACCATGGGCGAGGTGTACTTTTTCAACCCTGAGAGATTTTATACTGAAGCAGGGGTAGGTGATGGTTTCATTTGCATAGATGTCTAAATGCGAAATGAATTAATCAGGAAGATCATTGATGAACATCAGAAAGTGCGTAGGATTTATGATAGAGCATTGACGGACACCGTAGACTGCCTCATGACCCAGACAGTTACCAGCAGGAAGATTGTTGGTGACAGCAGACAACCTTGGCAGACTTGGTAAAGGGTTCCGTCAGTTTTCCGTCATGAATCACTTGACAGGTGGCGTCCTCATACATCTGTTGTATGATGGTGACAAACATTAGTGGTGCATCAGTGTCCAGATGACGTCTCTATCGACGCTGTAGAATGCCTTCTGGAAGTCGACAAAGACTGTGTGCAGGGTGGGGGCCTGCCACTCCAAGGACTGCTCGATGATGATGGGCATGTTTGCGATGTGGTCTGTGCATGAGCGGTCTTGTCGGAAGCCTGCCTGTTCATCCCGGAGTATCTTGTCTGAGGCGGTCTTCAACCTCTCGCGGATGATTCTGCTCAGTTCTTTGCCCGGTATAGATTAGTTCGAAAGCTTTCATTACACCCGAGCAACGCCGGGCTATACTGTTAGCATATATATATATATATATATATATATATATATAAGTAGAAGGCTTATGATTGATGTTACTTTCAGCGTCCCTAATTCAGAGTTTCGTAGATGTACTCATCCGTCCATTCGTCAAGGAATATCAGCAGTTGATTGCTTATAATTCTCTATTTTTCTTTTTAACCTGCACTTATTATTGGCTTAGTTTTTTTATAGTGTATGTGTGCATGTGTCCGTTTGCATGTCGGCGCCTATGTGCGTATGCTTACAGTGTTCTGATTATTTTTCCTTTTTATCGATTTTCCCTCCAACTTTACGCCTACTCCTTAACCTTTTCTCTTCTTTTTCTCCCTCTTTTTAAAAATTGTTGCCACTTGACTTTCGGTTTTGCTAGACAGTTTGTTGTTTTGCATTTTTGACCGTTCTGCTCTTTTCTTAAGTTAGGAATGTTGTATTTTTACATCATATGGCAGCATTTGTATATGTGTTATTGAGTACATAAAAGTTTTTCTTATTCCCAGATGGTTGTTCACATGATTTAGGAATTAAAATACTGATGCCGAGTATGTTCATCCCCCTGGTGTTTTCTATGTTAAAATTGTTTGTGGTGTTACAAAACTACAAAAACGTTCTTAGTATGATTCCCCTCCAGTTGAAAAAACAAGAAAAAACAAAACAGATAATGAGATAGAAAAGTAGGTTTTATTGAACGTAACATACAAACTTGAACGCAGGTTAGTAAATCCAGGAATACTATTAGTAAGATATAAATATATACGAATCTTGAATCGAAGTCGTTGGAAATAGTATATCCGTGTATATTATTCTAGCTGAGTGGAGCTCAGAGCCAGTCTGACTTCTGATCTAGTAGTCTCTTGGTAAATTTGGTAACTAACGTATCAGTTCCGGTACTCTTCGATAACTCGCACAGATCTCTACGATTATTCTCTTAACACTGTGGCAGCAACTCCTGTTCTTTCTATGGCAGGAGTATGTATACTCAATCGAGTCCATTATCATATACAAAGGAGAGATCCCACAACAACTTCCTAGAGTAATAGCTTATTAATTTATTACTAAGTAGTCCGCTTATGTGCGTTGTGGTGGATTGGATATCGGCTCGGAACAAGAAATCGGGGAGCTGAGTTCGAATTCCAGCTGAATTCATTGCATTCACTTACAGGCATATACCCTTGGGAAAGGTATTAATCCGTCTATTCCTTCGAGTTATGAGTTAAATAACAGGACAGATTGGGTTCTATAGCCTTGGTCGGCAACCAGTCTACCACAGAAATCAATGGCAACTTACTGCGAGAGAATCTTCTGCCCAGTCAGTCATGTCTCTTTCGAGACATGATCGCCTATACGGCACTTAACTGACTGACTGAATATAATAATTGAGAGCGTTCAAAACTTTTACTAGGCATAAAGTGGGGGATCGGTTTTCTATTGTTATGAAGTAATAAACTGGTTCCCCACTAATTATACTTAATATACTAATGTAATATAATCTATCTCTTCTTCCTCTAGCTATGAATAAATAATAGGACAGATTGGGTTCTATTTTGATTTCCTGGTATCGATATCATATAATTATTTTTCGTATTTTGAAGGCTAAATAAATCCTCAGAGTAAATGATATCATGGCTGAGACTAAGAACTACAATTATACCTACTTAGAGCCAAACCCGAAGCAAAAACTAAAATAAAGACATACAGGCAGATAACCGGACACACACAAACATCTTGCTTTTTATATATATATTATCAATTTTCTGCACTATTGTGAGAACTGCAACCTTGACACTTCTGAATATCGTTTCTTATCTCTTTGTCTATGAGTGTATCAAATTTGATTAAAATCGGACTACTCCTTCTATAACCCAATTTTGTCGATTAACGATTTTCGATATTTATCAGAGCTACCTCGACATATAACCTAGCTAAGAACACTCGCACACGCTTATAGTACAACCGTGTAAATTTTCAAGAAAATCGCTTCAGCCGTTTTGGAGCCTATAGGTAACGGACACACACACACACACACAGAATAAGTTCCATTTATAAATAAGTTTAGATTATTCATTGTATAAATATTCATCGGGGTTATCAGTTGAGGTTAGATTTTCACAGAGACTAGAGGTATTATGGTGTTTGTAGTAAGAATGCTAAGTAAGAATGTGATGTTTTGGTGGAAGGGATATTGTATAGTTTGCTTGGTTTATGAAATGATCAAGTTAAAACTGATGAATACCAGCTTTCCATAGTCTCCATTTTGGCCTTGTGATCTATTTTTTTGTATTTTCACAAAAAGAAGTATTACCCATGGAGTTTTATATGCCGCTAAGTAAAATCAACGAATACTTGACTTTTCAGAAATGTTTCTCTCTAATCATTATTTGTTTGAATGATTTTAGTTTGAAATGTTAAATCTGAAGGTGGGTTTTTCAGTAACGCTCGAATTGTAAGTTTATGTAGATTTTTAAATATTTTACGACATTTTACTTTTCATTTTTATTTACTCCATTAAATATTTATTTTTTATATTAAAATTATTTTCTGACGCAAAGCAAAATGTTGATACAGCTTTAACGTAAGTCTCAATGGAGTTCTACAGAAAAAAGTTCAAACTATTTTGAGAGTGTTCATAATGTCATCAAATAAAATCTGAAATCCACGATTGCAGTACAATTCTCGCCGACGGGATGTGTCTTTTTTTATATTTTCTTCAAATTACAACTGTTCTAATTAGGTATTTCCATAAGCCACGACTCTATGAATTTAAGTGAGTTAAAAAATTGGCACCTATGTCTCACGGTTCAGTATTGGACTAGCTGATGCAATCGCTGCTTCTGTTTTCATTCGCATAATGCTTTTTTACTTTAAGAAATCATTCCAATTTCTTACATCTCTACCATCTACATTCTTCAAAAATTTAAAATCTACGATTATCGCCGTCTCGTGCTTTCATGAATACAGGTCATTTATGTTGTGGATTATAGTTTAGAAAACTGCACAATATAATAATAACACAAAACAGATATGAGAGGAAAAATGTAAGTATATTGAACAAGATATATATATATATATATATACAACCTGTACACGGTTAGTAGATCCAGGAATACTGTTTAGTAGGAGTCAAATACATGCAAAAAAGTAAGTCCGGGTAATAAATCTATATTCTTGCTGACCAACGAGCGGCAATTCAACGGCTCTGACAAGCACAACAACTCTAACAAAAACAACAACAACCCTCTAACACACCCACAGACACCCTCGTTCTCTGTAGGCAGGATTATAAGTATACCTTAGACGAGTCCGTTGAGTGTGTAAAAAGGGGCGATCCCCAACAATTTATTATTGTTTTTCTTAGATCACAACACTAAAGTCTTCTTGTTCTCTTTCACACACTTTAATCCACTGGGTCCTAGTGGCATGGTGTCGGTGAAACAATTACTAGCATATGTTTACATTGTATATAAACAAGCTAAAAGTCCGCCTAACGAGTGCCCATATCCCAAACTGGAATAGCTTTGACTGGAATAGCTTTGACAACTCTCAAAGTAGCGCGGGACAACTTTAAATTTGAAAACCACTTGATTATATATACTTTAAGAATGCGGAGAAAAAGGCCGATTTATCGGGTAGACGACAGCTGAACACAGATCCTCATCATATCCACGTCTGATAGATGCAGAGGATGCGCGTTGTGGTCCAGTGGATATCGACACGGAACCACAATTCTAAGAGCCGAGTTCGAATCCCAGTTGCATTCACTAGGCACAAATACCCCCGAGAAAGGTATTAATCTCTTCCCTCCAGTTATGGGTTAAATAATAAAACAGATTGGGTTATATAGTCTTGACTGGCGACCAATCTACCGTAGAAAGCAACGGCAACCTACTGCATGATAATCTTCTGCCCAGTCATTCATGTATCTTATGAGACATGATCGCCTAAAGCGTGTATCACGTATGGCACTTAACTGACTGGCTGCTAGACGCAGAACTCCATGTAAGCTGCAGATTTTTAGACAGCTGACATAGATATAAGACGTACAAATAAAGCTTCTACCCTACTGTTATCTACATGGTTGGCTAAGACATTCGAGACCAGAACACAAAAATTTAATTTACTACTAAAACAAGCTGCTGATTCCAAAGGCGATCCTAATTTCATTTGATTATAACAGTAATTGGGCAGAGTTAAAACAGACATATACAAAAAATCATATGTAAATCAAATCGTTGCTATATTTTAACCCGAGTTAATTCTTTATTTCAAAGTATTCTACATCTGTGCAAATCCCAAACTGTCTAACCATCTCTAATTAAGTTTGCGTCGAAAGCAATCTTCTCATTTGTGATTCAAAAAACACCACGTAGCATAGCAGTGGATGATCATGAAATGATAAACGCCAGCTAAGTCAACTGGAACCGTGTTCTACATCACGATACCAGCGCCAAACGACCTACGTGTTAACGAATGAGGATCAGCAAGGTGGTCTGAAGGAACTTGAAGACAATCGAAGGCCATTCGGCTACACTATTATTTTGTTTATGATGACCGACTCATGTGGTGATATTATTGATTACCGTTGACTAGAGTTGACATCGGTAATATGTCAGGATTTTCTTTGGATTTGTGGAGAATCTGGAGGAATATAGCTGGGTAACCATGCCGTATCGCATGCACAGATAAAAAATCGCACTCACATTCACTGCCATTTCATCGCGTGGGAAGACACATAGACACAAACACACGCATGCACATACGTATGCACACACACTCGCACACACATACTCACATGTATGCGTTTATGTTTGTGATTCTGTGTGTATACATGTATGTTTCAGTGTGTGTCAATGAGTGTGTTTATTGTTTACAATGATTTTCGCTATGCACAAGCCCAAAGAGGCACTCTAGTTAGAAGGTTACATCACCAGAGGCACCGTTTATGGCGACATGTGGGGAAGATAACGATTGACCCTAGATTTGAACAGGTTAGGATTAAAGTTGTCTGGGAAGCATTCTCTTAGGAGCCGGTTCCAAAAAGGTGCGGTTTCTATTTTATAAAGATTCAAATGTCACTGACAGTTATGGATTTAATTTTTGACAATGTTTATACAAATGTTTTCCTCATAGGATTATAAATGTATTCTTTTTAAAAATAATAATATATTTTGTATCCTGAAATTTTTGCCATGCGTATCCTGAAATGAAAAGATGTGTAATGGAATAGGAACTTTTCATGTGTTTTGCGATGACTAATGATTCAATATAAGCCACGGCTCTATAGACTTATCAGAGTTTATTAAAGCAGGACTTAAATCATTTTGATCCGACATTCCACACGTCTGCAAGAATACTAATAGACTTTTCGCTTCGAGACCGGAATCAAAACGGAGAACTAAAAAAAAAAATGGTGACAATGCATCATAAAAGCATATATTTTATTTATATTTTATTTTTTTACAATTTATTTTTTGTTGATGATTTTTAAGTTTGTTGGTTTGTAAGCCTTAAAACATTTAGGAATGTTCTGCTTTGGCTAATTATATTCATAGCGCGACTGTGGGGTGGTGAGGGAGATAGAAGAACGGCGCGTCGAAAGGTCTGTAGAGAGAATACAAAAAAGTCAATGTATAAAAATATGAACAACACATAGTTTCGAAGAAGCGATCATTCATTACTATTCATATATTCACCTAGAATTCAATGCTTAGTGTAACAAGAACGTCGGTTCTCTTAGATTTCAGACGAATTCTCGCGCGTCTAACCATTTTTAGAACACTTCCAGTCGGAATTGGTTCCAAATTTTATTTGATTACCATTTTTATTATTTTCAATGTAGTGTCAGTAATATTCTTTGTCTGCCCATAATTATAGGGATAACCAGTATTATGTGATTAATCTTGAAATAAACAGAAAATATTTGTAAATTATAGGTCTAAAATATTGTTCCGTCGTCTGGTTTGAAAGGAATCGTCTAAATATGGAAAACTACGTGGGATTTAGAAAATTTCTGTTCTTCTCAGATACCAGTGAGTGCTAAACAATCTGTTCAAAGACGAAAAAGACACTTAAGTATAAGAAATGTAGTTTAATGGGGGATGCTGAGTAAAGAATGGTGCAAAAACGGCGAAATTCTCAGAGAAAATTTTAACAAAAAGGAAATCTATACATAACTAGCAGTATAGCCCGGCGTTGCTCGGGAGTTAATGAAAGCTTTAAAACTAATCCATGGTCCTGGAGCTCAGACACTTTGGACGTTGGCACGAAAGACTAAAAAGTAACAGTTGTTTCGAGTTAAAGCGAAACCGTAGACTGAAAGAAAAATGAATGGATATAAGTCAAATTTAATTTCCTGATAGCGATATCAAATGTTCTGCACTATTTTAAGAACTGCAACCTTGAAACTTCTGAATATTGTTTCTTATGTCTTTGTCTATGAGAGTTTCGAATTTGATTAAAATCGGACCACTCCTACTATAACCCGATTTTTTCGATTATCGATTTTCGATATTTATCGGGGGTACCTCGACACAAAACCTAGCTAAGAAAACTCGCAGACGCTTATAGTACAACTGTGTAAATTTTCAAGAAAATCTTTTCAACCGTTTTGGAGTCTATAGGTAATGGCAACGCACACACACACAGACACACACACACAGACTAAGTTCCATTTATAAATAAGTTTAGATATCAGAAAGGTTCCGTTGAGACTTCTGGGAAACATAATTAGGAAAGAGGTGTCGGTTATTCTGATATAGGACGGAATGGTGCAGCGGATATCAGCTGTGGTGCAGCGGATATCAGCTGTGGTGCAGCGGGTATCAGCTGTGGTGCAGCGGATATCAGCTCGGAAAGCGAAATCGGGTAACCGAGTTCCAGTTTCATTTTAATTCGTTGCATTCACTTACGCACAAATACCCTTGGGAAAGGTGTTAATCCATCCGTCTCTTCCCTCCAGTCATGGGTTAATTAACAGGACAGAATGGGTTCTATAGCCTTGGCTGGCAACCAGTCTACCGCAGAAAGCAATGGCAACCTACTGCGGGATCAACTTCCGTCTAGTCAGTCATGTCTCTTTCGAGACATGATCGCCCAAGAGTGTATCACGTACAGCACTTAACTGACTGACTGAATATTAAAAATTTTCCTGGGCATAAAGTGGGGGATCGGTTTTCTATTTTGATTAAATCCCACATTAATTATACTTAGTATAAAATGTAGTGTAATCTATTTTCCCTCGAACTACGAATCAAATAATAAGAGAGATTGGGTTCTATAAAGCCGTGGCTGGTAACCAGTCTACCGCAGAAAGCAATGGCGGGATAATCTTCTACCCAGTCAGTCATGTTTCTTTGGAGACATGATCGCCCAAAGCGTGTATTAAATATGGCACTTTAACTGACTGATAGGATGAAATGAAATCAAGGGAGACACAGGGAACAATGCATAATGTAATAGTACGCTTCAGTAAATGTCAGAGGAAGAAGATTTAAGAGAAATAAGATAAAGACAAAATTTATTAAGAATTACAATAGACAGGAAATTGTGGAGAGCCTTCAATGTATAAGGCTTGAGGGAGACGGAACATAAAGAGGCGGTTGACCAAATCTCTTCCAGAATGGTTTTATCATATAGGTTAGAACGAAAGTAGGCTTACTCTTCGTATATATGGTACTGTGCAAAAGTATTACGACATGAACAATTTTATCTTTTATGAGGCATATTGACAGAAAAAAACAATTTAATTAAAGTAATTTTATTTGATTTACTCAACAAATACATTAACAAGAAAAAATACTTGTTACAAAATAAATTTAATATTTAGTATAATAGCCTTTTGCATTGTTCACAGCATTCATTTTGTCAGGCATTAACATCACAAGCTTCTTCAATGTATTTAATGGTATCTCTTGCCAAGCAGCTTGTATTTGTTCCCAAAGTGTGTCTTGCGAAGTAACATTAGATTTATCAATTTTTTTATTTAAAAAATCACATAGATATTCAATAGCATTGAGATCAGGGCTTTGTGGGACCCAATTCAAATTCTGAAGCCTTCTTTCCTCTTCGTTTTTACTTAAATAATTCTTACAAAAGTTTGGCTGTTCACTCTGTATTTGAATTTCACTTAGGTTTTTAGAAAAATCATCTCTGTTCTAATAATTTTGCACCATACCGGTAGTGCGCAAAAGTGTTAGGACAGGGGTGATTTTAAAATTTATTTTGGTGCCTCATAAAAGATGAAATAGTTCTTGTCCTAATATTTTTGCACAGTACTGTATATATACTAGGTGCGATTGGTAAATTGTCGCAATTATTTTGATGCCTCATAAAAGATAAAATAGTTCTTGTCCTAATATTTTTGCACAGCAATGTATGCACTTAACATTTCTATTACATCTATATTTTATGCTACATACATATTTGTTTAAAACTTTTAATGCACCGTTGTTTAAAGTAATATTTTAATCTCTTAATTTTTTTTATAATCATGTCGCTCCAAGCAAAGCATTTTACTGGGGGTTTGTAAGACAGTTTATAGGAGGGTGTCAAAAAGTGGGTGAGAAAAAGATGACTGTGGTCATAAAGTGAGGGATCAATTTATATATTGATTGTAACATAAAATTGTTCCCCCACTTTATATTTACATAATAATTTCTTGTCTGTTGATAATCCGTAAAAAACGAATCAATCAGTCAATAAAATACTGATTAACTACACATACATGCCTTTTCGATTTATTTAATTCTCTGAAATATAAATATATAGAATTTTTCTTTTTTTGTAATCATATCGCCCCAAGCAAGGCATTTTCCTGCCACTATTTTGCAGGGGTTCACATAGGAGGAAAGTTATGAGAAAGTGTGACAGGTTATAGTAGGTGTCAGGAAGTGGGTAAGAGAAGGAAGAGAATACTGATGAGAGTTGAGTGGACGGAGAAAAGAGAATGAGAGAATGGATGCAGATTAGTGAGATAAGAGATGACTATTGACTTTACACTTAAATTCTTGGGCATTGTAGCCGTCAGAAAAGCAAGTACACGGAAAAGAATTCCACAAGCAGAAAGTGCAAGAAAAGAAGCTGCTGGAGTAGAATTTGCGTTTACATTTTATGGGTTTCCCAGTAAAACGGTGGGGCCTAGTAGCTAATCTTGTAGCTCGAGTAAATTCATACATAGAGAGCACCAGAAAGCTACGTTCATCGGAGCAGAAACCGTGAAACTATTTGTAGAAGAGACACCGGGAAGCTACATTGCGCCGGTGAGAAAGTGACTGTATCTTAAATATGCCACATTCCTCGAACCATTGAAGAGCACTATGACACACAGCACGACAAAACCCCTCGATCTGCATCAATTTCGATAAATATTTCTGAGATGTACTCTTTTATTTCGTTTACTGTGTGGAGATTTTTCTCATAAACATTCTTTAATTGAACGTGATGAACATCCTATGCTTCTGTTTATCCAACAATGTAAAATTTTTTGGCCAAGTTAGTTTATTATTGATAATGCGTAAAGGGAAGGCGCTATTTCTTGATGAAATAACAGTAAGAACTTGAATGAATTAGGTCTAAAGTGTGAAACAAAATATGAGACCACTGTAAAGTACATTTGGTACACCTTGTATTAAGGTGCAATGTATATCGACTCGGAACGACAAATCGAGGAGCCGAGTTCGAATTCTGAGTTGAATTCACTGCGTTCACTTACGCGCAAATAGCCTTTAGAAAGGTATTAATCCATTTCTTCCCTCCAATTATGGGTTAAATGATAAGACAGATTGGGTTCTTTAGCCTTGGCTGGTTACCAGTCTACCACAGAAATCAATCGCAACCTACTGCGGGATAATCTTCTGACGAGTCAGTCATGTCTCTTTTGAGATATGACCGCCTAAAGCGTGTATCACGTATAGCATTTAACTGATAGACTGAATGTAATAGTTTGAAACATGATTAAGGATTCTACTGGGCATAAAGTGGGGGATCAGTTTTCTATTGTTATGAAGTAATAAACTTAACCCCTACTAATTACTGCCCGATAGGATAATATTTCTCTTCTCCCCTTAACTCTGAGTCAAATAACAGGACAGGTTGTGTTCTATAGCCTTATCTGGCAACCAGTCTACTGCAGAAAGCAATGGCAAACTGCTGCGGGATAATCTTCTGCCCCGTCAGTCAGGTCTCTTTCTAGACATGATCGGCCAAAGCGTGTTTCACGGATGGAACTTAACTGACTGACTGAATATAATAGTTGGAAACACGATTAAGTCTTCTACTGGACATAAAGTAGGGAATCGATTTTCTAGGGTTATGAAGTACTGAACTTATCCCCCATATAATTACTACTTAACAATATAATAAATCTCTTCCCCCTCTAACTATGAGTCAAATAACAGGACAGATTGGGTTCTATAGCCTTAGCTAGCAGCCAGTCTACCGCAGAAAATAATGGCAAACTACTGCGGGATAATCTTCTATCCAGTCAGCCATGTTACTTTCGAGACATGATCGGCCAAAGCGTGTATCACGTATGGCACTTAACTGACTGCTTAATAGGCCTATTATTGCTAATCGGTGAGCTGAGTTTCAAATACTGTCGTGTTCCTTATGTCCACTTACGTGCATCTACCTTTTTTTTTTTTTTTTTTTTTTTTTTATAAGCGTTTCACCCCGAGCAAGGCATGTCGCTGCCACTACTGTGCAGGGGGCTACGTAGAGTGGAGAAAGGCTGGTTAAATATAGGAAATAACAGAGGGTTGGTGATAGGCGGGTGAGGATACCGAGAATGAGGGTTGGGTAGATGAGAGTGTTGTGAGAATAGTTGGGAGTTAGTGTGATAGGAGGTGTCTATTGACCCTACATTTAAACACCTGGAGATTGTAACTGTCGGGAAAGCAGACTTGTGGAAGGGAGTTCCACAGGCGGGAAGCGCGAGAAAAGAAGCTGTTGGAGTAGAATTTACGGTTACATCTTATTTGTTTAACTGTAAAAGGGTGGGACCTATTTGCTAATCTAGTATCTCGTGTAAATTCGTGCTTGGGCGGCACCAGTGATCTAAGCTCATCGAAGCAGAAGCCATGAAAGTACTTGTAGAAGAGGCACAGGGAAGCTACATCACGCCGGTGTGAGAGCGGCTGCAGCCGGTCTGCCAAGTCAGTATCAACCACGTTACAGATCCTCCTTTGTATTTTGTCAAGAAGCCCAAGGAGAGCAGCAGGGGCACCCGACCAGATATGGCAGCAATATTCAATACACGGGCGGATGGTAGATTTGTATATGTGCAGAATAGTTTCAGGTGGGAAAAATTTCCGGGCCCTGCACAGAGAGCCGACTTTCATAGCAGCAGATTTGGCAATGGATTCAATATAGTCATTCCATTTGAGGTCCGCCGAGAGTGTAAGGCCAAGGAGGCGTAGTTTTTTACTCTCTGGGAGGCTAGCCTGTCCCATGCTAATGGGAGGTAGATGCGATAATGTTGTACAAAACTTAAAACAGCTAAAATGTGTTTCTACAGAAGGATGCTGAGGATATCATGGATCGGGAATGTGAGCATTGATAAGGTTTTGGAAAGAATCGTAACGAAAAAGAATCGAAACTAATACTGGACGTCAGTTCTGCTAAAGTTCATGAGACATGTAATGAGAAAGATGGGCTTGGAGAATCTGATACTCACAGTACAGATAGAGAAAAAGAAAGACAAGGGAAAGTAGCTTGTAACATACTTGACGGACCTGAGCTTGCAGATGGATTAGCGGGGTTTCGGTGGGGTATGTTGTGAAAGCGTGCTAAGAGCTACCTAGGATAGGGAGATGTAGAAGGCCATGATCACCTACGGCCTGATAGAACATGTCACATGAAGATGACGGAGTGTTCAAATTTACCCCGCCCCAGATTTGGGTGAAATAGTAAGACTTGTGTCAAAAATCCTTATTATCTAAAATGAATAATCAGACAATCTAAAAAACGGGTTTAAATAATATGTGACGGGTTGGTCAGTCAGTCAGTTAAGTGCCATACATGAAAGAGACATGACTGATGGGCAGAAGATTATCCCGCAGTAGGTTGCCATTATTTTCTGCGGTAGACTGGTTGACAGATAAGGCTATAGAACCAAATCTGTCCTGTTATTTGACTCAGAGCTAGAGGCAGAAGAGAAAACTGATCCCCCACTTTATGCCCTTAATCATGTTTCAAACTATTATATTCAGTGAGTCAGTTAAGTGCCATACGTGATACACGCTTTGAACGATCATATCTCGAAAGAGACATGACTGACTCGGCAAAAGATTATCCCGCAGTAGGTTGCCATAACTTTCTGCGGTAGACTGGTTGCCAGCCAAGGCTACAGAACCTAATCTGCCCTATTATTTAACCCATAACTGGAGGGAAGAGACGGATTAATACCTTTCCCAAGGGTATTTGCGCGTAAGGAAATCAGCTGAAATTCGAACTCGGCTCCCCGATTAGTCTTTCCGAGTCGATATCCACTGCTGCACAACGCACACCCGACGGGTTGGCCGCCGTAAAAAACGAGTCTGTGAGTAAAATAATATTTTGTCGATTTGCTTTAGTGATAATCAATGAAAATAAATATCATATTATATAATTTACCAGTATCGCTGATACGGATATCTCTTGTTTATCACTAGGAAAAATATTATATCTTCGGGTGGTAACTGTATAGGTTTATTTTGTTGTCGCTTTGGAAATAATTGGTGGATATTAGTTTCAGAGCTTCCCTATAGATTATATTATTTTGCTTTTTGACAAAATGATAATTAAATACAACAGTCTGGTTCAGCGTTTCTAGCATAACATGTCCGTTGCAGACTGGATACCTTAGTAGTGCTACACTATGTTAGATAAAGCAAAGTCTATTAAATATCGTTTCAGCATTCTCTGTAAAGAGTTGATTAGAAATATTTGCATATTTTGTTTCCATTGCATGGAGACAAGTCGATGAAATTGCTAGGCACGCCTGCAAGCTGGTGGCAGATACGGATATACCTGCAACTTAACCAGTATATAGAAATAGTGTAGTGGTTACAGTGTTGGAATTAGAGTTGAAAGGTTATGTTCAAATGCCAGCTTAGGCATTTGCGTTTGCTTAGACATGTAAGAATCTGTGTCTGATATCTACAGCTAAGGGTTAAATATAAATCGAGATAATTTGCTTGGTGCCAAGGTAAGTAGAAGGGCACCTCTAATGAGAAAATCGGATTGGGGTAGGCATCTGCATTTGTTAACCCTGCTCTCTATTTGAATCTAATCAAACTCTCCCTTTCTCTCTCTTCTCTCTCTCTCTCTCTTGCCCTCTTTTCACGGATGTGTGTGTGTGTGTGTGTGTGTGTGTGTGTGTGTGTGTGTGTGTGTGTGTGTCATACAACAGAAGTATACGGTAAATTTTAACGTGTTTTTTCAGGCTAGGTAAAATGTGAGCTGTAATATACAGTCAGTCAGTTAAGTGCCATACGTGAAACATGCTTGGGCGATCATGTCTCTTTCGAGACATGACTGTCTGAGCAGAAGATTATCCCGCAGTAGGTTGCCAATGCTTTCTGCGGTAGACAGGTTGCCAGCCAAGGCTATAGAACCCAATCTGTCCTGTTATTTCACCCATAACTGGAAGGAAGAGACTGATTAATACCTTTCCGAAGGGTATTTGCGCGTAAGTGAATGCAATGAATTCAACTGGAATTCGAACTCGGCTCCCCGATTTGTCGTTCCGAGCCGATAGCCACTGCACTACAACGCACATGCTGTAATATACAATAAGCCTCAAAAAGGTTAGAATGTAATGATGTGACTGAAAGATCCTTTGTTTCGAAGCGTTAATCAAGGACAGATGTTTGATAAATATACTGACCTTATTATAAGGCATTATCTCATCTAAGCCAAAGCCTAACAAACAAGGAGGAATGTTAAAGAGAATAACATGGCTTACAACTGAAAAGACAAAGGCTGGCAAGCGAAAATATAGCAGATTAAAGTCAAACAGAAAATGTAAATCGCGTGGCCCTGTTCCAACTTAACTAAAAATCCGATTTAAAAACTAGTAAAAATAATCTCGTTCATAATCGACGAACTGGTTTCTTCTTCTTCTTTTGCTTCTTCATCTTATTATTATTATCCTCTTTCTTCTTTTTCTTCTCGTCAAACATCTTCTTCTTTTTCTTCTTCTTCTTTCTTTTCTGTCCTTTCTTCTTTTTCTTCTTATCCTCATTCTTCTTTTTCTTCTCGTCCACCCTCTTCTTCTTCTACTTTCTCTTCTATTCTTCTTCTTCTTATCCTCTTTCTTCTTTTTCTTCTCGTCCACCTTCTTCTTCTTCTTCTTCTTCTTTCTCTTCTAGTCTTTCTTCTTCTTCTTATCCTCATTCTTCTTTTTCTTCTCGTCAAACATCTTCTTCTTTTTCTTCTTCTTCTTTCTTTTCTGTCCTTTCTTCTTTTTCTTCTTATCCTCATTCTTCTTTTTCTTCTCGTCCACCCTCTTCTTCTTCTACTTTCTCTTCTATTCTTCTTCTTCTTATCCTCTTTCTTCTTTTTCTTCTCGTCCACCTTCTTCTTCTTCTTCTTCTTCTTTCTCTTCTAGTCTTTCTTCTTCTTCTTATCCTCATTCTTCTTTTTCTTCTCGTCAAACATCTTCTTCTTTTTCTTCTTCTTCTTTCTTTTCTGTCCTTTCTTCTTTTTCTTCTTATCCTCATTCTTCTTTTTCTTCTCGTCCAGCCTCTTCTTCTTCTTCTTTCTCTTCTATTGTTTCTTCTTCTTCTCATCCTCAATCTTCATTTTCTTCTCGTCCAACCTCTTCTTCTTCTTCTTCTTCTTTCTCTTCTATTCTTTCTTCTTCTTCTTATATTCATTCTTCTTTTTCTTCCCGTTCACCTCCTCCTCTTCTTCTTCTTCTTCTTTTCAATCTTCTTTTCCTTTTTATTCTTCTTCTTGTATTCTTTTTTCTTCATCTTATTCTTGTTCTTCTTCTTCTTCTCCTTTTATACTCATTTTTTCCTTCTCGGCCTTCCTTCTTCTTCTTCTTCTTCTTCTTCTCGTCCATCGTCTTGTTGTTCCTCTTATTCTTCTTATCCTCATTCTTCTTTTTCTTCTCCTCCTCCCATTATTCTTCTTCATTTTCACCTTCTTCTTCTTATCCTCCTCTACTTGTTCTACTTCCCATTTTTCTTCTTCTTTTTCTTTTCTCTTCTTCCTTCTTTTCTTTTTTGTTTTACTTCTTTTTCTTCCCCTCCACCTCCTCCGGCTTCTTCTTCTTCTTCCTTTTTTTCTTTTTCTTTTTTTCATCTACTTTTCTTGTATTTAAACTTTTAGTTATTAAAGTTGGTTTAAAAGCAAGTTGTTGGAATTGAGCTTCACAATCGAGAAGTGCAAAAAAGAAAACAGACAGCATAAAATTTATGGCTAATTTTTTTTTTTTAATCATTTCACCCCGAACAAAGCGGAAACGCCACTGATGTGCAGTGGGGTACATAAATGTAAAAAGATTAATTAGAAAAGAGTGAGGAATACAAACTAGTTAGACAGGAACAATAGAAAGCAGGTGCGATGACAGATACATAGGTGGAGCGAAAGGGAAGGTTATACAGGGGTGGGGAGAGAGCTAGAGTCCAGTGGTTAATAGATGAGTATTGACTTTGCATTTAAATTTCTGGAGGTTGTAGCCGTCAGGAAAGCAAGAATATGGGAGCGAGTTCCATAGGCGGGAAGTGCGAGAGAAGAAGCTATCTAGTTCAACTCTAACTTTATAAGACCTCAAGCCACTCTAGTACTGCATTTAAATTCAAAAAGTCTAAGTATCATACCGAATAGCTCATCTGAACAATTACCATATTTTTGTTTTTGTAAAAGGGAATAAATAAGGGAGGCAACATTAAGGCGATGTCAGAGAAAGTAACTGAAACCGAGCATCCAGATCCGCACTGATAATATTGCTGATTATTGTTTTAAATTTTATCAAGGAGATCAAGGTAAATAGCAAATATACCGTTCTATAGGTGTCAACATATTTCTAAGCATGCATGACAGAATGAAAGAAATTTCTTAGCAGCTGACTTAACAATGGATTCAATATAGATATTCTACTTCCTGTTATAGTAAGATAAGTCTAAACTTTATTCTTTATTCGGACATGGATATAATTAAAATGCATGGGTTCCTTTAAACGAGTATATCTTTGACAAACATACTACGGTTACGTATCCTGATGAGTCCATATCAAAGATACAGTTTTTTTTTTTTTTAATCATCTCACCCCAAGCAAGGCATTCCACTGCCACTATTGCGCTTGGGGCTACATAGGGGAAGGTAAAGAGAAGGAGTGGATAGACATAGGGAATGTCAGGAGAAAGGTGATAGATGAGTAAGGATAGCGAGGATGAGGGTCGGGCAGATGGGAAGAGTGCTTGATAGAATGGGAGCAGGTTAGTGTGTTAGGAGGTGTCTATTGACCTTACATTTAAACTCCTGGAGATTGTAGCCGTCGGGGGAGCAATCGTTTGGAAGAGAATTCCACAGTCGGGAAGTGCGAGGAAAGAAACTGTTGGAGTAGAAGTTACGGCTGCATTTTATCGGTTTCACTGTAAAAGGGTGGGATCTAGTTGCTAATCTAGTATCTCGTGCAAATTCGTATTTAGGGGGCACCAGTGATCTAAGTTCATCGGAGCAGAAGCCGTGAAAGTATTTATAGAAGAGACACAAGGAAGCCACGTCTCGCCGGTGGGAGAGAGACTGCAGGCGGTCTGCCAAGTCGGTATCTATCACATTACAGACCCTCCTCTGAACCTTATCGAGAAGCCCAAGGAGAACAGCAGGGGCACCCGACCAGATATGGCAGCAGTATTCAATGCACGGGCGGATGGTAGATTTGTAAATGTGCAGGATAGATTTAGACGGAAAAAACTTCCGGGCCCTACACAGAGAACCGACTTTCATAGCAGCGGATTTAGCAATGGATTCGATATAGTCATTCCATTTGAGATCCGCTGAAAGTGTGAGACCAAGGAGGCGTAGTGTCTTACTCTCTGGGAGACAAGCCTGGTCCATGCTAATGGGAGGTAGGTGAGATTGTCGATGATGGTTAATTGACAGTAGCTTCGTTTTAGAAGCATTAAAATTTAAAATTTAAAAAATTTTAATCAAATCAGTTATTTCTCCGCTGCGGATTTAGTTGATTTTCAGACTGAAGTCAAAATTCTTACACACCAACATTTATCTTATTTAAAAATATTTCTGTAAGTACAGAATTTAATTAAAGAAATAAAAGTGTGCAGCTTGATGTTACACATTGTAAATATATTAAAAAGCGAAGCAACCGGTTTCGCTCCCGCTCTTCAGGCCTCTACAGGAGATTTGCTGCCCCATAATCGTTTTGGCAAAATTTTATTGAAAATTGTTATTAGTTCAGCAGTATATAAAAAAGTATTTTATTAAATACAATTTGCATGAAAACTCACTCAATTAAAATATTTTATGACCATATCAACAAAATATTCAGTGTAAAATCTCTTAGAAACAAACGATTGTCTTACTTGTCAACATAAGGTTTTTGCAAAAATGTATCTATGTCTTGCTTCAAATACTTAAACAACTTGGGAACTTTCAGCAAACTGAGAAAGTGAATGAAAATCAGCCAACTCATATTGTGTGATACTTATATCACGGTCAGTCAGTTAACTGCTATACGTGATGCACGCTTTGGGCGATCAAGTCTCGAAACAGACATGACTGACGAGGTAAAAGATTATCCCGCAGTAGGTTATCATTACTTTCTGCGGTAGACTGGTTGCCAACCAAGGCTATAGAACCCAATCTGTCCTGTTATTTGATTCATAGATAGAGAGAAAAAAGATAGATTAGATTACATAATTATATTAAGTATATTTGGCGGGGGACCAGTTTATTACTTCATAACAATAGACAACTGATCACCCACTTTATGCCTAGTAGAAGTTTTGATTGTTCTCAACTATTATATTCAGTCAGTTAGTTAAGTGTCATACGTGATACACGCTTAAGGCGATCATGTCTAGAAAGAGGCATGACTGATTGAGTGGAAGATTATCCCGCAGTAGGTTACCATTGCTTTCTGCGGTAGACTGATTTCCAGCCAAGGCTATAAAATCCAATTTGTCCTATTATTTTATCCATAATTGGAGGGAAGAGACGGACTAATACCTTTCTTAATGGTATTTGTGTGTAAGTGAATGCCATGAATTTGACTGGAATTCGAAATCGGCTCACCGGTTTGTCGTTACAAGACAATATCCACTGCACCACAACGCACATATGTTGAAGCTTGAATTTCATTTTCTTAAAATGTTTTAGTGGTTGTTGGTTCCCAAATTCCATTTTAGGATGGATTAATTGAGATCAGTATTGTCATTTGGACAACTGACTCTCGTAAATTCAACAAATCTAAACTTATTTATAAATGAAACTTTGTCTGTGTGTGTGTATGTGTGTGTGTGTGTGTCTCCGTTACCTATAGACTCCGAAACGGCTGAACCGATATTCTTGAAAATTTACACAGTTGTACTATAAGCGTCTGCGAGTGTTTTAGCTAGGTTTTGTGTCGAGGTACCCCCGATAAATATCGAAAATCGATAACCGAATAAATCGTGTTATAGAAGGAGCGGTCCGATTTTAATTAAATTTGATACACACATAGACAAAGACATACAAATGATATTCAGAAGTTTCAAGGTTGCAGTTCTTACAATAGTGCAGAAAATCGATAATATATATATATATATATATATATATATATATATATATAAAAGGCAAGATGTTGTGTGTGTGTGTCTGGTTATCTGCCTGTAAGTTTGTATTTTTTCAGCCATTTTATTTTAGTTTTGGTTCGGGTTTGGCGCTAGGTAGGTATAATTGTAGTTTTTAGTCTCAGCCACGATACCATTTACTCAGAAGACTTATTTCGCCTTCAAAATTCAGGAAATCAAAATTTGGATTACATCCATTTATCTTTCTTTCAGTCTAGGGGTTTGTTTTAACTGGAAACAATTATTGCTTTTTAGTCTTTCGTGCCAACGTCCAAAGAGTCTGAGCTCCAAGACCATGGATTAGTTTTAAAGCTTTCATTACACCCGAGCAACGCCGGGCTATACTGCTAGTCCTATATAATACATGAACTCACTAAAACACACAAAATAAATTGCACAGCCACAAAATCAGATTCAAACGACTACAACATTTGAGAGAAAACCCAAAGCAAAATTGCACATCTGCAAAAAGAGATTCAAACAACTTTTGAAAAACCCAACTAAAAAAAATTCACAAGTCAGTGCGAAAAGCATTCTCTGAATCCTGATTGGATTAAAAACAGCAAATTCACATCTGGCGTATTTTCACGCCTAGCTCTGAAATGCTTCGCTGGAGCCGGTATCATGAGAAGTTTCACTATTTAAACCACGTCACTCCGCATCAATAGACAGCCGACATGGGAGCGGTTAGCTGACGACCTTGTGGCAATGTAACAAAAAATAAAATAAAATCAAGAAGCCGACCCGGACGCAGGGCACGTCATTTTTTCATTCGACCTCTTCTTCCAATTTTCTTTTCTTCTTTTTCACTCTACGCCAACCCGAACGTAGGAGTGAAAAAGTTTAATTCGACCTCTTCTTCCAATGTCCTGTTCTTCATTTTCACACGACGCCGCTAAAAAGGTCAACACAAAGACAAAACGGACACGTGTTAATTACCATTCCTTTATTTGTTTTGCCTTCTCTTGCTCTCAACCTGTCGCGACCTATTAAGAAGAGGAAGGAATAAACCGTTTACAATCCACTACTACACAACCATGAACTCTCAACTCATGCGGACATTTTTAATACCTACATTTTTCTACTAACAATTTTAACTACAAAACTACACGTATTTTTCTCAATGAGCATTTTCCTTCTCATTATATTATAATGTTCAGTTAACAAAATTTCACTTATATTTTCCTTCTTACACGTTTGTCATTCTGTAAATAAATCTTTCCTTAAAGATACACACGAAATATTTTATCCTTTCATATTTCAACATTCAACCTTCAACATTCTGATATTTAAATTGTGGGAACTTCGGACGTGTTTGGCACTAGGCCAATTAACAAAGCATCACCGAAGCCCCTATATTACTATGGAATAAACTGGTCTGGTTGTATATTTCAGTTAACACCGCAACTGTTTCCATAATTCTTCAAATGGAATCGAAATGTTAATGTAAAATATTTTGCATGTGGCTTTACAATATCATGCCACAACTATCTGGATTTTCCAAGCGTCTGTCTTTAAAATTGAACTAACCTAATATATAAGAACAGTATAAAAAGCCTTCGAATTAACGATTATGTCTACAATTAAATTACATTTTTCTCACCTGACTACGATCTATAAGTTTACGTATTCTGAAATACTGATATGTTTGTGTTTAAAGTCTTTAACAGAAATATTTCTAAGTCTTCCTCTGATTTTCCCTCCAGTTTTGATTACGCTGTTCGAAAAATTTAATTGCGAAAGATTAGAAGAGATAATACCGACTCTTTTCGAATAAACAGTAATTTGTTTTGGAACCGCCATTTTCTTATTAACTATCTTTTGTTTACCTTTTACTTTTGCCCATATAAGTGTATAGAAAATGCTTTAGTAGCTACATCATCTTCAGTAATATGGCATCTAGATTATTACCTTTAAAATTTCTTGAAATTTGTTAATAATAATAATATTAGATTCTTGACAATTAAACGTGATAAAAATATAAAAAATGATAAAAAGCTATGAAATATAATGAAAGCGTATGCACTATTTCATGATGTTCATGATGTCTTTGATGGTCTTTTATTGTTCGTCTTTAGTTTCTATGATTTTCTCTTTTTTCGACCATCCCTCTTTATTTTTCGTAATTCCTCCCATCCTTCAATGTCTTTTATCTATTATTTATTTTACTGTTTCTTGGTGTGGTTCTCTCATCTTTTGTTCATTCATCTTATAGTTGTGGAACGCCATCATTAAGCAGGTGTTAGATAGAGGAGTGGTATCTCGTAGCCTTCTCCATGGTGATTTATTGAGACACCACCTCTAGTTAGCTGGCCCTGGCACCTCAAGAGTTCTTCTCTTTGTTTTTCAATTTTTGTTTTCCATTTTTCTATTATGATATCCTTTCTTTGTTTATCATTTGCTTTGTTTGTATATTTCTTCCCTTTATTTGAAGTTATTACTTGTTTCTAAATATTTTTTTCTACTATTGTCATTCTATAATGTTCTACTCATTTTTATTTTTTCTTTCTTTCTTTTTTCCTTCTTTCGTTCTTTCATCTCATGATAATTTTTATTTGTTTCTGAACTTCCTTCATTTTTCTTTATTTCTGAATTTTTTCATTTTTTTCTATTTTAATGCCTTTTATTTTTTTATTATTTTCTTTTTTGTCTGTTTATTTTGAATCATTATTCACTTCAATGCATTATTTCATTTAATTATTTTTGATGGGTTTTTTTCTAACATTTTCGTTCTGTAATGTTCCATTTACTTTTAGCCATTTCTTTTTTTCTTTCTTTTTATTTTTCTTTCGAAATTTTTATTTAAGAAACATTTACGCTCTAAATTTCGTTTAACGTTAATTTGATTTATATATTTCTGGATTTCTTTCTCTATTAACGAATTACTATCTGACTTGATTCATTTTCATCTGTAAATTACTTTTCCATTTCCAATCTTAATGTTTTCTTTCTTTCATAATTTTGTTTCTTTTTTATTTATTGTTTTCTTTACGTTGCATTCTTCTAATTTTCATTCGCTGATTTTTTTTAATTCGTTTTAATTTCTTTTTCATTTAACGTTTCTTTTTTCTTCTGATCTTATTTCTCGTATTTTTCTCTTTTCTTTCTTGTTTCTGACATTCTTTTGTTTTCTCATTCGTTTTCATTCGCTCTTATGTTCTTCTTTGTCTTTTGTTTCTTTACTTCTTATTCTCACCGTTGTTTTATTTTTTTATTCGTTTCTTCATCTTCTCTTTTATTCACTTGATTTTTTTAAAATTTTCATATCGCCTCAAGCATGGTATTTTACTACCTGTATTGAAGGGGGTTACATAGGAGGAAAGTTATGAGAAAGAGTGACAGGTTATAGGGAATGTCAGGAAGTGGGTAATAAAAAGATGAATGTGGGCATAAAGCGAGGGATCACTTTATATGTCAATTGTAATGTACAATTGATCCCCCACTTTATAACCACATTATAACAGTATAGAATTTTTTTTATAATCATATCGCCCCAAGCAAGGCATTTTACTGCTAATGTTTGCAGGGGTTTACATAGGAGGAAAAGTATGAGAAAGAGTGACAGGTTATAGGAGGTGTCAGGAAGTGGGTAAGAGAAGGATAAGAATACTGATAAGAGTGGACTGGACGGAGAAAGGAGCATGAGAGAGAGGATGCAAGTTAGTGAGACAGGAGATGACTATTGACTTTACATTTAAATTCTTGGAGATTGTAGCTGTCAGGGAAGCAAGTAAACGGAAGGGGATTCCACAGGCGGGTAGTGCGAGAAAAGAAGCTGTTGGAGTAGAATTTGCGGTTACATTTTTTGGTTTCACATTAAAAGGGGGGGGGGGGCGCCTAGTTTGTAAACTTGTAGCTCGAGTAAATTCATATAGATGGTTGCACCAGTGAGCTAAGGTCATCGGAGCAGAAGCCGTGAAATATTTGTAGAAGAGACACAGGGAAGCCACAGAGCGCCGGTGAGAAAGTGACTGTATCTCAGCTGCCAAGTCAGGATCAATCACATTACAGATTCTCCGTTGAATTTTGTCAAGGACCCCAAGGTGGATAGCAGGAGCACCCGACCAGATATGGCAGCAGTATTCAATGCACGGGCGGATACCGAGTCGGTATCGATCACATTACAGATTCTCCGTTTGATTTTGTCAAGGACCCCTAAGTGGATAGCAGGATCACCCGACCAGATATAGGCGCAGTATTCAATGATTTGTTATCGTTCTTATTTTTCATTCCGTCTTTCTTTCTCATATTTTTAATTTTTTTTTTCACTTTTGATTCTTTCTGCCATTCTTTTATTTTTTCCTTTCATTTATTTTCTTTTCAAGAATTTCTTTCTTTCTTCAGATTCAGTTGCTTTTGGTTTCGTTCCCTTTATTCATCAAATTCTTTTTATTGCTTCTTTCATTCCTGGGATTTCATGTTTATTTCGCATTGAATTCTTCCTCTTTCTTTATGTGTTTCACTTTTATTTTTGACTAGCAGTATAGCCCGGCGTTGCTCGGATATAATGAAAGCTTTAAACTAATCCATGGTCTTGGATCTCAGACTCAGCCTAAAGAATAACTGTGTGAATTTTGGTGAGAATCGGATAAAAATTGTGGATTTGTATAAAGGACATACAGACAGATAAACGGACACACACACACACACACACACACACACACACACACACACACACACACACACACACACACACACACACACACACACACACACACACAAATATCTTGCCTTTTATATATATATTATCGATTTTCTGCACTATTGTAATAACTGCAAACTTGAAACTTCGTAATATCGTTTCTTATATCTTCTGATTAAAATCGGACCACTCCTTCTACAACCCGATTTTTTCGATTATCGATTTTCGATATTTATTGGGGGTACATCGATATAAAATCTAGCTAAAAAACACTTGAAGAAGCTTATAGTACAACTGTGTACATTTTCAAGAAATTCGGTTCAGCGGTTTTGGTGTCTGTATGTAACGGACACACACACACAGAGTCAAAGTTCCATTTATAAATAAGTTTAGATTCTTCTTTATTTCTTTTCAAAAAACCCTCTCTTTCTTTAGACGGATTTGTTATAGCTTCGTTTATTTTATTCAAGATTTTAATTTTTGTATATTCCTTAACATTTTCTCTCTTTTTCTCGACAAAATTTCGTTTTTCATTTTTTTTTTTTGGTATCCTTGTATTCTTCCCTTTTTTTTTTTTACTTATTTTATTCCTTTTCTTCTCTATTTCTCCCTTCTTCTTCTTCTGTCATTCTTTCCCTTTGCAATCAGTTAATTCTTTGTGTTCTTCTGTCGTAATTTCCAATCTCCTGAAGAAATATTTTCCTTTTTTCATATACTTAGAATAGTGCCAAACCCAGTGACCATTATCACTACTGACAAGCCTTTTTGAATGAGTTCTAATTAATCGCACATATGCCAGACAGGTTGCGGGAAATATGCTCTGTAAAGTTTTTGATTGGACAGAATATAATTGTGATATTTAGCCGTAAATATTTCTTAGACAGTACGATTTTGTTTCACTTTCATCTGTTTGTAAAAAAAATAGTTTCCTTATTTGTGTTGAAATGTTCAAAGAACGTACATACCGGCTGTGCTAACCATATTATATGCTGCAAGTAAACTACTTTTCTTTTAAATTTGCCATCGATCTCTTAACTTCGAGAGGCGAATAGTGTCATTGATAAAGTCTCTGGATGAGAAATCGTAGAGCCCTGTTCACATAAACTTGTGACCATATATCGTTAGATTAATTTATGCAGACATTTCTTCTCTCCCAATCAATAGATTCGATAGCAGGACAGACTCGTCTCTGTAGCTGTGCTTGGCAGTTAGTCTAGGTAAGTCAGATCTTTGTAGACCTGTGAGCAAATTGAGGGTTTTTGGATGTGATGAAATCAGAAATTTGGCATTAAGCAATAATGAAAATATGGCCGCTTTACAGGGCAACAAATTGGACCTAATTATTCTGAGTTGCGGGTGATAGAGAAAGAGTAGAGTGTAACACGTTTTCTCAGTTGTTTACATAAAATAAATTTTTGATGCAACATCTACAAACATTAAAAAAATTCATACAGTATTGTATAAAGTAATACGAAATAATAATAATAATAATAATAATAATAATAATAATAATAATAATATCGATGCTTACGTGCATCTGGATTAAAGTCTGAGACTGAAGGCTTTATTCTTGCATCGCAAGACCAAAGTCTTTTCACTAGAAACTTTCAGGCAAATATTATACATAATAATATGGATCCAAATGCAGGTTTTGTGATAAACACCAAGCAACAATAGACCATCTAATCGCAGGCTGTTCTGTACTTGCGCCAAATGAATATAAAAATCGCCACGATAGAGTGGGGCAATATTTACATTGGACAATGTGTAAACGCTATGGAAAATCTGTAAACAAACACTGGTATGAAAATCACCCATCACCGGTTACAGAAATAGAAGATGTCACCATTCTATGGGATTACACCATCTACACAGACAGAAAAATTAAAGCAAATAGGCCGGACATTATTGTTAAAAACCAGAAAGAAAAACTCGTCTATTAATTGATATGGCTTGTCCAGAGGACTGTAACATAGCAACCAAGGAATTCGAAAAACTATCAAAATATAAAGACCTGGAAATTGAAATAGAAAGAAAATGTGGAAATTGAAAAAAAGAATCGTGCAAGTGATAGTAGGTGCACTTGGAATGATAAAAATGGAACAAAACAACGCACTGAAAGAACCCCTGGAAACCCCAGCTTAAGAGATGTACAAAAAATTGTCTTGTTATGTACAGCCCACACACCAAGGAGTACTTTGTCTATGTAATTCTAGGGATGATAGGGGAGATATACAAAACATGAAATGGAGTCATAACATCACACCACGACCTGTCTTAGGTCTCCCCGCAGACATGGTTGGTAATGCGACCATAGCATTAATAAAAATATGATGAAAAAGACAACATAATAATAACAACAGGAAGAAGAAAAATAAGTAGAAAAAGAAAAATAAGAAAAAATATTAATAACAATAATAATTTAAAAAATTCGTCACTATAGAGTGGGGCGTTATATACACTGGAAAATGTACAAACACTTATAAAATAAATAGAAATTAGAAATAAAAGATGTAACCGATCTCTTGCATTACATCGTCTACAAAGTGAAGAAAATTTGGCCAGAAATTATTGTCAAAAACCGAAAAGAAAAAATTGCTTACTAATTTATATACCTTTACAATGCATTGTCACATAGCAATCAAGGAATTAGAAAAACTATAAAAGTATAAAAACCTTGAAATTGAAAAAATTTCGAAATTGAAAGCGAGAATAATTCCACTGATAGTAGGTCCACTAACAATGATAAAAAAATTCACCTAAACAAGATATTGAAACAATCCATGAAAACCTCATCTTAATAGATATACAAAGATTGTCTTGATAAGTACAGCCCACTCACTAAGAAGAACTTTTTTCCATGTAACGCTAGTGACGTTGTGGGAGATAGAAAAACAAGTGAAATGTAGCCATTAAAACAAACCACTTAAATTGCAAGAAGTCCGAAGACATGGTCATCAGCAAAAAGAGCAGACAAAAATGTTAAATACAGGCCAAGGTTACGAAAATGAAGCAAGTACAGAAGTTTAAATATCTGGGAAGTGTTCTAACAGAAGAAGGAAAGTGCAACACAGACATACAAAGGTGAATTGGCATGGCAATGGACGCGTTCTAAAAGCTGAGTAAAGTATTAAGAGAAAGGAAAATTTCATTAGAAACAAAGAAAGGTGTACTAGCTTGCAATGTGATGTCAGTTCTTCAATATGGCAGTGAATGCCGTACAATGAAGTAAAAACTTGAAGCAACTGATATGTGGCTCTACAGAAGGTTGCTGCGGATATCATGGACTGAGTATGTGTGCAATGAGGAAGTTTTAAAGGATGGAAACGAAAAGGAAATTCATACTGAGCATCAGCAAGAGACAGCTAAAGTTCCTGGGACATGCAATAAGAAAAAAAGGGCTCCTTCCTCATTGCATGTCCCAAGTAAATCAGCTGTCTTTTCCTGATGCTCAGTATTAATTTCATTTTCGTTTCTATCATTTCAAAAACCTCACCATTGCTCACATGCTCGACCCATGATATTCGCAGCATCCATATTTCAGTTCCTTCAAGTTTTCCCTTCATCTTTGTTGATATTGTCCAGCATTCACTGCCATATTGAAGAACTAACAACGCTTGGAAATCAAGTAATGTCTTGTTTGTTTTTACCAAAATTCTCCTGTTTATGTGACGGAAAACAATGCGTGTCAAGCGTATTAAAAATATAGACGAAATAAGTGTGTGTATATGACGGTAACGTTAATATGTGTGAGTGACAATGACGAAATGGATTCCCGTACAAAATAGGTAGCAAATCATTAAACGATTTTCGTTTTCAAATAACATGACAATTAGTTATGAATGTATGTGTTGGGAGAAATTGTCTGTGAATGTGCGCACTTATGATTCAGTAAAGTTAGAATATGAAATAAACTATATACTTGTTAACTGATGGAAAGATTTTCTATTCTAAATGATGTGAGAGAATCATATATGAATGTATGTGTATGAAAGAATCATGTATGAATATAAAGAAATATATTTCCGTTTTAAATTTTAGTATAATCTAAATTTATTTATAAATGGAACTTTGTGTGTGTGTGTGTGTGTGTGTGTGTGTGTGTGTGTGTGTGTGTGTGTGTGTTTGTATGTGTGTGTGCCCGTTATTATAGATTCCGAAACGGCTGACCCGATTTTCTTGAAAATTTACACAGTTGTACTATAATCGTCAGCGAGTGTTCTTAGCTAGGTTTTGTGTCGAGGTACCCCCAATAATTATCGAAAATCGATAATCGAAAAAATCGCGTTAGAGAAGGAGAGACCCGATTCTAATCAAATTTGATACACTCATAGACAAAGACAAAAGAAACTATATTCACATGTTTCAAGGTTGCAGTTCTTACAATAGTACAGAAAATCGATAATATATATATATATATATATATATATATAAAAGGCAATATGTTTGTGTGTGTGTTTGTTTATCTGCCTGTATGTCTGTATTTTTTCCAGCCTTTTGATTTTAGTTTTTGCTTCGGGTTTGGCTCTAAGTAGGTATAATTGTAGTTCTTATTCCCAGCCATGATACCATTTTCTCTGAGAAATTATTAGCCTTCAAAATTCAGTTTACGCCGAAGTAACTTATTTAATATCGATACCAGAAAATCAAAATTTGACTTATATCTATTCATTTTTCTTTCAGTCTACGGTTTCGCTTTTACTGAAAACAACTATTGCTTTTTAGTGTTTCGTGCCAACGTCGAAGGAGTCTGAGCTCTAGATACCATGGATTAAGTTTAAAGCTTGCATTACACCCGAGCAACGCCGGGCTATACTGCTAGTGAATCTATAAAAGTACTGAGCGAACTTTTTATAAATAAATACATTTTTGAAAAGTAACTTGTTAATGGTTCAGAAATTTTCAATGAAACAATAAAATTATAAATAACTGTGTATTAAAATTATTACAATATCATAATTAATTAAAAATATATAGACAATAAACATACATAAAAATTACTATAATAAATCATTACAATATTACAATTAAGCAATATGATATACAATAATAATAGTAAAATAATAATGATAATAAAATTATTAATAATAATAATAATAAATAACTATAAAAATACAGAATAATATTTAGAAAAATGTCATATGGGAAATAGGAAAAATTGGGAGAAAGAATTAAATTAATTATGAAATTTACTTCATATAAAGAAAACAATATTACTGTTATGGGTCGTTACCCACTTAACTATGGACTCTTCCTACCAGTATATTAACTAAAAGTTAATCACTCTCGTGGCTTCAGTTCAGCTCAGCACAGTCTGTCTGTCACTAGTAAACCAAGATTATGTTTACTCTGTTCTCTTGTATCTATTTATGACTTAATATATGTTGTTAACCATACCATCGTGTTTAGAGTTATCAGTTTGTGGTCCCATCACCGGTCCACATCAATAAATTTGTTAAGAATGCAAGGAACTATCTTTACCTTATTTAATAATATGTTTATATTCTGGATTCATGAACTATGTATTTGTGAAAAAATTCGGAAGTAATGGAATGTTTTAATTGCGTGTTATGGTTGATAGCAATGTTATTTATTAATCTTTCCAAATCACTTCCTCATCAAAAATGTTAGCTTCTTTTTGCATTCAACTGGGAAGTGTTCTAATTGAAGACGGAAAGATGCGTTCCAAAAGCTGAGTAAAGTATTAAGACACAGAAAACTTTCACTAGAAACAAAGAAAAGAGTACCGGATTGCTATGTGATATCAGTTCTTCAATATGGCAACGTATGTTGAACAATATCAACAAAAATGAAAGGAAAACCTGAAGCAGCTGAAATGTGGTTCTACAGAAGGATACTGCGGATATCGTGGACCGAGCAAGTGAGCAATGTCGAGGTGTTGAAAAGAATTGAAACAAGAAAGAAATTAATATTGAGCATCAGGAAGAGACAACTGAAGCTCCTAGGATATGCAATGAGGAAGGAGGGCTTGGAGAATTTGATACTAACAAGCCAGATAGAGGGGAAAAGAGAACAGAGGAAAGCAGAGGATGACATATTTAAAAGGTCTGAGCAGGTGGATGACAGAAAGGGGGCTGAGAGACATTACAGGAGAAAGTGTGATAAGAGCCACCAGGGATAGGGAGACGTGGAAGGCCATGATCGCTTACGTCCTGAAAGGACAAGACACATAGAAGAAGAAGAATACGTTATTGCACTATTGACGCTGTATTTTGAAAATAGTCACTTTTAAATTAGTATTTGGTGTTTCTTTCTTTAATCTGGCACAAATAGTTTTGAAGCTGCTGATAACTCTTCTAGTCGGTTTAAGAGTTCATATAAAAAGTTGTTGGAAGGTCAGTCAGTTAGTTAAGTGCCATACGTGATACACGCTTGGGTGATCATGTCTCGAAAGAGACATGACGGACTGGGTAGAAGATTATCCCGCAGTAGGTTGCCATTGCTTTCTGCGGTAGACTGGCTGCCGTCCCAGGCTATTGAACCCAGTATGTCCTGCTATTTGACCCATAACTGGAAAGAAGAGACTGATTAATACCTTTCCCAAGGGTATTTGAACGTAAGTGAATACAATGGATCCAACTGGAATTCGAACTCGGTTCCCCGATTTCTCGTTCCGAGCCGATATCCACTGTACCACAACGCACATCCGCATTGGAAGCTAGGATGACGAAATTTGTGTGATTCGAGGGGGTATTTGTTTTTGGAGGTTTTGTACTTGTTTATGTATGCATGTATTATTCAAGCTTTATTTTAATTCTGAAAAAATATGTGGCATATTTGTTATATTCCGCAATCACAACACTATAGTCCATTATTTATCAGACACCATGGAAGTGATTAATGGACATGTGGAAAGAGGCAACTCTATTAACAGAGCAATGTAATTAGAATAAAAACGAAAAGTGTAATATTTAAATTTGAATAAACCATAACAGACCAGGAAAACAGATCATCCGGATTTGAAATGAAAAACTAAGTTTATAAGCATTCGTGATATACGTTGCTAGAAATTCACTAATATAAAAAAATCACCTTTTCCAAGCATTTTCATTTCGGAGAAAATCATTATGGACACCATCAAATATGGAACATACATATTTCAAGTGTCCATAATATTATTAGTGTTTCTTTCTATTGTCCTGTATAGGGTTCCATTTGTGTAAAACGAAATTCAAATTAGGCGTATCTAAAATAAGCGTTCAAGAGAAAACATATTTCGAAATAATTCCAGTTTTCTAACTATGATATAATTTATACAAGAAAACATCTCATTCCACCAAAAGTATCTCTCATTCTTTTAATCCGAGTTCTCCAGAAAACCTTTGGATTGTATAATCTAAAATACAATTCTATCGTTTAGTTCCCATTTTTCCCGATAATTTAAACCGGAGTAGGTGTTTATTTTTGTTTTCTGTTAAGGATTAAGTTCCTGTGCTTAAAGTATTCTCTGTTTCTTTCACTAGTAGATAAGTGTGATGGATCTAAGGCGCTCAAAGTGTATCAAATGAGAATCAATTTTTCTTACTAAATATTCCCCCAATACAAAATTATGAATACATATTGAGAGAGGTTTTCCCATGGACGTAAGACGATGAGGTAAGACCTATATACAAAAAGGTAATGTGTCATAAGTAACAGTTGATTCTAGATTTGAATATCATAAACTGTAATGATCAGAGACATCGGAAATCTTTTTCGCAAAGAAACCTTTTAAATTAAAAATTCTTACTTACCAATTAAGACCCGACTTGCCGTGCATATTTTAGCGAACCACCCCATTCTTTTGGTAAAATAAAATTTCCACTCAAAGTATCGTTTAGTTTACAAACTTCCTTGATATTTTAAACAGAAGTAAGTGTCTATCCCTTTTTTATGTTTAGGATGTGTTTCCGGTTCATTCTAAATCTTCTCGCTCTCTTTCAACCCCAGTAACTCCTTGGGGTCTAGTGGCGTTATAACATTAGTTTGAGTCAGACAGTCAGTCAGTCAAGTGCCATACATGATACACGCTTTGGGTGATCATCTCTCGAAATAGATATGACAGACTGGGCAGAAGATTATCCAGCTGTGGGTTGCATTTGCTTTATGCGGTAGGTTGGTTGCCAGCCAAGGCTATAGAACCCAATCTCTCCTGTTATTTGACTCATAGATAGAGAAATGTATTATATTGAGTTGTAATTAGTGGGGGATCAGTTTCTTACTTCGTAACTATAGAAAATCGATCCCCCACTTTATGGCCAATATAAGCTTTAATCATGTTTCCAACTATTATATTCAGTCAGGCAGCCAAGTGCCATACATGATACACGCTTTGGGCGATAATGTCTCGACAAAGACAAGACTAAGTGAGAAAAATACTATTCCGCAGTAGGTTGCCATTACTTTCTGCGGCAGACTGGTTGCCAACCAAGGCTATAGAACCCAATGTGTCCTGTTATTTAACCCATAACTGGAAGGAATAGACGGATTAATACCTTTCCCAAGGGTATTTGTGCGTAAGTGAAAGCAATGAATTCAGCTGGAATTCGAACTTGGCTAGTGGGGAATCAGTTTCTTACTTCGTAACTATAGAAAATCGATCCCCTACTTTATGGCCAATATAAGCTTTAATCATGTTTCCAACTATTATATTCAGTCAGACGCCGTTTTGCCGTTGCCGTTGCAGCTGCCGAAAGATCTGACAACGAGTGCGTCAACCACGAGGCTGCCGCCGCCGCTGCTGGCGCCGCGGCCGGTTTGCCGTCAAAGCAGAGTTACTTAGATTGAACGGATTAAAAACAAAAGCAATGTCAAAATCTTTTTTGACATTGAGCTGCTTGAAAACCAATCTCACGCGCTCACTATAATCATCGCCCTTTTTATAGTCAATGGTTGGTCTTCTATATGGAAATACAATAACATTATCTTGAGTGCTAATGATTTGCAGTCAGTGACTTAGTACACTAAACACCTTTTCATTTAATGAAAGTTGCAATTTTCACGCTGTGCTGAAATAAGGTTCTCTAAGCTCGTAGTGACAGTCAGTACATTCAACACCATTTGAGAAGTCATACCGGAAGTCTCCTAAGCAGTGTAGAAAATGATTGTCTTGTACAAGGGCAATGGGTGCGCAGTTATCGTTCATTGTTTCCAGGTTTATTGATTTAATCTGAAAAGTAGCCCAGTACAATCTATTGTAATTGTATAATTAGGATCTTTTGAAACGATGATTTTGAACATCCCTGCAATCGTTACGATATTTTTAAATATTCAAAGCAAACAATCGACATCGTTTATTGGGTGAAGCGGTGAAAAAGTTATCGTGGTGACAACGAAATTGTTACTTCAGGGTTTGCTGTATATTTTCTTTATCTTATTCTGTTTTGATCGCACAAATATTTTTAAGTTCAACTTGCTTTTAGATGCCAACTCCTCCCAGCTGACAAATCAGAAATGGTTTTATCAAAACAATCTATATTAATGGATTAAGTTAGACACAGACATAACATCAAATTCTGTCTCAACAATGACACAGCTATTTAAAGAGAAAATAAATTATTTATAAGGAAAGTTTTTTTCAATATCCATCTAACGATTCTTCCGAAAATGTTAACTAATGCTTTTTCAAATACACCATTATTTAAAAGAAATAATCATTCTTCAGGCCAATATACACAGTTTTAAACAGTTAGAAAAAGGCTTAAATAACGTCTGTTATTTAAAGTAAATATATTCTTAAGAAATTTAACAGAGAGAAATTAAAAGGAAAATAATAATACAGCATTTACCATATTTGCTCAATATGGTTTTTTAAATATCATGAAGTAGTGTCCTCTGTAGATTCCATATATATATATATATATATATATATATATACTAGCACTATAGCCCGGCGTTGCTCGGGTGTAATGAAAGCTTTTATATATATTATCAATTTTCTGCACTATTGTAAGAACCGCAACCTTGAAACTTTTGAATATGTTTCTTATGTCTTTGTCTATGAGTGTATCAAATTTGATTGAAATCGGACCACTCCTTCTATAACCCGATTTTTTCGATTATCGATTTTCGATATTTATCGGGGGTACCTCGACACAAATCCTAGCTAAAAAAACTCGCAGACGCTTATAGTACAACTGTGTAAATGTTCAAGAAAATCGGTTCAGCCGTTTAGGAAACAATAGGTAACGGACACACACACACACACACACACACACACACACACACATACACACACACACACACACACAGACCCACACACACAGACAAAGTTCCATTTATAAATAAGTTTAGAGATATGTATGTATATAATCACGCAATAATTTTTATCTATAAAACATTTACACACACACACACACACACACACACACACACACACATATATATATATATATATATATTGTGTGTGCATTTAGGAAGCATTTTATATTGATGAATCTTTTATTAAATAATATAGATACGTTTTGTGGATTTATTTTATTTATGCATTTTTTTTCATATCGTCAGATAACTTGAATGTCATTATCGTTGAAAGAGGAAAGAAAATCACAATATTGATACATGATTTTATTTAATCCTTTCTGAGCTTTCGGTTTACATCAGCCATTATCAAAGAAGATAATTATGTTATGTGTATTAAACAGTTCGCGGACGTATGAAAGTCTTAGTCGTCTATTTCGTTTGTATAGAAGATTGGCGAACACGTGCGAGTCGGAGGCGAAAATCGCACTATCGCTTGTAGCGTCTCACATGACGACGCGAGAGTGGAAGCGAGAAGTATTAAGTAGGGGAAGCCATTGGGATAACCAATCGCTTCTCTTAACTTGTACAATGGCTTACTATTAAATTTTTTTAAACTTTATATTGTATTATATTTGTTTTGTTGACTGTATAATTGGTATAATTTTGATTATCTAGTGGTGTGATGGTATTTGTGATTACAACGGTTTGATTAACTATTATCTCTTAAATATTTTTAATTTTCTTAATTTTTAGGCTCTAATTTCTTATCCTTTCACAGTTAATATATAATATTTATTTTTAGATGTTTTATTTTCATTTTCTCCTATCTTCTTTCTAAGTTATATTTATTTCTCGCTTCTTTCTTCTTCTTTGCCTTTTCGTTTGCGCTTTAAGATACTTACCCTTTCTCTTTAACGCTATCTCTCTCGCCTAACCCCCTTTCTTTATTTTTCAAATTTACGTGTCATCCGTCTAATTTACTTGCATAATATATCATTAAATTTAAGTTGACATCCGCTCTTACGCGTGCTCTTTGATTATATTTTGCGTATATATATGCTTATGCATGAATGTGTGTGTGTGTGTGTGTGTGTGTGTGTGTGTGTGTGTGTGTGTGTGTGCATTCGCCGAACTGATGTAATGATGTATTTGTTTTTAGATTTTCTCTTTTAAGGGAGCGATCTTTATTTAAATTTCGTTTTTTTGGCGGGGCTTTGTGAATTTTATTCGTGTAAAATCTTCTGTACAATAAAGATGGAAGCTGATGGTGGTTCGCCTGAAATAGGCCTAAACTTCCGATTTATTATGAAATAACGTGTCTGCCTAAATTTAATATATATATAAAATTTCAATTGTTTTCATCATGATAGAGAGCAGTACATTTCAACATTTTAATAAAACAAATCAATTTTTTTACTTCTCCTGGTGATGACGTCGGGAAATCAAAACTTGACTTATTACTATTTGAGGGAAATTCCTCCTCATTTAAAAAGTATTACAAAATTCACCATCATAATTAATCAACACCAAATGCCAGTCGTTTACATTGTTTAACAAAATTTTGACATTTTTAATATTTCCTAATTGCTTCTCTGTAGAAAGCAAAAGCAGTGACGATAATTCCTTTCAAAATTGGCTTTTGTGACTCGACATTATTTTCTTCTTTTTCTATTATTTAAAGGAACCTGTTTACACTACGTTTCAGATATATTCAAAGATGATCTGCTAAAGGCGAAATTGTTAAGGTTTCTGAAATTTTCTAAAGGTTTCAGGTATTTTTAGAACTTTCTGACAACATAGATGTCAGGATTAATCCAGGGTACGTAGACTCAACAGCTGTGTTTACTTCTAGCTTTTCAGGTGCAAAAGATCTGTCAATAATCGCAGCTGGCATTTGGAAGTTTTAAATAATTATTCAGACGCATTTTACTGGCAGTGGCAAATTTATCATGAAAAGATCGAAAGAATACGGTGCGGCAAACTTTACTGATATTTGTGTGAACTTCATGGCATATTAAGGCATTCTTGTCAGATATTTTTTTAAAAATTGCACCTCGTTTTGTCTGCAAATGATGCAAAATATCTCTAGAATGTCAGATGGAAAGTTCTGGATCGTAAAGTTCATTGTAAAGTTTTGCGAATTTTACTGAATTTAAATTATTTTTTTTATTTTAATTTTTAAACAGGTGTTATTTAAAAATGTGTATTAATTAGGTTTCAAAAATAGAGCATTAATGTCCCAAGTATCATAGAATTTTTTTTCTTATGGGAAAACACACCTATTCCTCAGATAATGGACTCTCCCTCCTATATTAATAAGAGTTAACAGGAAGTTCTTGGAAGGTTCACAGCAGTCCTTTAGACTTCTATTGGAGTTCAGTAGAACTACTAGGTAGTTGATATTAGTCGGCAGTTAGTCGATTACAAAGGAGTCAGCTTTCAGTGGAAGATTACCAGGTTTCTAAAATTTTGGTTGTGTTAAGTCGATTAGCAACCGAAATAGCCCGATTATAACTTTCAGTGGGAAAGCTACTCCACAACATGTTTTCTACTGGATCACAGACAAAAGCTATAAAATATTAGAGATGTTCGTTATTTTTTCTAGTATTCGCTTAGTCAATTCGGGTTCAAAGTCATACATTTACATAACGATCGCGCGATGTTTTAAAATTACAAAGACCACAAATGTAATAATAAGGATTTTTGCAATATTACTCCGTGAAATATATTTTATTTTTTATATTTATATCTTTTTTTTTTACTCTTTTCTAGAATGTTACAGAGGGAAGAAAAGAGAAGCAATAATTTCACTATTCCAGGAATTTAACTGACAACTAACGCAATTTCAACTTTGGCTTGGTAGAGTCTTTGAAATGCCGAGCTGTCAAGAATACGCCTGATATCATATATCCAGATCTTGTGTCATACATATCTCAGTGCCAAATTTCTCCCAGCTCCCTGTTTCCATTCCTCAAAAGAGAGAGTATCTGCCGACAGAAAGGAAAAGGCAATTCAAAGGAGAATGATGTCATTGATCAAGATTAACGATGGACAGCATAGCAGAGAAATTTATATTGTCCCAAACAGGAAAACCTCAAATTTCTGTTCAGATGTCCTGGTTTGACAAAGTCTAATATAGCGCTGCTCGGTGTTGCAACTCAAGAAATTAAATTTCTTAGATTAAAGCGTAAAAGGTGCAGATTATAGAACATTTCTCCGGGGATTTATCAGGCTATCTTACCTGTCAAGTTAGGCTTTTCTTATGTCACAATTTTACTGCTCGAATCGTCTTTAACCTCAGCGAGTAACATTTCTTCATCGACAGCATCAGGAACTTAAAATTCATTTTGCTAAACGGAAGCATGTATTCATCTCTTTGCCCGGATCATTTGGAGACATACAGTTGTGTCAAGATGTCTTGGAATATGAAGTGTACAGTTAGAAGATTATCAGAGATTTTAAAATGGTGTTGTTGTTTATTTTTGTGGTCGTTTTCAAGCGGTTTTATCAAGTTTTCATACTTTCATTTGCCCGGATCATTTGGATACATACAGTTGTGTCAAGATGTCTTGGAATATGAAGTGTACAGTTAGAAGATTATCAGAGATTTTAAAATGGTGTTGTTGTTTATTTTTGTGGTCGTTTTCAAGCGGTTTTATCAAGTTTTCATACTTTCATTTGCCCGGATCATTTGGATACATACAGTTGTGTCAAGATGTCTTGGAATATGAAGTGTACAGTTAGAAGATTATCAGAGATTTTAAAATGGTGTTGTTGTTTATTTTTGTGGTCGTTTTCAAGCGGTTTTATCAAGTTTTCATACTTAAAAATTTAAATTAAATATGTTTCAACAATCACACATTAATGTCTACATTTGTGACAGCAGCAACACACTTCCACAGATTTTACTGTGGACCGTTTTCAGTGTGGAGAGGACCAATACAAAATGGAATCTACTGTTGGAATCCGGGAAAGTATTAAAGAATTTGATTCTCCACTGCACTTAAGATTGGGTCTGTGAACGTCTTAGTGTGATGTAATGTTTAGGAAGCTTGTGGCTGTAGAACACTTACGACTGAGTAGTGGGTTCGATCCTTAAATGTTTCCTTCTCCTTTCGGTTCTCTGACACATCTAAGCTGCATTTAGAAAATCACTTTATGAAATAATCCGTTACAAATATATATAGGGGGTCTGCAGTTTTCAAGTACGTTCAAAACTTCATCCTTTAGCTGTCTTCTGCAAACATAAAAAATGGCGTCTTTGTCAGATCACGTATATAGAAGACAATTGATTGCAAAGAATTCCACAAGAACTAACCAGAACTGAGAAAGCAGTGTGGAAATTTATTGCTCAGGATGTTTGAGGTTACATGAGGAATTACAAGGCTGAAATCTACGGGTAGCTTTTTGAGAAATTGATACGAAGAACTACGGCAAAATATTTAATGATATTTCTTAAATTTACCTACAGCGCTTGTTTCCGGCTATCATTTCTATATAAGGCATTATGGCAGTTCTTCTAATGAGCTCTTCTCTTGGTGAGCCCAACTGCATGAATTTAAGTGCACTGCTAGATTTGCGGATAGGTCTCACTCTTTTGCCGGTAAAATAGTTAAATATAAATGTTTCTATTCTCATACTTTTCGCCCGTGGAAATCCCTTCAGATTTCTTGCTTCCCTGAAACTTATTCTTATAAAAAAATTAAATGCAAAATCAATGGACAACATCTGTCACCCTGAATTGTGGTATTTTATCTAAACATACTTATGGAACGTTATCTCTCTATGTGTGTGTGTGTGTGTGTGTGTGTTTGTGTGTGTGTGTGTCTGTTACCTATACACTCCGAAACGGCTGAACAAATGTTCTTGAAAATTTACACAGTTGTACTATAAGCGTCTGCGAGTGTTCTTAGCTAGGTTTTGTGTCGAAGTACCGCCGATAAATATCGAAAATCGATAATCGAAAAAATCGGGTTATAGAAGGAGTGGTCCGGTTATAATCAAATTTGATACACTCATAGAGAAAGACATAAGAAACTATATTCATAAGTTTCAAGGTTGTAATTCTTACAATAGTGCAGAAAACCGATAATATATATATATATATATATATATATATATATATATATATATATATAAGGCAAGATACCGGGTTTGATCAAAATCAGTTTTTCAGTCATTTTATTTTAGTTTTTGCTTCGGGTTTGTCTCTAAGTAGGTATAATTGTAGTTTTTAGTCTCAACAATTATAGCAATTACTAAGAGGACTTATTTAGCTTTCAAAATTCAGTTTACCACGAAAAAAACTTATTTGATATCGATACCAGGAAATCAAAATTTGACTTACGTCCATTCATTTTTCTTTCAGTCTACGGTTTCGCTTTAACTGGAAACAACTATTGCTTTTTAGTCTTTCATGCCAACGTCCAATGAGTCTGAGCTCCAGGACCATGGATTAGTTTTAAAGCTTTCATTACACCCGAGCAACGCCGGGCTATACTGCTAGTTATCTACTAATTTGTAGTATGTTAGGTGAATGAATTAAGACAAAAACAACGTTATATGGTCGATCTCTGCTCAAAATACAAATTGAACTATCTGACCACCTGTTCAGATATATTCTTAGATTATTGATATATCCCGGAAAAGAATATCAGTGTAAAGATTAGTGGAAGAATGGTACTCGACACAGGGATACGATATAACGGATTTATTGTACGAGTGTACAATTAACAATAAGATACAGATAAGCAATCAACGAGTAGGAGCGGAATAAACTATCAAATAGAGAATGCCTTCGCTTAAGACGTTTTGCACTCCTTGTACCGCTTGTCGCCGTCCTTTATAGCCTAGTGCATTCTATTCTCGGGGATGGCAGGATGTTCCACTATAATAATTATAATGCTTTGATCTTTTTATATTTTTATTATAATGCTTTTAATCTGGCAATCTCTCGAAAATAGGATTTGCCAAATTTGATAATATCGCGTATCGGTGTACGTTTACAACTGTAAGCTAGGCGATAAGCAACTAAACTGAAACTTTTGGCTGACTGTAAATTTTTGTGGGTGATATATGATTGTGAGTATAAAAATGTATTTCAACATATATTATCCGATTAACAATATATAAAAGAAATATATAAAGTCAGTCAGTGAAGTGCCATACGTGATACACGCTTGGGCGATCATGTCTCGAAAGAGACATGACTGACTGGGCAGAATATTATCCCACAGTAGGTTGCCATTGCTTTCTGCGGTAGACTGGTTGCCGACCAAGGCTATAGAACCCAATCTGTCCTATTATTTAAACCATAACTGGATGGAAGAGACGGGGTAAAAAACTTTTCCCAAGGGTATTTGCGCGTAAGTGAATGCAATGAATTCAACTGGAATTTGAATTTGGCTCCCCAATTTCTCGTTCCGAGTCGATATCCAATGCGTCACAAGGCACATCCATATATAAAGTACTTGAAACAAAAAAAAAGACTAATTTTTTTTTATAAGAATATCATCAGCTGAACATGTAAGCAACAACTAAATCTTAAGTCATTCATTTACGTGAGTTCCTTAGGTAGGTTACTCACGCTTTCTCCAGCCAGCCTTGTGAGAATCAAAATCATCAAGCCCACTTTTCCCATTAGGTTTTCCAGTCATGTCAATTTTTTTTATTGAAAAATTAAATAACTTCACCTCACTTTTTCTTTAAATGTTTATTATTGCTCATGAGTTCCATTTATAATATTCCACAGGGGGCACTTTGAAGTGGTGTAATGGTTAGCAAGCTTGTATCGCTCAAATCAGTGCAATTAAGTAGTGATTTCGATCCTTACTGGGTGTCCCTTACTTTCGGTCTTGTGTCACATCTAAGCTACGCTTAGAAAGGCACCATATCTAGGGTACCTCGACGTGCGGTAGTGGTTAGCAATCTTGTCTCGTTAGAATCATTGCAATTGAGTAGTGAGTTCGATCCTTAATGGGACTCCCTTACTTTCGGCCTTGTGTCATATCTAAGCTACGCTTAGAAAGGCGCCATATCTAGGGCACCTCGACGTGCGGTAGTGGTTAGCAAGTTTGTTTCGCAAAAATCATTGCAATTGAGTAGTGATTTCAATCCTCACTCGGTAGTCCTTACATTCGGCCTTGTGCTACATTTAAGCTACGCTTTGTAAACCACCATAATATTCCACAAGCGATAAATGTGATAAAAGCGTCTCAGTATAGAACTTAAGGTGACGTCTAGTGATTTCAACTGTAAATTCATAAGACGCTGTCGCCAATCTCGTACTGAGGTATTATTACTATTGTTTTGATGAATTTACCAAACGTTTGGCAGTAAAGCCACTAAAACACAAGGGATTATAATGTGTAGATTAATCAGAAAACTGTAAACATTATGAAGGAGAGGGAACAATAGTAGTGTAATCAAGAAGACAATAGATAACGATAGACATTGCATTTAACTTTTTACGTTGACCAGAAAACATGGAGCTGGAAAAGAGTTCTAATAGCGAGAAATGCAATAAAGAAATTTTGAGCATAGAACTTAGAGTTGTACTTAGCCAATTCAGCAGTAAATTGATGAGACTTCTTTGCAAATCTAGTCTGTTAATTGCCATACGCGAAAGAGACATGTCTGACTGGGCAGAAGATTATCCCGCAGTAGTTTGCCATTGCTTTTTCAGTAGACTGCTTGCCAACCAAGGCTATATAACTCAATCTGCCCTATTATTTAACCGTTAACTAGTGACAAGAAACGGATTAATACCTTTCCCAAGGTTATTTGTGCGTAAGCGAATGCAAGTAATTCAACTGGAATTTGAACTCGGCTCCACGATTTGTCATTCCGAGTAATTTCCACACATATCCAAATACTATCTAGTAGTGGCTAATCTAGTTTTTTTTTTTTTTAATCATCTCACCCCAAGCAAGGCATTCCACTGCCACTATTGCGCATGGGGCTACATAAGGGAAGGTAAAGAGAAGGAGTGGTTAGACAAAGGGAATGTCAGGAGGAAGGTGACAGATGAGTAAGGATAGCGAGGATGAGGGTTGGGCAGATGGGAAGAGTGTTTGATAGAATGGGAGCAGGTTAGTGTGTTAGGAGGTGTCTATTGGCCTTACATTTAAACTGCTGGAGATTGTAGCCGTCGGGGAAGCAATCATTTGGAAGAGAATTCCACAGTCGGGAAGTGCGAGGAAAGAAACTGTTTGAGTAGAAGGTACGGCTGCATTTTATCGGTTTCACTGTAAAAGGGTGGGATCTAGTTGCTAATCTAGTATCTCGTTCAAATTCGTATTTAGGGGGCACTAGTGATCTAAGTTCATCGGAGCAGAAGCCGTGGAAGTATTTATAGAAGCGACACAGGGAACCCAGGTCGCGCCGGTGGGAGAGAGACTGCAGGCAGTCTGCCAAGTCGGTATCTATCACATTACAGACCCTCCTCTGAACCTTATCGAGAAGCCCGAGGAGAACAGCAGGGGCACCCGACCAGATATGGCAGCAGTATTCAATGCACGGGCGGATGGTAGGTTTATAAATGTGCAGGATAGATTTAGACGGAAAAAACTTCCGGGCCCTACACAGAGAACCGACTTTCATAGCAGCGGATTTAGCAATGGATTCGATATAGTCATAGTACTGTGCACAATTTCAGAAGGTCCAGGTAACATAGCGAGGACTTCCTCCGAATAATTATCGTGAATGTAATTATGGAAAAGCCACAAGGAAGCATCGTTATATAGATAAAAATGTGGCTGGAGCCTAGAAGCCAAGTAAGGACTAATAATATTCTTCAAAGACGTCTAGATATGTTGCAGAAGAAACTGACTATGTCTGGCAGCAATATTCGAAGCATGGGAGAAAGGTAGATTTTCTCGAGTAAAGCACGATACAACGCATCGATCTTTTTAGCAACTAAGAAAGGAATGGATTTTTTAGAGAAAGACAATTAGGCGTTTTAACTATATCCGTTTTTTTAATCTGAAAAAATATTGTCCAGTTAATTTAAGAAATAAATTCACCACGTAAAAACATCACCTTTTGTCAGCTTACAGGTGAGGCAGACAGATGATATATCATGAATGAGTGCAAGTGAAAACTCCATATGTTTTTCGCAAACTGTCATTTCTATTAAAAACATCCCCAGTCTCTCTTTTCCTCATTCTATGTCTTATTATTTTGGTACATGAAACGGTGAGAACACAGAGAATTTTTTTCAGCTAAACGTGACGCCAGAGACGAAACAACTCATGCTTCTTTTTTGATGTCATGACAAAACGGTGAAAAAAATCAGGAATCAAAAACAAACTCAAGAGCAAAAAACGTAAACACCTCATGCGCAGAAAGACAAAGAAAAAAAAACTAGAAGGAGATAAAGAGAGACTGACAGCAAGTAAAAGAGAAATCAAAAGGTAGGAAATTTAAAGAGTATCCCGCTATTGTTGACTTGTCATGTTTTTCAGTTGGCACCTGAGACACGATTTCCATCGAAGAAAGATAGACACTGGTTCCCGTACTCGTGAAACGACTGTTAGTATTCTTGTCTCGCAGCCAACTGATTGATGGTTTAAAACTAATTAGGTGGAAAAGATTTAAAACCCCGATTTGATTAATTGTCAACACTGGCACCTCACTGCGTGAATTGGCAAAATTTACGAATTGTTTTACAATTTTCATTTATATGATATTTAGACATTTAAGTATTGCGCATAGCCATTCACAGTTAGATCAACCAAATGCAGACGACAATTCTACTCTTGCAGCTTTTTTCCTCGCACTTCCCGCCTGTGGAACTCGCTTCCATATTCTTACTATCCTGATGGCAACAACATCCAGGAATTTAAAGGCAATGTCAATACTCATCTTTTAACCACTCGCCTCTAGATCTTTCTACACAACACTGTATATCCTTTCTTTCTCTCCACATTTGCAACTGTCATCACAAATGTATTCTTATCTTTCTCTTGCTCCTTTCTAACCGGTTCGTCTTTCTCTTCATTCTCTTCAAACTCTCTCCTATCTAATATTTTTACTCTTATGTAGCCGCCTAATGTTTTTTATCTTATTTAGCCCCCTGGACATTAGTGGCGTTACCGACTTGCTCGGATTTATACGATTAGTTCTGAGAGAACTAGAAGTCCTGGAAGGATTGGTTATTGCGTCTACAATCTTAATAAATATAAGATGACCCAATGCTGATAGCAGACACGGTGTGAAATCTACAAGATGTCTCACAGAATGTTGCGAAAGAAATGGAGAAAAAATAGAAACCGTAAATAATGATAAACATCAATGCATAACCATTAGCAAAATAAGGGACCCAAAGTGCCAATTACAAATCGGTGATATTAATTGGTGATATTAAAATCGATGTGCAATGTGGTTCGGCTCTGAACGAAATGTCAGCCAGCTGAGTTCGTATTCCAGTTAAAATCGTTGCATTCACTTACGCACAAATACTCCTGGGGAAAAGTATTAATTCGTCACTTACCTCCAGTTATAGGTCAAATAATAGCACAGATTGGGTTGTGTAGCCTTGGCTGGCAACCTGTCTACCGCAGAAAGCAATGGCAACCTACTGCGGGATAACCTTCTTCCCAGTCAGTCATGTTTCTTTCTAGACATGATCGCCCAAGCGTGTATCACGTATGGCACTTAACTGACTAAATATAATAGTTGAAAACATGATTAAGGCTTCTGCTGGTCATAATGTGGGTGATCGGTTTTATATTGTTATGAAGTAATAAAATGATCCCTTACTATTTGATACTAAATAATATAATCTATCTCTTCCCCATTTACCTATGAGTCAAATAAAAGGACAGATTGGGTTCTTTAGCCTTTGTTGACAAAAAGTCTACTGCAGAAAGCAATGGCAACCTACTGCGGTATAATCTTCTTCCCAGTCAGTAGTGTCTTTTTCGAAACATGATCGCCCAAAGCATGTATTACGTATGGCATTGAGCAAACTGACTGGTATTAAAATCAAACAAACTACAACAATTTAAATACCTAGGAACAGTTCTTCATCATATCGAAGAAAGGAACTGGATCTATCAAGTTAAAACTTAACAGAAAATATGGTCGGAAGTAAAATTAACCAAGAAACAACGTATAGATTATCAGGGAAAGTGTGAAAGATCCTAGGAAGATATTATTAATATTCTTTCAATAAATTTGTACAAGTTTGTAGATATAAATTAATCCTGTTTATAATTAAGTGAGCAGATAAATGTTAGTTGGGTTTATACGTGAGATTAGACGTAAATGTATGTTTTTGTCTATAGGTGGATCGAGTTTATATTTTAGGTCAGTGTATCGCAAATATGTTTCACTCATGACACACTTGTAAAACAGCTAAATCTTTGGAGTGCACTTTAAATTTTAATAAGGAAAAAACAGTTTGGAAAAGCCTTCGCAAAGAACATTAGCGATGCCGAATATATTTGAATTTTCTTCTTAATAATCTTTGCATTTTATTAAATCTGATTGTGATTATTTTCACTCCCTTACAAAAGACAAAAAGAAAACGATTGACTATTACTTCTGTAAGATAAAAGAATTCAACATCCAAATTAAAAATTAAAGAAACAAACACCAAAGACTTGCTTATGAAGGTTTTTTTCTTCGTATCTATGACTGTACTGTTAACTTTGGAAAGCACCTGGTTATATTTCTGGGCGCATGTTAAATTTGTAAAGAATCTGGTTATATTTCTGGCCGCATGTTAAATTTACTTTTGAAAAGCACCTGATTATATTTCTGGGTGCATGTTAACTTTTGGAAAGCACCCAGTTATATTTCTTGGCGCAGCTTAACTTTTGGAAAGCACCCAGTTATATTTCTGGGCTCAGCTTAACTTTTGGAAAGCACCCAGTTATATTTCTGGGCGCAGCTTAACTTTTGGAAAGCACCTGATTATAATTCTGGGCGGCTGATAACTTTGGAAAGAACCTGGTTATATTTCTGGCCGCATGTTAAGTTTAGAAGGAACCTGGTTATATTTCTGGCAGCATGTTAAATTTAGAAAGAACCTGGTTATATTTCTGGCAGCATATTAAATTTAGAAAGAACCTGGTTATATTTCTGGCCGCATGTTAAATTTAGAAAAAACCTGGTTATATTTCTGGCCGCATGTTAAATTTAGAAAGAACCTGGTTATATTTCTGGCAGCATATTAAATTTAGAAAGAACCTGGTTATATTTCTGGTCGCATGTTAAATTTAGAAAAAACCTGGTTATATTTCTGGCCGCATGTTAAATTTAGAAAGAACCTGGTTATATTTCTGGCAGCATATTAAATTTAGAAAGAACCTGGTTATATTTCTGGTCGCATGTTAAATTTAGAAAAAACCTGGTTATATTTCTGGCCGCATGTTAAATTTAGAAAGAACCTGGTTATATTTCTGGCAGCATATTAAATTTAGAAAGTACCTGAATATATTTCTGGGAGTAAGTTAACTTTTGGAAAGAATCTGCTTATTTTTTCTGGGTGCAGGTTAAGTTTTGGAAAACACTTGGTTATATTTCTGGCCGCATGTTAATTTTTGAAAAGCACCTGCTTATATTTCTTGGTGCATGTTAACTTTTTGAAAGCACCTGTTTATATTTCTGGGCGCATTGGTGCAGACCGTTTGAGAAACGCATTTTTAGATAGACATTAGTAATGCTTATACTTTTATTATTCTCCCTTTTCAATATCGTTTTTTTTTTTCGCATTATCAATAACTCTGCTTGAGTGAAATGGTTAAAATAAAATACTAATTATAGAGTTGGCATAGAAAGACTGATAATGATAAGGGCGAGATTAACCAGTTTATATTTAATGACCGAACAGCTAACACTACTGCCGCTTGAAATTTTCTTTTTTCCTTTTAAGAACATACTTTTCTCAATTTCAAAGTTATCGCTTCTTTAAAGCACTGATCGTTTTTCCTTCCTAAAATTTTGATTAAGATACGTGATTATATCATTATTTTCTCTTCGATATACATACGCATTCCGTTCTGATTACAGTTGATTGACTTCAAGTGTTGTGGTTTCTATTACTTGATAAACATCTATGTGATTTAGTATCGCCAAATTAATGTAATTTGCTAAAGAGTCAATAAATATTATTCATTCAGTCCAACATGGTTACTTTGTTCGAAATTTATTGTTTTATAAATAAGCCTCTAATTCTGCTGGTTAAAAACATCATGAGTTTAGGACAAAGTGAAATTGTAAGCAAAGAATGTTGGCATCGAATTACCTCTATTAAGAAAAAAGAAGACTGTATAGCTACAGTTTCTTGCACTGAGAAAAAGAAACATTTACGTTCTTAGCTGTACGATATGGTCAGCACAAAATGGCATTTATAATCATAGATCTGTAAAAACATAAGTACATAAATGATAATTTGGACTTATCTGAACGCAATGGACTTGGATGACTTTTATTAGACATAGATAAACTAGCAATAGAGCCCGGCGTTTCTCGGTTGTAATGAAAGCTTTAAAATTAATCCATGGTCCTGGAGCTCAGACTCTTTGGACGTTCGCAGAAAAGACTAAAAAGCAAGAGTTGTTTCCAGTTAAAGCAAAACCGTAAACTGAAAGAAAAATGAATGGATGTAAGTCAAATTTTGATTTCCTGGTATCGATATCAAATAAGTTTTTTCGTCATAAACTGAATTTTGAAGGCTAAATAAGTCCTCTGAGTAAATGGTGTCATGGCTGAGACTAAGGACTACAATTATACCTAATTAGAGCCAAACTCAAAGCAAAGACTAAAATAAAAGGGCTTAAAAAATACAGATATACAGGCAGATAAACAGACACACACACACAAAACTCTTGCCTTATATATATATGTATATATATATATTATCGATTTTCTGCACTATTGTAAGAACTGCAACCTTGAAACTTTTGAATACCGTTTCTTATGTGTTTGTCGATGAATGTATGAAATTTGATTAAAATCGGACCATTCCTTCTATAACCCGATTTTTCGATTATCGATTTTCGATATTTATCTGGGGTACCTCGACACAAAACCTAGCTAAGTACACTCGCAGACGCTTATAGTACAACTGTGTAAATTTTCAAGAAACTCGGTTCAGCCGTTTCGGAGTCTAATAGCTAACGGGCACACACACGCACACAGACACTCTCTCACACACACATACACACACACACAGACAAAGTTCCATTTAGAAATAAGTTTTATGAAGCGAGTCTATTAGAATTTATTATTTAAAGATGTTTCTAGTATATATTTTTCGCATATAATTATGAGTGTTATTTTTCATCAAGAAATCCATACTAATCAGGATGATCTCATTTTCATTATATACACTGTTCGAACTGTTGTTCTCTATGTTTACAACCTTTCGGTCTGTGTAGGCTCTTGCCTCCTTCGTAAAATTTGCTAAGAATTTTTTAACTGAACACTTTATTTCCATCACTGGGGTATATAATTCTCATTCTTTGTGCGCTGCTCCATCCCGATTCCATGTAGTTATCCCCCTTTAACTTTCGAAGATATTTGTGTACTACTGATATTGAACTCACAACTCTGGGTCAAGTCACCTGAACTAACCCACGCTTCCACTAACGGCTATAATTATCAGGCCACCCCAGTGTATAAGAAAAATGATGTATTTCATACTATTTAGTAGTATTTATTGCCAAGTGAATATTTGTAAACGAAAATAGCATGGTTCTCTTTTTAAATACTGCACAATAACATGTACATCAAATGAATTTATTAATATTTAATAATTACCTATATTGCTGTAGTTTCATCAATGATAGAATGAAGAAAATTTAGGGTGATTCGGACGAGTTCATCTATGCTTACTTGTAAAATTTTGCGAGTAATAATACTAAATAAAACATTCTATTTTCATTTAGAATTATCCACTTGGCGATAAATACTAAAAATATTTGAAACCGGAGTGGCCTAATTATTATGGCCGGTAGTTTATATACACAGGGCAATATGTCCTTGATAAGATCAGAGTATAAACTTTGGTGTGTTATAAACTGTAAATAATGTAAATAATTCTTCATTTCAGGTGAATAGGCAAATAATTATCCTAATTCTTGTTCTATGTACACTGTCCCTTTAGATCATTGGTGAGGATATCTCTCCACATCTTCCTGTTAGTTGTAGCGCTAACCTAAATTTGTTTTCTGCAATAAATCCTAATTCCGTTTATTTCATCCATTTACAGAGACTCGTTACACAGTTTATTCGCAATTTTCTTTCTTCTATCTTTTCATGTGTGTTATATTTTCCAAGACGTTTTTTCTCATTATTTAATCTCTCTCTTTCTGTTCCTTTGTTTTCTATCTTCTCTTCGTCATTGCTCAGCTGTTCAGTCCATGGCATTCTTACCTTCTTATTAAAGATCACATTTTTCTTGCGTAAAGTCTCTTTTATATATGCGATGAGATTTTCCATCATTCTAAGCCATAATTTCTGTTTTTGTATGGAGTTTTTCGCTTGTATTTTATTATTATTATTATTATTATTATTATTATTATTATTATTATTCATTACACCACTGAGCTTACGGAACATTTTATGTACAAGCTGTTACCAATCTATGTACTGACTAGACTCGTGTTGCTTAACCTCGTTGATCGTACCGGGGTCGTTGGTTCCACGTGGTGCCGCCGTAAGAACTACGAGAAATAAGATTAAAGTATGTCGGGAACATGTACTTTATTTCGTATCTCAGTAGCTTAGTTTATTGGACGTATAACAGAGAACTTAATTATGCTATCAAAACCCATAAAAAATGGTGTTAAATGTGAACGAAAAATTAAACGTCTATGAATCTATGTTCTGAGTGTATTGCATATGCTTTTTAGCAGTATATCAACTCCTCATCTGTAATCTAATGCCAAAATCTAATTTTCTTAGTAACGTTAGTAATAACTTTTACAAGAAAGTATTGTTTATTATTTGTTTTCTTCACAAAAAAATGTATTCCTTGTAATATTTATTTGCTTACAGAAATGTACGGCTGATAATAGTTTTTCTTATAGTGTGGGGGATTTGGTATTTGCTGGGTTGTATGTGCTTCCGTATTTTACGGATCTGGCTCTCTAGATTATTTCCCCCACAAATACAACACTCTGTTTTACAATCGCGCAAAGTGAAAGGAATAATTCACAACGGACATTAAACAACAAACAATTTATTATGTGAAAAATAAAATGGTACGTGGAAACAAATAAAATACATGATACGAAAATTGCCTTTTGGGAAATAAAACTTGGCAAGAAGTTAAATTTGTTCAAAGATGTGTATAAGTTTACATTAGCAGAGTCCGTAAATAAGTCTTTCCTACTTACATTTAGTTCATTTCAGGTGGCGACAGCGTGTCGCGTTGCTAAAAGAAAGTTCGTCGGTTTTTTCTTTTCAAGGTCCTCGGAGCTAGGTCATGAACTTTGGCGTGGAAGAAATGACTTGGCCGGACAAAGTATCGGTGGCATGCGGACTTAATGGCTAGCTTGGTGACTGACCTTTTTTTTCTAACTGTGTGTATTATATACATTAATAGGGGATCAACCAATCTTCCTAACATTAGGGTGTGAAAACATTTATGGACCAATCCGATTTATTATTTTACTATTTTGTTTTGGGGCCTAAATATTTTTGTGTTAATTTACTTCCGATCCTATTTTTCTAGAATGTTCTTATTCTAAGTTTTTAGCTGATTGGTTGAGAAATATAAAAATGTAATCTAAATTCTGTGCCGTTTTGATCCAATTTTTCTAGAATGTTCTATTGTGATTTCCTGTTGCTTATTTTAATAGAAAAAAAAATGTGTATCCCATAATAGAAATGAATTGCTAGTTATATTTTTTTAAATTACAGAAATGTATTGATAGCTTTTTTCACTTACTACTGCGAATATTTTTAGTTACAGAAATGTATTGCTAGTAATATTTCTTTTTCGCAGAAATGTGTTTCTATTAACATAATTTTTCCTTACAGAAATATAGTATATATATTTTTTCCAGAAATGTATTTGTGATAATAATTTTTTTTTCAGATATATAATGCTGGTAATATTTTTCTTTGCAGATATATATTACTGGAAATATTATTTTACCTGAAGAAAAGTGGCTTGCTGGTAATAATATTCCTTGAAGAAATGTATTGTTGGTAATATTTTTTCCTTCTTGAAATGTATTTCTGGTATTATTTTTCCTTACTGAATTATATCGCTGGTCATATATTTTTCTTACAGAATTTTATTGCTGGCAATGTTTATTGCCTTACAAAATCTATTGTTGTTAATAGTTTTTTCATTATAGAAAGGCATTGCTGGTAATTTCTATTTTCTTGCATAAATATATCACTGGTAATATTTTTTATTTTAAAAATGTAATGCTGGTATTTTACGATGAAATTGATTATAATTTCGTAGTATTTTGATCCAATATTAGGGGTTTAATATTTCCCACAAACGTGAACCCTAAAAGATACTGAAATTCCAAGGAAGCTTAAATTTGAGAATAGCAGCAATTAAGATTGCTCAAAACCACGGGATTAGTGGCATTGCTGCCTGGATAAATTTATCATCCTACACAAGCTAGGGAAGCTTTTATTAAAACACTGACACATATCCAATTCTCCTCGAAAAATAAACAAAAAAGTTTTGATAAGACATTCACTGGTTAAGAACAAAAACAATCTTAATTGAAATTTGTTTTTTTATTACTTTTATATTGTATTTTATTATTTTCCCTTATATAAATTTTTCTCAAAATCTCCAACTCTATCTGTGAAATACAATTTGATTAAAAATTTCCTCAGACAACCCGAGATAAATTTTAATATTCGATTTCCAAAAGCAATAAGCTTGAAGACGTAGGGAGCTGGTTATTGTTTCTTTGATTCAGCCTTGTGTCAGCCATAACCGAACTCCCTACAACTGATAGAATTTATGCAGAATTATCATCAGCAGGTTTTCACCGTTATGAGATGTTTGGTTTTCGGCAGGTTGGAATATGTGGAATAGTGTAAGAATAAAATATATATTTAGCATTTTAATATAGAAATGTATTAAAGGGAAAAACTAACATAAGTTGTAGGAGTTAATGTGATATTAGAAGCATTATTAAGAGGTTAAGGGTAGAGTTCGTACAAAACGTTCGTAGTTGTAGTAGTTGAAAGAGAGAAGGAGAAAGAGAACAAGGAGCGACCTGACCTTATCTCCGGGTGGATTTGAAGTTGAAGTTACATTTTAGTTTCGGCTAGCGGCTCCTATATGTCTCTCTTTCGTGCCGCTGACCGGGCCTTTTAAAGTATATAGATTTTTGCACGTGCTCGTGAAGTCCTCAAGTCTTGCAAGTCGCTCTCATTGGTCAAAATTCATTTTAACACCTACTTGCGAAATCTGCTTTCGAGACTTTTTCGTTATGCACATGGTCAATATTTTTTTTTTTGATAAGATAAAAACCAGGATTTCACACGTTATTCTGAATTTTTGTAAAAGTGATGAAGAGGGTTGATTTTTAATTCAATTTTTATCCGCTACAAGGTAATTTCAGGGTTGGAAGAAAGAATGTACGCAGACATCGAAGAGATTATATTTATCTTCTTTGCAAGAAATGGCGTATGATACAAAGTCAAAGTCGGTTTCTATGTATACTTGAAACTGCGAATAAAGAGTAAAAAATGTCCTCAGCGTTTCTTTCGGCTTTCAATCATGAATCAAAATGCGTCATCTATTTTTCACCACTTTAAAGTGTTTCTGTTTTACGAACGTTTCAGAAAAAAAAAATCTTATGGATCTTTGCTTCTGAGGATTCGAACATTCCAGTACCATCTCCTTTGCAATAAAAATAAGGATTGATCTGGAAAGTGTTCTAACTGAAGATGGAAAGTGAGACACAGAGATCCAAAGGCGAATTGGCGTGGAGAATGACGCGTTCCAGATGCTGAGTAAAGTATTAAGAAACAGGACAATCTCGCTCGAAACAAAGAAGAGTACTTTTTTTTATAAGCGTTTCACCCCGAGCAAGGCATGTCACTGCCACTACTGCGCAGGGGGCTACATAAAGTGGAGAAAGGATGGTTAAATATAGGAAATAACAGAGGGTGGGTGATAGGCGGGTAAGGATACCGAGAATGAGGGTTGGATAGATGAGTGTTCTGAGAATAATTGGGAGTTAGTTTGATAGGAGGTGTCTACTGACCCTACATTTAAACACCTGGAGATTGTAGCTATCGGGAAAGCAGACTTGTGGAAGGGAGTTCCAAAGGCGGGCAGCTCGAGAAAAGAAGCTGAGTAGAATTTACGGTTACAACTTATCTGTTTAAGTGTAAAAGGATGGGACCTAGTTGCCAATCTAGTATCTCGTACTGGATTGCTATGTGATGTCATTTCTTCAATATGGTAGTGAATGTTTGAAAATATCAAAAAAGATGAAGGGAAAATTTGAAACAGCTGAGGTGTGTTTCTATTTTGCGGATATCGTGGACCGACCATGTGAGCAATGACGAGATATTGGAAAGAATGGAAACGAGAAGGAAATTAATATTGAGCATAAGAAAGAGACAACTGAAGTTCCTGAGACGTGCAATGAGGAAGGAGGGCTTGGAGAATCTGATAGTAACAGGCCAGATAGGGGAAAAGTGACAGAGGAAAGCAGTGGATAACATATTTGAAAAGACTGGACAGGTGGATGGTAGAACAGGGGCGGCGAGACATTACAGGAGAAAGGGTGCTAAGAGCCACCAGGGAGGCCATGATTGCCCACATCCTGAAAGAACAAGGCACAGAAGAAGAAGAAGTAGAATTTAATGAAGGTAACAGTGGTCACGGCGCCTGGACAGTTTCTTTTACGCGGTAAATGTGCATAGGTATGAGCATCCCCCCCCCATGATAAACTTCGTGTCGCGTCCTACTCTCTTGGGGAGGTAGTTAAGTAGAAACACTTCAGAAGTTGGCATTGAAGACGCCTTACTTACCCAGATTAAAAACTTATCCTCCTTTGTTTGATATGTTTTGCGTGGATGGAGAACGTTCGGTGGCAAGTAAATCCTTAATAATTATTTCAAATTTAAGAGGCCATAATAAGGACAGATATACATGTTTCTGGTTAAGTACTTTCACAAATTTAGCATTATTATCTTGTCCTTATTAAGCAAATTTTTAAGTCATAAATACCCACGTGACATTAAAAATTTCGTATGATTGTAAGGCATATTGTCCAATCAGCACGCAAATAACTATTTTCTATCTTATAAAAAAAGAACGTTCTGTATTTATTTGTCACGTTCATTAGAGAGAAAATAGTGAAGCAGCGTCGGTCCAGTTGATTCTCTTTATTAATATTAATTAAACTTTATGACAAAGTAGGAGATCATTTCCAGCGTGTTCGCTCTTTAACAGTGCCTTATTATTTTATTGCTATAATAACGTGTTCGTGTTGTGAAGTTGTATATCCTCACTATTATGATAAAAAAACGTTGTTTATATATATATATATATATATATATATTCAGTAAATAATATATATTCAGTAAAATGAATCAGAGCACTCTGGCTATTGGGCGCGTATAATGATAATATATGCACTAAAATGTTTGCCTTGTTCTACAGAACGCCCATAGCCCAGAGGTAGAATCGTCGACTAACGCCAATTCGGTCGGGTTTCAATCCTGGCTTAAAAAGCAATCGGAGTCTAACCGTACTGATGAGGTGTGATACATCGAAACAAATCTGTCTGCGGATGAATTATATATATATATATATATATATATATATATATATATAGACAGGTGTGAGTATCTCTATGAATATGTCAGGTCTATGACTGATATTGAGCCTTTTCAAATAAGTACCACGCATAAATAATATTTAAATAATATAATTTATATAACAAATTGCATATATATATACAGCGAAACGGTCTTGTATGTGAATGACTAATATATTATGCTCTCATTACGATTGAAGTCTCTGGAGAAGAAAATTTTAAAAACAGTTTCCATTTCGGCTATATGCGTGACTCTTCAGAAACGAATTGAGTTCTCTCGGTAACTGGCGTCTCTATACACTGCTTATATAGAAGACGTTAAAATTTCCCTCCTCTGATGCCATGCGCCGATGGCTTAGGGAGTAGAGACTCCGAGTTTCGATCCCAGTCAGAAGCAAGTGGATATGTCTAGCCACACTGGTGAGCTGTGATACAGCGAAACGGGCTTGTATGTTGATGACTAATGTATATATATATATATAGATAGATTGATATTTATAATTATATACATACAATTTCCACACACACACACACACACACACACATATATATATATATATACACGCTGTCTTTATCAGGGGTTTGCATAATTTTTCTTCTTTTTATTTCATAATAAAAGATACTCAGTAGTGAGAGGCAAAACAATATGTTGCCGTCATTTAGTTAACATAATATTTTGACATTATTTTTAGACGGTATGGGTTCACTCGTATACAAATTTTTTTCTCATATCAATTAATAAATATGCTTCAAAGATATCAGCCAATACATATTAGCGCTACATCGTTACATTGTTTTATAAATAATAAAAAAATATACATCATGTGTACATCGGAACATCACCTATATCTAACATGATAGACCCTGTATGAAGAATCGAAAATAATGTCATAATTAAGTTGTTCACTTTCCACACAACCTTAACCAAAGGTGAAGAAGAAAAGTTCCATCAGTACTAGAAATAGCTATAAATGTGTAATTGAGAAGGCATGTGCGTTGTGGTGCATTGGATATCGGCTCGGAACGAGAAATCATGGAGCGGAGTTTGAATTCCGGATGAATTCATTGCCTTCACTTATGTGCAAATAACCTTGGGAAAGGTATTAATCCGTCTATTCCTTCCAGTTATGGGTTAAATAATAGGATAGATTGGGTTCTATAGCCTTGGTCGGCAATCAGTCTACCGCAGGAAACAATGGCAACCTACTCCGGGATAATCTTCTGCCCAGTCAGTCATGATCGCCCAAGCGTGTATCACGTATGGCACTTAACTGACTGACTTTCCTGAAAAACCTTATTCAGACAAGGACTTTATAAATTATAGTGGGGTATCTTATCTATTCTTTTTTCTGTTTGTAGTGGGATTCAGATCTAGTGAAGGGTAGCTGTATACTGTTGCAGGTTAACGGAATTTGGCTTTGTTGTTATAACATCAAGAAAAGCAATTTGAGTCGAAAATATCATTTTATATATACACATATCAATTAATGTTTTTACAATTAAAGTAATAACTTGAAGTATAAGTCCAACGGAGGTTAAAATGTTCATGGCAAATAAAATGCTGAAAGAGATTCAAGGCTTCTATATCTGGGGAGCGTGTGAGTGAGGAATGTCTTTGATGTAGTCGCTCCTTAGTTCCGTAGGTAGTTTTGAAGCAGGCGAGAAAGAAAGAGAGATGAAGAGACGAGCATAGTAGCCACTTGACTTGGTCAAGGGAGATATTAATTACTCTCGCCTGTCACCGTCAGTCTCTCTGTTGGGTGCTTTCTGTATCGGGTTTTTACTTCGACTTTTTGGATCGCAGGTGATCATTTGGGGATTCACATTTGTATTTCATTCTGGGCTTCCCATTGGCCGATAAATAAAATTCGCGTAGGCTCGCGAACTGGAAATTTATTATTTAATTTATTTTTATTTTTCAACCGGAACATCTGCGCGAACCCGGATGCGCACCGAAGACTTTTGGTCATTTGCTTTCTGGTCGTTATAGAGCAAACATCCGGTCCATCGCTTTTGCTCGGTATCACCACAAAATTTCAACTGACAGTAATGCTGACTGTTCGGTCCCATAGTGCCGTATATTTTCTCTATGTAAACTGCTAATTTTGTCATTACCATCAACGCTGATATCTTAGATTTGTCATTTGTTGTCTCACTCGAAGTCACTGCTGCGAATATTTTTAGTTACTGAAATATATTGCTAGTAATACTTTTTACAGAAACATATTTTTTCTTACAGAAATTTAATATATATCTTTTTTTTCCAGAAATGTATTAGTGAAATTAATTTATTTTTCTTAGAGAAAAATAATGCTGGTAATATATTTTCCTTGAACAAATGTATTGCTGGTAATATTTTTCTTTGCAGATATGTATTGCTGATAATATTTTCGCTGAAGAAAAGTGTCCTGCTTGTAATAATTTCCCTGCAGAAATGTATTGCAGGTAATATTTGTTCATTTTTAAATGTATTTCTGGTATTACTTTTTCCTTACAGAAATCTATTGCTGGTTATATCTTTTTCTTACAGAATTTTATGGCTAGCAATGTTTTTTGCCTTACAAAAGTCATTGCTGTTAATAGTTTTTTCATTACAGAAAGGCATTGCTGGTAATTTCTATTTTCTTGCATAAATATATTGCTGGTAATATTTTCTATTTTAAAAATGTAATGTTGGTATTTTACTATGAACTTGATTATAATTTTGTAGTATTTTGATCTAACATTTGTGGGGTTAGTATTTCCCTATAACTGGGACCCTAGGAGTTACTAAACTTCCAATGAAGCTTGAATTTGAGAAAAGCAGTCCCAGTCCAAGCCAATAAATTTTTGGGAGCTTCAAGGTGACATTCTCGCAAAAATTGGGAGCGACATGATCCTGAAATTCTCCGTTCATACTGAGATTTGCGGGTAAGATTATATGCTTTTTCAAATCAACGTAGCTAGTTTATTTTATACGTTACAATCGATAAAACAATAAATAAATCCGTTTATAAAAATATTTTTCTTCTATGTGCTCTATGTCTTCAGGATGTAGAACTAATGCGATCATGGCCTTCCACATCTTCCTATCCCTTGTAGCTCTTAACAGCTTTTTCCTTATTACGCATACCAAATTCTGATCTTGCTCAAGATCATCAAGTATGTCATGCGTTTCTTTCTCTTGCCTCTATCTGATTTTTTAGTATCTCATTCTCTAAGCCCTCATTTCTTATTGCATGTCCCAGAAACTTCAGCTACATTTTCCTGAAATTAAATATCAATTTGTTATTCGTTTCCTTCCACGCTAAAACCTTGTCATTGCTAACAGGTTTGATACATGGCATCATCAGTATCCTTCTGTAGAACCATATTTCGGTTCAAATCTTTTTTCGTCTTTAATGAGACTGTCTAGCATTCGCTGCTATGTTGAAGCGCAGAGATCAAGTAACAATCCAGTACTTTATTCTTTGTTTCCAGTGAGATTTTCCCGTCGTTCAGTAAGTGGTTTAAAACCGAATTTGAACCATTGGATATACAACTGAAAATCTTTCTTCCCACAAAAAATGGTCTATTCTTCGTCTTATTTACTTTCTACTCACTTTCTTTCATTAGACATTGAATTGTATCACTTGACACCCAGGAACATGTCTCACCTTACCGGTGACATGATAACTATATATATATATATATATATAGAGAGAGAGAGAGAGAGAGAGAGAGATAAAACATAGTACACTTGGTATGTAATCTGGGTAAATTCCAAAAGAGACGAACTCGAGAGAACTCAATGTTAAATTAATTTATTTAATTTAACATAGTAATATTTTATAAAGGATTTTTTTATTATTAACTTGGATGATACATATTTCACTGCTTTGATATTCTTAACGCGGCTCGTCAGTTTCAAATGGTACAACAGTAGGCAATCGAAATATATGTATATATATATATGTATATATATATATATATATATATATAGAGAGAGAGAGAGAGAGAGAGATAGAGAGAGACAGACAGACAGAGATTGCGCATTTTCGTAGCAATTTCTCTTTTATGCTGGTTTCATAAAAAGATAACAGACAAGGTATTAGATTCAATTGTTTCATGTAATTTTTCATGTGAACTTATGTTTTTTCTCGATTCACAACATACATTACATTAAAAAATGTCAAAAGATTTCGCTTTTCCGAGCGCTTTCTGTTATACTTTATCCATTATCTTGTGTTGATTTCATTTTATTTTATGTCTAACTGAATATGTGTAGTGTTTATGCATGTGCGCAGAGTCATGTGTGTGTATTATATTTTGAACACGATAAGCGCGCTGTTGACATTTTTTAAAATTAATAAGGCTTCCATTATTTTTAGCATTTAGATGATGCCCTAATAGCGGTTAATGACAGAATTTAAAAGAGATCGAATAGAACTTTGCTCTGAGAGATGCAACGTTAATCTACTGTTAACCGCGTGGTAGTATGTCCAGTGAAATTATTTACGAAGTTGGATTGATCAAGAACGCCGTTCTTTAAAGAACATATAAATTCGTAAATAATATTGGTTATCTGTATTTTATGTATTGCAGGTGATCTGTTAATTTTACGAAAAGGTTTATATGGTGGTCAATAAGAACATTAGGGAAGTTGTTCACAAGTTTTTGAATGGAAAAATTAACAGAACCATACTTTATAACCTTTCGGGCGACCATGTCTCGAAAGAGACATGGCTGACGGGGCAAATGCTTCTCTCGCAGTAGGTTACTATTGCTTACTTCAGTAGACTGGTTGCCAACCAAGGCTATAGAACCAAATCTTTCCGGCTATTTAACCGATACCTGAAGGAAGAAGAGAGAGATTAATACCTTTCCCAGCGGTATATTGCGTAAGTAAATGTGATAAATACAACAGGAATCCGAGCCGATAACCACTGCACCACAACCCACATACAAGGGACGAAATAATAGAAAGATAATAGCTACATCAAAAAGCAATACAAAAGCAATTCAAGATATGTTCAATTAATTTACTTGAAAGATAGCTACATATAAAAGCAATAAATAAGCAATTCAAGATATGTTCAATTAATTTACTTGAAAGATAAAATGTGGTAATGTAGGAAGAGGGATTTCTACACTATGACACATTTTCCCACCGATGTAATATTGGAAGCTTATTGATGTCCTATCGCTATTTCCAGTGTAAACATTCAGATTTTTGGGTGAAGTCTTAATTTTTACACTTTAACTATTTTCCCTCGTTAATATGGCAGATCAATCCCATTCTTTTCGTTTACTATTAGTAAAGAAGAAGTTCTTCCTGGAAAATTTCTTTCATACAACTGAGCAGTCAGTCTGTTAAGTGCCATACGTGATACACTCTTGGGACATCATGTCTCGAAAGAGACATGACTGACTGGGCAGAAGATTATCCAGCAGTAGGTTTCATTTGCTTTATGCAGTAGATTGGTTGCCAACCAAGGCTATAGAACCCAATCTGTACTGTTATTTGACACATAGCTAGAGAGATGTATTATATTGAGTTGTATTTAGTAGGGGATCAATTTATTACTTCGTAACTATAGAAAATCGATCCTCCACTTTATGCCCAATAGAACTCTTCATCATGTTTCCAACTATTATATTCAGTCAGTTAAGTGCCATACGTGATACACGCGTTGGGCAATCATGTGTCTTTCGAGTCTTGACTGACTCGGCAGAAGATTATCCGGCAGTAGGTAACCATTGCTTTCTGCGGTAGGCTGGAGGGAGAAGAGACGTATTATCTTATTAAGTAGTAATTAGTGGGGGACCAGTTTATTACTTCATAACAAAAGAAAACCGATCCCCCACTATACACCTAGTAGAAGCCTTAATCAGTTTTCCGACTATTATATTCACTCAGTCACGTAAGTGCAATACGTGATTCAAGCTTTGGGCGATCATGTCCTGAAACAGACATGACTGACTGGGCAGAAGATTATCTCGCAGTAGGTTGCCCTGAGGTAGACTGGTTGCCAGCGAGAGCTATAAAACCCAATCTGTCGTATTATTTAACCCATAACTGCAGGGAAGATACGGATTAATACCTTTCCCAAGGTTATTTGCTCGTAAGTGAATGCAAGGAATTCAATTGAAATTCGAAATCGGCTCCCTGATTTCTCGTTCCGAGTCGATATCCACTGCACCACAACGCATCCCGACGCAGCCCAACTGTTAATATGATGCTAAATAACTCAAGATGCTTTCCAGAACACTATACTCACAGCTTCTATAATTCAAGAATCTTATAACCACCGACAATCCGCGACCAGAGGCTTATATAAACCTGTTTGTTTTCTATTCGTAATAATGTATCTGAATTCGGACAATTTACTACCCGCGAGCCTCTATTTGTTTAAAGTAGAAACACAATCGGGTCATTCCTGGAATATTAAAATCGTTATATTTTTATGTCCAGGCTCATCATTATCTATCCTATATATCCACGTAATGTTCACTTCTTGCATCCTATTTTTAAGTTTATACCTCTAACCTCCATAAATAATTCTAGCTTTAGTGGCTCTTCAGTTTACAATGATTGAACATTAAAAATAACATAAGAAAGCAATTCATTCAAAGAGTATTCACTGTGGCACGTAATGCCTTGTTTTGTTATATCTACCACTAGATTATAAATATCTAGAAAATTCAAGTAGATATATTGTGTTGAGATATCAAAGACTGAAGTTCCTTTTATCCTATGTCTTGTCCCTTAACAACAGGTATTAATATACTTTCTGTTTGGCGTAAGTGACAAGGTGTTTAAGTCAAAAATCTAATCCTTCAATTAGATTAGAATAAAAGAAATCAAACGTTTATTTCAATGGAGAAACTACAAGACACTTTGTAGAAAAGAAGAAAGTGGAAGTTACTGAGGGTAAAAGTTGGAAATAACTGCAAGTTACACTATGTCTATAAAAATGTTTGTGAAAGTGAAAGTGAAATTGAAAACATACAGACAATGAATATATGGCACTAAGTGGTGCCATTCATTAACAAGTGTATCTCCGCTAATAACTTTGAAAAAAAGGATCTACTATGATACAAAAATTCTCCGGAACTTGATAAAGCAAAGTTTAATCGTCAAAAATATGTATTATTATTATTAGTTACTTCGGAGTATTTTATTAAATATTTTAGAATATGTACAATTTTTGTTAAAATCGTTTTTTTTAATGTGTTCGCAAGTACACCATTAATAAGTAGATGGAAACTAGCGTATTCTTTGCTGTAAAAAGTTATTTAGCAATTTTTGCAAGAATCCAATAAATATCGTATTTGCATAAAATTATCACGAATTATTCAAAAATGAATGAGATTATCTCAGAAGTTCTTCTTTAAAAAACCCTGGTAAAATATTTTTTACATCTGTTTCATTTACTTATTTCTATGAAATATCGTAAAAATACAATATTACAACCTTCATGCGTAAATCAGATATATTGTTTTTATATTTTTTTATTTTAATTAGAATAATTATTTTAGTTTTAAATTGTGTATTAGTTCCATTCTATTGGATAATATTTCTATTAAGTAAAAAATATATTTACTTATCAAAAATGAAAAGTCCTAGTACAATTCATTAAAGGCTAGTATATTTTAAAAAACTTTGAATGTTTTGTATGTTTGTAAACTCGCCGATATTTGCAGATACTGGTGTTTATATTTAATATAATCAGAAAATACGAACGATAAATATACAAAAATTAAAGCCAAACTATCTAAACTTCAACTAAACATTAGATTACTCAGAATATTTTACTAAAATTTTAAGAATACTGAGTACTTAAAATGATTCATGAAAGTGCTCACGTTATATTCAAGTACGAGGGTCATTCAATAAATAAGGTGAATGTTTCGGTATAGGGCATTCTAATACAAATAAAAGCTTACTTTTTTTTTACTTTTCAACGTAGTCTCCCATAAGTGTCACACACTTTTACCATCTGTGTACAAGCTTCCGTATTCCTTCAGCGTAAAAAAATTTGGGTTGATGTCTCAGCCAATCGCTCACAGCACTTTTGATTTTATTGTCACTTTCAAAATTCGTGCATCTCTTAAACACTTTCAAGGGACCAAACAGGTGAAAGTCTGAAGGGGCAAAGTCGGGCTGTAAGGGGATGAAGGGAGCAGTTCCAAGCCCAGCTCGTTGATGGTCTGCACCGTTTGGGTTGCTGTGTGAGGCCTTGCGTTGTCTTCGAGTAGGCAAGGTCATCATAGACAATTTTGTGTGCTGTCCCAAAAGAAATGCACACAGTCTTTGAAATGTCATCCACTGTCACTCTTCTGTCAGACTGAATGAGATCATTGACTGATTCACTCACTTCGGGAGACCTCACTTCTGTAGGCATCCCAGTCCTGTCTTCATCCTCAACACTGCTCCGTCCTCATTTAAACAATTTAGCCCACTTGTAGACATTTTTTGACTGAAACATGTGGCACATTCTCCGAAGAATTTCAAGTGATTTGCACCCTTCAGTAACCAAAAACTTGATAAGTGACCTCTGTTCAATCCTGGAGCATGCTTCTTGGTCGGCCATCTTTGTTAATTTCACAAAACTTGCGACGTTTTCTTTTCAGTCTGCAAAAAAATTAAAGCCCTTTTGAAAATGAAGTAAAGAAGTAAAAGAAAAATAAGTAAGATTCTATCTGCATTATAACGAAAAATACGTATACGGAAAATATCACCTTATTTATTGAATGAACCTCGTATTTTTACGGATAAAGTCCTCTATGAAAAGTTTAGATAACCATCAATATGTCATCCAGCTCTCAGTACCTTAACAGATTAAATAAGCAGCTACGGACGTTCTAAAAAGCAATGCTGCGATATTTTAAATTTAAACTTAAAATATTTACTTTAAATCAGATCAGTTATACTATAACTCAGCTAATATTCTGCAAAGAAAATTTCTGAAAATATATATTTTAGTTTTGGAAAATTTATTTAAAAATTTAACTACATTGGAGCGAACGCAGGATAAAAAAGTCGTTAATATAAGATATTTTGCAAAACATGTAGCCCCAGTCAACTTAAAATAGTTTTGAAATAGACAAAATATTTTGCGCATTAGAAATATTAAAACTAGAATAAAAGACTCAAGAATGATTCCAATTCTTAACAATTCATTTTAAACCATAAATATCACGAATCGTTGGGGATAACGACATCAACATAATGTAAACGCATAGACTTTCAGAGAATATGTCAGTCAGTTATGTGCCATACGTGATACACGCTTGGGTGATCATGTCTCGAAAGAGACATGAATGACTGGGCAGAAGATTATCTCACAGTAAGTTGCCATTGCTTTTTTGAGGTAGATTGTTTGCCGGCCAAGGCTATAGAACCCAATCTGTCCTGTTATTTAACCCATAACTGGAAGGAAGAGACGGATTAATACCTTTACCAAGGGTATTTGCGTGTAAGTGAATACAATGGATTCAACTGGAATTCGAACTCTTCTCCCCGGCTTCTCGTTCCGCGCCGATATCCACTGTACCACAACGCACATCACTTAGTGTCGAGGAGAAGCACCACCACCACTACCAGTGAGCGAGTGCTTGCTTGACGGCGTGCGGCGACCGTCATGTTCGTCCCAGACACGCCTGCCTGCTTGTCTGGCCGTTCGATACGCGTCCGAGACACGCCTGCGCTGCGGAACAAACTCTAATAATGCAAAAGGGTAATCCTTTACCCTTTCCAATCTACTCTCATGCAGCATCAGTGTTTTCATTCTTCTCTTATCCATTCTCTGAATCCCCTTAATCGCCGACTGACGCCATTTCGGTCGGGTTTCAATCTTGGGTTAGGAAGCGACCGGAGTCTAAGCGGTACTGATGAGCTATATTACAGCGAAACAGATCTGTCTGCGGATGACTATAGTATATATATAAATATTCCGCATACTTGCTTTCGTGACAGTTACAATCTCCAAGAATTTAAAATGTAAAGTCAATCGTCATCTCCTGTCACACTAACTTGCATCCTCTCTCTCATGCTTTTCTACATCCACCCCACTCTCATCAGTACTCTCTTCCCTCTCCTACTCTCATCCTGACACCCCCTGCAACCTCTCAATCCTCATGACATTCCTCTTCGTCTACCCCACTCTCAGCAGTAATCTCTTCCCTCTCCTACTTTTTCTTGACCACCCCTGCAACCTCTCATTCTTCATAACATTTCTCCTATGTAACCACCTATGTAACAGTGGCAGTAAATGCCTTGTTTGGGGCGACACGATTGAAATATATATATATATATATATATATATATATATATATATATGAAAAAATTAACTAATACAAAAACAAAACAAGAAAGCTCACCGGCAAAAGACCAATGGACTCTAAATGAAAAAATCGCGTATAGTAAAACGCTGACTAGGTAAACGGAAAAAATCGTTTTTATGACTATAATGCATTCAATCAATTCACAGAGGCCAGAAAATCGGGTTACGGGTGGGAAATCCATTTTCGGTCTATTTCTTTGCAAATGCTGTCTGATGCGTTTACAAATCTGCAACCACCAGTGATATCAGAAATAAATATCACTACGGAATAATGTATACAAATTCGAAAAGATATATTATTTTTTTTAATTTTTAATCGAGCAAGGAAGTAAACCAACTATGACACATCGTATAGAAAAATTAGAAAGAGAAACATGGCGAATGTGTGAGAACAAAAGTGAGTAATGTAGACAGAAATTTTCATTACATTTATATTTTTTAAAATTAATCTTGACCTAGTTTGATTTCCTGTTGAATTCCTTGCATTCACTTACGCACAAATACCCTTGACAAAGGTATTAATACGTTTCTTCTCTCCAGTTATGGGTTAAATAATACGATAGATTGGGTTCTATAGCTTTGACTAGCAACCAGTCTACCGCAGAAAGCAATGTAAGCTACTGCGAGATAATCTTCTACCCAGTCAGTTATGTCTCTAAAGAGACATGATCACTCAAAGCGTATATCACCTAAGGCATTTAACTGACCGACTGAATATAATGGTTGGAGAGAGGAGTAAGGCTTCTACTGGGCATAAAATGGGTGATCGGTTTTCTATTGTTATTAAGTAATACACTGATCTCCCACTAATTATTACTTAATAATATAATAATCTCTTCTCCCTCTAGCTATGAGTCAAATAACAGGATAGATTGGGTTCTGTAGCCTTGGCTGACAACCAGTCCACCGCAGAAATCAGTGGCAACCTACTGCGAAATAATCTTTTGCCCAGTCATTTATGTCTCTTTCGAGACATGATCGCCTAATGCTTGTATCATATATGGCACTTAACTGATCGACTGAATATAATGGTTGGAGACAGGAGTTAGGCTTCGTCTGGACATAAAGTGGGGAATCTGTTTTCTATTGTTATGAAGTAATACACTGATCCCCCACTAATTATTACATAATATAATACGTCTCTTCTCTCTCTAGTTATGAGTCAAATAACAGGATAGATTGGGTTTTATAGCTTTGGCTGGCAACCAGTCTACCGCAGAAAGCAATGGCAGTCTACTGCGGGATACTCTTCTGCACAGCCAGACATGTCCCTTTCGAGACATGATCACTCAAAGCATGTGTCACGTATGGAATTTAATTGACTGACTGAATCTTGGCTAGAACGCTGAGACTAGAAGTGAGTTATACAAACTAGAAATGTCACAAAATAAACTCTTATAATACGATTTATGTTTATATCTAGCACGCCCAAATCTAAATTGATGATATCACAATGCCAAACTAGTACTGCGCTCAAATTTATAACATCTACGAAACTACAAGACCTCATACAGAAAGTAGCAGTGGAGAGTGACAAGAAGGGACTACAAATAAAATTTAAGAAAACTGAGTGCATGGTCATCAGCAAAAGATACAACCCAAAATGCCAAATACAGGTGGGGGATAACAGAATCAAACAAGTACAAGAATTTAAGTACCTAGGAAATGTTCTAACAGGAGATGGAAAGTGCGACACGGAGATTCGAAGGCGAATTGGCATGGCAAAGGACGCGTTCCAGAAGATGAGCAAAATACTAACACACAGGAAATTCTCAATAGAAACGAAGAAAAGAGTGCTAGACTTCGGGACGTTGGCGATCATGACTCTCCACGTCTCCCTATCCCTTGTGGCTCTTAGTATGTTTGCTCCTGTTGCTCCTGGCAACCCCCGTTCCGTCATCCACCTGATCAGGTCCTGCAAATATGTTATCCGCTGCCTTCCTCTGAGAATAATTTTATTACACAATACAATGAACTGATATTCTTTGCAGCTGACCTAGTAATGGATTCATTATAACCTTTCAACTTCATATAACCTGAGAGTGTTTGCTCGAGAAGTGCCACCGAGGTATTTTTTCCGGTAGTTTGCAAGAGCCATACTGATGGATGGTAGAAACGAATCTTTCAGGTGATTAATGAAGAGCCGTTATGTTTTGGAGGCGTTCAAATATTGTGTGTATGAGCGCCTGTATGCCTGCATGCGCGTGAGTGTGTGTGAAATAAGTGATTTAAGTTGCCCAGCTCTATGTTAATCCGAATTAAGTCTTACAATCTATTAAAGATAGAAGGATTAACCATACTTTCTGTCTGAATGAGTAGCATCTGATCAAAGTTCACAACGGATGTGGTCTGTCCATTAATGTGCTATCTGTTTTGTAGACCGTAATTCAAAATTTCTAAGCCGATTTTCTTTTCAATATTTAATGACTAGTGCAGCAGTTGCCATTTCCTTCAATTTATTACAAATTTTTAAACAAACGTATGTCGTTATTTTTTATTTTTTTCCTTTTGGCATAAATTGCGTTATCATAAATTTTTTAACAGCTCAATCTTTAAAACATTAATTTGAAAAAACAAAGCAAACTGTTTACACTGAAGGAAAAATACAGAAGGATTTTATAGAATGAAACTAAAATATATGAATCAAAAAGTAATCTTTTTTTCAAAATAACAAAAGAGCGACATTTTTAAATGATATCTCACTTCCGGATAAAGGCGATAATAACTCACCTCAGTTTCATTTCCTTTAATATGCTTGAATTGATTTTCTAGATCGGAAAAGAGAGTATAGTGTCATTCTTCTTTATGTGCCGTGTCTGTTTAGACGAGCATGGCACACCACGGTTTCCAGTTCTTTGTAGCTGTTAATAAATGTTGTCCTTTTTCCTCTAAAACCGATCCCGCTATGCATTTTCTCAATATCGTTATGTGTGTCATTTGGTGTTTTCCTCTTTCCTTCTTGCTTTCAATATGTGTGGTAAGTATCAGATTGTCCAATTCTTCTTTTCTTATGTGCCCTAGAAATTACAACTGTAGTTTGCTATTTTTTTAATCATTTCACCCAAATCAAGGGAGTTTTACTGCCGCTGTTGGCAGGGAGGGGTAATATAGGGAAAAACGGGTGTAATGGTGATGGATTGGATGGAAAAAAGAACTTGAGAGAAAGTATGCGAGTTAGTGAGATAGGAGATGTCTATTGACCTTACATTTAAATTCTTGGAGATTGTAGAAGTCGAAGAAGCAAGTATACTGAAGGGAATTCCACAGGCGGGCAGTGCGAGAAAAGAAGCTGTTAGAGTAGAAACTGCGTTTACATTTTATCGGTTTCACATGTTTGCATTTTGTTTACATTTTCTCTAAAATTTCGTCGCTGCTCAAATATTTTGTTTATCCTTCTGTGTAACCCCATTTCTAATGCTTCCAAAAGTTTTTTGGAATCTATGAAGAGATTGTCAAGCTTTTGCTACGATACTGAAGGGCAGATGTCACGTAACATTCCTGTCCATTGTTTCCAAGATTTTTTTTTCTTATTTCTTAATATCTAAACTTATTTAGAAATAGAACTTTGTCTGCGTGTGTGTATCCGTTAACTATAGACTCCGAAACGGCTGAACCGATTTTCTTGAAAATTTACACAGTTGTACTATAAGCGTCTACTAGTGTTCTTAGCTATAGGCTTTGTGTCGAGGTACCCCTGATAAATATCGAAAATCGATAATCGAAAAAATTGGGTTATAGGGGGAGTGATCCGATCTTAATCAAATTTGATACACTCATAGACAAAGACGTAAGAAACGATATTCAGAAGTTTCATGGTTGCAGTTCTTACAATAGTGCAGAAAATCGATAATATATATATATATATTTTATATATAGGCAAGATGTTTATGTGTGTGTCTGTTTATCTGTCTGTATGTCCTTTATATAAATCCACAATTTTTATCCGATTCTCACCAAACTTCACACACATATTTTTAGGCTGAGTCTGAGCTCAGGACAATGGATTCATTTTGAAGCTTTCATTACACCCAGGCAACGCCGGGCTTTACTGCTAGTCTGTTAAGTTCTTGGAATAAATCTCGATCATTCCAATGCGCCTTTGAATTTAAGTAGATCACATTCCGTCCTCTATTCGCTTACGGCCTATCACGTTAAATACACCAGTTCTCGCTCAATCATCGAAGTTAAGCACCGTTGAGCCCGGTCAGTACTTAAATGGGTGACCGCTTGGGAATACCAGGTGCTGTAAGCGTTTAGTGACAGATGTGCGTTGCGGTGCAGTGGATATCGGCTGGGAAAGAGAAATCGGTGAGCCGAGTTCGAATTCCAGTTCAATACCCTGCATTCACTTAAACACTGGTACCCTTGGGAAAGGTATTAATCCGTCCCTTTCCTCCAGTTATGAATTAAATTGCAAGGGTAGAACTTGGTAACCCTGCCCTTAAAAAACAAAACCCAAATGAATCTTGATACTCGAAAAGAAAAAAGTATTACTCGACACAAAACTTTTGTAAAAACATCAATAAATTGTTGAAAAAAGCTATTCAGTCAGTCAGGTAAGTGCCATACGTAATACACGATTGGGCGATCATGTCTTGAAAGAGACATGACTAACTGGGCAGAAGATTATCTCGCAGTAGCTTGCCATTATTTTTTGCGATAGATTGGTTGCCGACCAAGGCTATAGAACCCAATCTGTCCTATTATTTAGCCCATAACTGGAAGGAATAAACCTTTCCCAAGGGTATTTGCGCGTAAGTGAATACAAGGAATTCAAGTGAAATTCAAAGTCGTCTCTCCCATTTCACGTTCCGAGCCGATATCCACCGCGCCACAAAGCCCATCCGCACAAAACGTTTATAAAAACAACAATAATTTGTTGAAGGTATTACCAGTAATAAATAAATAAAATTCAGTTGAAAACTGCCGAGGTTGATTTGCCTTAAAAACAAAACAACTAATTAACCCTCCTCTATTCAAACGATTTTTAGCTATTGTAATTTTTGTTCATATTTGATGTTGGTATATTCGATTTGTTTTTTGAATGTTGAACTGATCCTTGTGCAAACAGCCAATTATCCTTTCGTCTTGCACTTTATGTTTTTTGTCCTGTTTATTTGTTTACGTTCATGAACTAAATGTGTAGAGCTTTATTTTCTTAAAGCTCGATTTACATTGCTATTTCAAACATAGATGGATGTAGATGAGACGGATTAAAGGCTTTAAAGCGAGCAGTTCTATAGATTAAGCCGGAAATTAAACTTGGCTCATGAGCTCCACTTTCAATATCAACCACTAAACTAACAGCAAATATCAAAGTCGAAACCTCTTTCTATGTGACATGTCCCTTCAGAGACTTGTATATTAAGAATGTAGCTTTAATAAATGTTTGTTTTTGTCACATCTCCTGTTCTGTCATCCTTTTTCATCAAATTCATAACTTATATGTTGTTTTGAGTTGAGCCTTTTGACACCAATCTCTCATGCGAATATCAAATTTTCCAAGGCGACTTTCCTCTTTATTTGCCCTAAAAATTTTCGTCTCTGAATTTCCAATGTTACGAATGGTTTTTTGTTTCTATTTTCTCTAAGACTTAAACATTGCTCATTTATTCGGTTTCTGGTATACTAAAGATCCTTTTATACAACGAAATTTCCGCTTTTCAAAATACTTTGTCATCTGTGGAGACAACATTCAAATCTGTTTTCCAACATTCTTACCCATATAGTAGAAATATTATAATTTGAGATTTTCGTGTGTTTTGAGACTTTGCTTGATGATTTTTTTATCACCTCACCCAAGCAAGGCATTCTACTGCCACTGTTGCGCAGGGGGGGTTACATAGGGGAAAGTGATAAGAAAGAGGGGTTAGTTATAAGAAATATCAGGAGGAGGATATTAGACGGATGGGGGTGGAGTAGATGAAAAAGAGCTTGAGAGAATGGATGCGAGTTAGTATGTTAGGAGATGTCTATTGACCTTATATTTAAATTCCTGGTAATTGTAGCTCTCGGGAGAAGCAAGTATATGGAATGGAATTCCACAGTCGGGAAGTGCGTGAAAAAAATCTGTTAGAGTAGAAATTGTGGTTACATTTTATCGGTTTCACTGTAAAAGGATGAGACCTAGTTGCTAATCTAGTAGCTCGTGTAAATTCATACCTAAGAGGCACTAGTGATCTACGTTCATTGGAGCAGAAGCCGTAAAAGTATTTATAGAAGAGGCACAGGGAAGCCACATCACGCCGGTGAGACAGCGACTGCAACCGAGCTAACCAAGTCGGTATCGATCACATTACAGATTCTCCGTTGGATTATGTCAAGAATCCCGAGGTGAATAGCAGGGGACCCGACCAGATGTGGCAGCAGTATTCAATACACGGGTGGATGATAGATTTATATATGTGCTGGATGGACTCAGACGGGAAAAACATAATGCGTTTTAGTATATCGGAGATGCACTTACCGACCAAAGTTAAAATGTCTTCCAGACATTTAAGCCTTTGATATCTCCAATTTGTAATTTTCATACTAGCCTGTCAATTTTGCTAACAGCAATGTATCCCGTCTTCCTGAAATTGATGTTTAATTCTGTCTTCTGACGTTCCTTCATTATTTCTGCACGAGTTCTTGTAGCTTCTTTTCTGCGTCTGCTATCAACACTGTGTCATCGGCATAACGTATGCCTTTAAGATTGCGGCTACTAATAATGAATCCTATACAACTTGTACTTCTCTGAAAAACGACTAACTGTATAGTCTGAATTAGCCCAGTGAGAAGATCCATCACTGACTTACATCTTTTTTTAATATTTGAATATTTACTGAATTCATTTTCTATCCGTATGCTAACAGCTTACTGTCAGTTATAAATTCTGCAATATTGTAATATCTTAGCCAAAGGGACGGAAATTAAAGTGAAGACGAAATCTACGAATGGACATATACATTAATATAAAAAGCAATATAAAATATCTGCCACAGATTGTGTATCTTCTTCCTACGTTATCCATAAACATGTCAACGTCCAAGCAATCCACGTTCTCGGTATGACGATAAACAATATTTGGCAGCAACGCCTCAGATGGTGAGATTTTGAAGAGTGTGGAATAAAGTCTTAACTGTCGTTGGTTCCACTTTCACCTTAACCCTGGATGATAACATCTGTTATGACGCCTTACTGGCAAATAGTAAACCTCCGAACTGGATTGAAGTTTGAGTTTTGTTTAACGGCATATGAACCGCTGTGGGTTACTTAACGCCAAAAAAGTGGGGTTTTAAGTTTGTTTTTTTATGTTCGGTTATAGTGAGAAGGTTTAATCAGACTTTAATGAAAATCTTTCGTGTGTGTGTGTGTGTGTGTGTGTGTGTGAGAGAGAGAGAGAGAGAGAGAGAAAGAGATAGCGTTAGAGAAAAAGGGTAAGTATCTTAAAGCGTAAACGAAAAGAGAAAGAAGAAGAGAGAGAGGAGAAAATGAAAATAAAAAATAAAAAATAAATATTTTGCATTAACGGTGAAAGGATAAGAAATTAGAGTCTAAAAAAATCAAGTAAATTAAAAATGTTTCAGTGATATTAGTTAATCAAACCGTTGTAATCACAAATACCATCACACCACTATATAATCAAAATTATACTAATTATCAGTTAAGTGTCATACGTGATAAACGCTTAGGCGATCATGTCTCGAAAGAGACATGACTGACTGGGCAGAAGATTATCCCGCAGTAGGTTGCCATTGCTTTCTGCGGTAGACTTGTTGCCAGCCAAGGATTTAGAACCCGATCTGTCCTGTTATTTATTTAACCCATACCTGGAGGGAAGAGACGGATTAATACCTTTCCCAAGGATATTTTTGCGTAAGTGAATGCAAGGGATTCAGCTGGGAATTGAATTCGGCTCCCCGATTTCTCGTTCCGAGTCAATATCCACTACACCACAACGCACATACATTCAACAACAAAAAATATAATACAATATAAAGTTAAAAAAATTAATTTAAAAGTAAGCCTAATTATTCTATTTAAATTTAGTTGTTTAAACTTAATTATTTAGTTGAAAAAATAAATTTTACATATTAATAAGGAAAGGATAAGAAATTGGAATCCTAAAAAATAAGAAAATTTAAAAATCAAGATATACTAGTTAATCGTTTTTATTTTTTTTTTATTTAAAAAAAGGTAAATGTCTTCTAATTCTGTATTCAAAAATGATTTGCTGAGAATATTTTCCTTCAAAAATGTGTTACGGAAATAATTTTTCTTCAAAACTGCCTTCTAGGTAATATTTTTCCTTCAGAAATGTATATTTCTTCTATAAAAATCTATTTGTATGTATATATTTCTGTAAAAGTTTATTTCTATACCTTTATTGTGTTTTGAACCCAGTTTGTGCGTTAACTATTTGTCCATAGCTGGGAACCTAACAGGTACTACCACTCTGGGGCAGGGAGAAATACATTAGGATGTGGTTCCATGCTCCTCACAACCTCCCAATTGGAGGCCTTGCTGCCGGATGCAGCGAAACTGGATTCAAAATATAAACATTTAAAAATATTTTTAAAAACACCACCGGTATATGTCTTAATAAATAATGAAAAAAGGTAACAATTATATAATATTTCAGCATTTAATTTCAGTTGTTACTCTTGATATCTTGAAAGCATTTGACAGGGTTTGGCATACTGTCCTTCTTCCCAGCTTCAGAGATACGTTATTTCTGAACGATTTCATTTAATCCAATCGTTCCTATCAGATCGTGAACTAAAGGTTGCTTCCATGGGCAAGCTTCCAGATACTTACATACAAACTTGGGCGTCCCTCAAGACTATTCTAGGTCATAAACTTTTTCATATCTTCATCAATGATCGTTCTGATGTAATTAGTTACCAAGTAGGCATCATTGCAGATGACACTAAGATTTTTGCCGTTTTTAATAAGGTATCTGCCAAGGCAGAGAAAGTAAACATTGTTGCTGCACTTCAAAAAGAATTCCAATCTGTAATTGAATAGGGTAAGTAATCGTAATTGGATATTGTCTATATTTCTGAGAAGTGGTATGCTGAAGATAGCATAGATCGAACATGTGAGAAACGGCGAGGTTTTGGAATATAGAGACGAAAAGGAAAGGGAAAGACAGCTGAAGCTTCTAGGACACGTAATGAGAAAGATAGGCTTGGGGGAATCTAATATTCACAGGACGGAGAGAATGAAAAACAGACAGGGAAAAATGGCGTGAGACATCCTTCATGAGCTTCAAGTAGTGGGGGGTAGAGCGGGGTTTAGGAGAGAGATCAAAAGGAAAAATTTAATAGTGACCAATGATGGGGAAGTGAAAGTTCATGGACACCTACCTATTGAAAAAATACCGCACATAAAAAAATATCGTGTAAATATTTACACTGTTTTCCTCATCTTCGCTGACGTATTGACGGTGTTTCGGCACTTGTAAGCTCCGACTTTCTTCAGGAAATATTTCTAGGAATTTCGAAGCGATCCCTCTATATGATTTTTGGAGATCCACCTTTTTACACACTCAATGAACTCGTCCAAGGTGTACTTATAATCCTGTCTACAAAGTACGGGCGTCGGTAGGGTGTCTGTAGGGTGTTAGAGAGTTGTTGTTAGAGTTGTAATGATTGTCAGTGCAGTTGAACCGCAGCTCCATGGTCAGCAAGAATATAGACTTATTACCCGGAATTACTTCTTTGTATATATTTGATTCCTACTAACAAGTATCCCTGAATCTATTAACCGTGTACGGCGTGTATATCTTTTGTTCAATATACTTACATTTTTCCTCTCATATCTGTTTTGGGTTATTATTATATTGAGTGGTTTTCTGAACAAGATTCCACAACAATGATCGATATTCAAAACTTATTCTTTTGAATATTTCAGTTCCATTTAATGTCATTTCATTACACATCACATCAAGTTATGTTTACTTGTGCTTTGGCCAGGTACTCACAACTCGCAACTTTGAACTCACAGTTTTGAACTCACAAATCTTTAGCTCAAGTAATTTTTTATATCAATCAACCAGTTTTTTTTATCCATAGGGCTATGGGTCCTGGAGTAGTAAGTGTGGGGTTTGTTTCAAAATTCCAAGGAATATCCCTGAAAAAAGCCAGATCTTACAACAACCGAAACGTTGTTAATGTGGCAGTAAAAATAAAAACAACGATTTGAACCACGTTAATATTGTAAATATGGAACAAATATTTTTCATACACATCTTAAACGCCTAAACTCGGTAGATTTTTTTTGCTGTTAGCTTTTACAAGAATAATAGCCGCTCGAAGTGTTGTATTTCGAAAAGCCAATTTAACATAGTATTCACTGAATATATTAAATGAATTTTGGTATATAATAATGTTTAATGTAAGATCTGTATTAATTTTTAACTTAAGGTACGCGGATGATAGCAGACATGGAAAGAAAACTACAAGACCTCCTACAGAGGGCAGCTGAAAAGAGTGACAAGAAAGGACTATAAATAAACGGCAACTAAACCGAACACATGGAGCAAAAAAATGGAGCCCAAAATTCAAAATACAGGTGGGGGATGCTAAAATCAGCAGGTACAAAAACTTAAATACCTGGGAAGTATTCTAACAGGAGATGGAATGTGTGACACGGAGATCCGAAGGCAAATTGGCATGGAGAATGATGCCTTCCAGAAGTTGAGTAGAGTATTAAGAAACAGAATAATTTCGCTAGAAACAAAGACAAAAGTATTGAATTATTATGTGATGTCAGTTCTTCTATATGGCAAGGAATGCTGCACAATCTCATCAAAGATGAATAAAAAACTTGAAGCAATTGAAACGCGGTTCTAGAGAACGATGCTGCGAATATCATGGACCGCTCATGTGAGCGATTATGAGGTTTTGGAAAGGATAGAAACGAAAAGGAAATTAATACTGGGCATCATAAAGAGGCAGCTAATTTTGCTGGGACATGAAATGAGGAAAGAGGGCTTGGAGAATAATATTTAAAATTTCCGGCACTAATGCCATGCAGTAACAAATTGCAGTTTCCATATTCTATCTTCTGGTTCACACACTTCGTTGATCTTTTACAAGGTCATAGACAAAAATCCCTTGTTTACTTTTGGCTTTCAAATTTTTTACCAAAGCATTTGTCATTTTCTTTCATTCTCAGTAACATATTATAGCATTATCGACGTAATTGGGGTGAAAAGATTTATAAAATTCTTGTTCTAGTGATTTTCAATTTTAACAACTCAAAATACTATGTTTAATGTTTTCATATTTGTTTTTCTTTTTTTTTCAGGTACAGAAATGCCATTTGCAGGAAATAGAAACTTTTTGTTTCTTAGAATAAGCTGGGACACAGTTGCGCCAGACATTGCAGCTTGCATTAGTGAAATGGAATTCGCTAATAATCCATCAGCTGAAATGTAGAATCAGAAATGTCCAAAGAGGTACAAGAAGGATGTTTTATCTATGCAGGGTAAAAGGATCTATGAGGACTACCAGTAACTAAAGTGATGGCCGAGCAGATTCGGGATACATTTCTGCAAAAGCCCTAGATTTGTAGAAACGTTATCAAGATGCAGCAGATATGGTGTAATGTGACGTATCACTAATGCAGCGCATATTAAAAAAAAATATATGAAATTATTATTGCGATTCTCATTCAAATTTTTATAAATATATTTTACTAGCAGTATAGCCCGACGTTGCTCGGGTGTAATGAAAGCTTTAAAACTAATCCATGGTCCCGGAGCTCAGAGTCTTTTGACGTTGGCATGAAAGACTAAAAAGCAATAGTTGTATCCAGTTAAAGCGAAACCTTAGACTGAAAGAAAAATGAATGGATGTAAGTCAAATATTGATTTCCTGGTACCGATATTATATAGTGTTTTTTTCGTCCTAAACTGAATTTTGAAGTCTAAATAAATGTGTGTATCAAATTTGATTAAAATCGGACCACTCTTTCTATAACCCGATTTTTTCGATTATCGATTTTCGGGGGTACCTCGACACAAATACTAGCTACGAAAACTCGCAGACGCTTATAGTACAACTGTGTAAATTTTCATGAAAATTGGTTCAGCCGTTTCGGAGTCTATAGGTAACGGACACACACACACACAGACACACTCACAGACAAAGTTCCATTTATAAATAAGTTTAGATAGATTTTGCTCAATAAAAAGCCTGTTTAATTTTATTTGCCAGGTCTATGTAGTTATTCAAATATTTACATCTAAAATTATCTCTTTGTTTTTGTTAAGCAGCCTGCGTCATTGTTCGTTTTTTTTTTCTATTAATCCGCAGCAAATCCTCAGCCACTCAATTCCTTTAGTGCAGAATTAAGTTTTGTAGAAACTGGCTTAATGCTTGTTCGGGAAGATGAGAAGATGCTACGGTTTCTTTACCACTGCACAAGTTTCGTCTAGTTTCATCGGATTTGTCTTATTAAAACACTACATATTGAAACTAATAAGGTTTAGGCTAAATTTTGGTCCAACTCAAGACCGATTCGCTTTCTTAGAACAAGTAATTTCTCACCTGCGGATGTGCGCTGTGGTGCAGCGTATATTGGCTCGGAACAAGAAATCAGAGGACCGAGTTCGACTTTCAGCTGAATTCGCTGCATTCACTTTCACGCAAATAATTTTGGGAAAGATATCAATCTCTTTTTCCTCAATCTATGGGTAAAGATTAAATTTTGTAACATTGACTGGCAACCAGTTTATCGCCGAAAGTAACGGCTACCTACCGCGGGAAAATCATCAGTTATATCCCTTTCAATAAATGAGCGCCTAAGTGTGTATCACGTATGGCACTTACCTGACTGACTGAATGTCTCACCTTTACGCTATGAATCAAGAAATAAAAATAAACACTTTACTGAGTAAGGAACAGTGGTCGTGAGAATTGAATTCTCATTGAAAAGAGTTAAATCAAGGAAAGCTTACGATAAATGGAGAATAACGTTCTTAACGAGAAATTATGGAAGACCAATCCAACAAAAATGAATGGTAAATAGTCAGAATATAAGAAAACCAAAGATAGATAGGGATTTGGAGAGACGCCAGTCCGTCAACGCCTTTTATTATTTGACATTAATGAAGAAACGAATAACATCCCCCGTTCTCGTGGATAATCATTCAGAATCAGAATAAAACCGGAAGATTTAAAAAATACACAAAATTTGGTTTCTCAAAATCGGTTTTAATTGACACACTCTTATTCTATTTGTCAAATTACATTGTAAGTGTTGAAAAATACACAAAATCTCTGATATTCAGTAATCTTATATTTGTAGAATATTAATATTGCTTAGTATGAGTTGTATATTGCACCATGTCATTCTATGTATGAAATCATGTATGAATTATGTATTAAACTTAAGATTTCAAAAATGCTCAGAATCAATCAATTTGAGCTTCCTTATATTGTTATGAATATTGCTTTAAATCAATTTTAATTAACATCATGTAATTCTACTCATCAAGTTACATCAGAATTCGCATTAAACAGGGAGATTTCATCCTTAAGCAGAATAAGTCAATTTGAGGTTCCTTATATTGTTAAAAATATTACTCTAAATAGGTTTTAATTCATACCATATAATTCTACTCATCAAGTTATATCAGAATTCGCATTAAACAGGGAGATTTCATCCTTAAGCAGAATCAGTCAATTTGAGCTTCCTTATATTGTTAAAAATATTACTCTAAATAGGTTTTAATTCATACCATATAATTCTACTCATCAAGTTATATCAGAATCCGCATTAAACAGGGAGATTTCATCCTTAAGCAGAATCAGTCAATTTGAGGTTCCTTATATTGTTAAAAATATTACTCTAAATAAGTTTTAATTCATACCATATAATTCTACTCATTAAGTTATATCAGAATCCGCATTAAACAGGGAGATTTCATACTTAAGCAGAATCAGTCAATTTGAGGTTCCTTATATTGTTAAAAATATTACTCTAAATAGGTTTTAATTCATACCATATAATTCTACTCATCAAGTTATATCAGAATCCGCATTAAACTTGGAGATTTCATCCTTAAGCAGAATCAGTCAAAAATGCCAGCATTTTTTTTTCTTAAAAGGGGTTACGTACATGATTGCCTCCAGCAACAGAAGGTATACTTTGTGAATAATTCTTCCCATAATACTTTCAAACCTCCAGTGGATCGGCGAATCCGAATCAAAAACAACCTGAAAAAAAAAACGGAATTTGCTTCTAAAACAAATTCGACAACATTCATCATTTTCCAGCTCCTTTCCTGACAATATAATGACCACACACTTTCTAACATCACTTTTTAAGTTTTCAGTATGTCTCCAAATAATTTCAAAATTCTCTCATCCGTCATATTTCGCTTTCCTCCATTTGTCCGATCGGTTGTGATTTCTTCGCAGTCTCTTTCCGAGATGTTAGCATTCTTGCCAAATGTTATCTTTTTTTTACGAAATTCTTTATACTCATTATAAGTTATTGATATGGACACATTCACTTTGTCTTCTCAACGTAGAGAAAATGCTTCGAAGTCTTTTTTCTTCAAATAATTGAATAATCCATCGGTGATAATGTGGAAAATGATCGAGTTATATCTCCGGAAATTATTTCAAAGGCCTCAAGATCACACAACCCCCAACCCACAATATATATATATATATATATATATATATGTGTGTGTGTGTGTGTGTGTGTGTGTCTGCCTGTCTGCCTCTCTTTCTGTTTATGGGGAACACATGAAAACAGACTTCAGCAAATTATAGAAAAGTTGTCTTGATGATATTTTCGTTTGGAGATCAACATAGAGAGACATAAATAAACTACACAATCCATTCCAAAACTTTTACCTTAAAATTAAGTTCACACTTCAACATAGCTATAGTGAATTGCCATTCTTACAAATACTCATGAAAAACAAAAACAAATACATCATCTCAAACATTTACCATAAACCCACAGATACCCCAATATACCGCTATTTCAAAAGTAACAACCCTAAAAATTTGTCTAAAACGCATCCCCAACTTTTTGGCACAACAAATTTACACAATAGTAAACCCTTAATAGAATACGCCTAGAGGAACTACGAAAACCACTACACATAACAGGATACCCCACTCCACTAATAAAGTAGTGTTTCCAACTGACAAAAGAAATACCACTAGAATATTTCCTTAATCCAAATTAAAATAAACAAAAAATGAAAAAAGAAAAAAACGTCCTCGTATACGTTTCCACACACCACAAAAACAACTCAAAATTATTTACAAAGATAAAACACACATAGAATTACTAAGCGAAAATAATAAAATAAAAGAAATCTTAACCAGAAGTAAAATATTTAAAAGCAAACAACAGCCTAAAAATTTTAAAAACATATTAAACTCGTCTAAATTCAAGAATCACAGAACACAGAGGGGTCACAAAATGCAACAAAAATGTACTTAATAATAGAAGGAAACCCTTTCAATTTCGAAAACACATCTATATTCGGAATAAAAACAAATCTAATGTGCAAATCTAAAAAGGAATTTATGTTCTAAAATGCAATGACTGCCCCAAGAAGTACGTTGGGGCGACACATGGCCTGAATAAAAGAGTTGCTCTGCAAAGAAGTAACATTAAACTAACCAATAACAGGATGATGTTCGTTTCCCAATAGATACGCGAATACAGTGGAGGTAAATTTAGTGTAAGTCTTATCTACGAAAATGCAGATTATGACACAACGATGAAGCTGGAAGAAATATTTTTAAAAAATACATTTCTTCATTCAACAAAACAACATGAAAAACTAAGCGACACACACAGAGACACTCAGTCTAAAAAAAACCATTACAAAAGTATTCGAAAAACGAGAATTAACTAAAAATCACTGTAAACAATTTTGAAGTATAAAGATGAAATCCACCCTCGCAAGTCAGTTTAATTTTTTTTCTGTGTAACAAAATGTGAATGATTCCCAAAACGGAATGAAATATAACGACCGGATGTGAAAAAAAAAAAACACGCCCGTATATGAACCATCTGACCTGCTCACCGACCACTTCTCTTTATATATACTCACACAGTATTCTAAGTTGTCAGAAGGCCAAACAGATCTCGATATGCAAAGTCAGAAGTTTATTGACCTGAAGCGAGTCAACTTTGGCCTCGAAACACGTGTAGCGACACAATTAACATTATGGACAGTTAACATATTATACAAAAAAGAAAGAAATATTAGAAAAAATAATCTACGCTTTAAACAAAACGCTCTCGATTTCTCACAATTTTTTATTCAATATATATTAAAGTACTCTATATTTAATTGTAAAGTGCTCAATATCAATCGACAGAGAGTATGTTAATTTAAAATTGACGTCAATCCATGCAGTAGCAAACTGTTTCATGCCTTAACGCAATCATCAGTCTCTCTATCTTTATATATATATAGATAGATTACGGAAATTAACGAAGAATAATGTTCAAACAAATCATTTAAAATATATATATATATATATATATATATATATATATATATATATATATATATATACTACCGGCCAAATTATTAGTCCAGCACGGTCTTTTAAAAAATTGATGTATTTCAAACTAGCTTTTAGTAATTTTTATTTATTGCCAAGTGAATAATTGCAAATGAAAATAGAAGCGTTTCTTTTGTTAAAACTGCACAATAACAAGTGTATTAGATGAATTTATATACATTTAATAATTACCTGTATTGCAGTTTCATCAATAAAAGAATTAAGAAAATCTAGGGTGATTCGGACGAGTTCATCTTTGCTTCTTTGCCTTGTTAAATTTTGCAAATTATAATAGCAAATGATTCATTCTATTTTCATTTAGAATTATGTACTTTGCAATAAATGTTAAAAATAGTATTAAGTACATTATTTCTTTAAAAAAATCTGAAATGGCCTAATAATTATGGCCGGCAGTGTATATATATATATATATATATATAAGTGTGTGTGTGTGTGTGTGTGTGTGTGTGTGTGTGTGTGTGTATTTCCTTGTGTGCGCCTGTGTGTATTATCATTTTAAACGTTAATTTAGTGCATAGTCATATTTGAGGAGACGTTCCTTTTATTTATTCAACAATATATTTGTTTAAACCGTCGTTAAATCCGACATGACTTAACAGGTTACGTCACGTTTGCATGTAACGACGGCTTCCTTATGCTTCTTAGGTATTCACATTGGTAGACGAAAATAAACAAATATTGCGTTCAATAAATCAATGGAGCGTCAACTCAGATAAGATATTTCCACTAAAAATAACATTTGAACGCTTCTACGTTTATGTGAAGTACTAGAATCTGTTTGTCTTCGTTCCTGCGTTTAAGTTTGTGTTTGAAAGAGGTTCATCGTTTCTGATTGTATGTATGCAAGAATTTCAGGTTATCATATCTGTGTGTAAGACCTCCTAAAGAAGGTAGCTGAAGAGAAAGACAAGAAAGGACTACAAATAAACTGCAAGAAAAACGCATGCATGGTCGGTCATTAGCAAAAAGAGCAACACAAAATGCCAAATACAGGTGGGGATACTAAAATCAAGCAGGTAAAATTATTTGAATAACTGGGAAGCGTTCTAACTGAGGACGTAAAGTGCAACACAGAGATCCAGAAGCTAAGTAGAGTATTAAGAGACAGAAAAATCTCGCTAGAAACAAAAAAGAGAGTACAAGATTGCTGGGTGATGCCAGTTCTTCAATATGGCAGTAACAGATAAAATTGAAATCGTTGTAAATTTTTCATATCTTCTCTTTCTGATGAATATTTTCTAATTTTTCTAGTTTTTACTTATTTCATCTGCAACAACAGCATGGCGACTTTTTCAGCCAGTTCTTTTCTCAAAATTGCTGCATTCAACTATTTTACTTTCTCACATGCAGGCCAAAATTTACTTCATACAGTAAAATCAATTGTATTCTGAAATAGAACTGTTCACTTACAATGATTTTTTTTTTAAGCAGTCCCCATAGATTTAATGTAATAGCTTCTTTTTTTTTTAGTTTACTAACAAATCTTGAATAATTAACTAGTGGCAAGAACTGTGATGTAATATCTTTTTGTGCTACATCAGGGGCAGGGTTACACTCTATCCTTTGTATTATATATATTTTACGATAAACATGTATTATGAACTAAACAATTGTTTAGTATATGGTGATTTTTTTTCTAAGTGTAGACTTAAATTTGGCACACACAGAAATATGGGACACCTAGTGAGGATCGAACTCACTATTCAGATGTAACTGACTTAACAAGACAAGCTTGCTAACTATTACATATGCCGAGGTGCCCAATTGTAGATTTCAAAATATTTTTCTATAGTCACATCAAGACCAACTCTAATTTTTAACAAAGATGTAAAACCTATCAAATTCCCATTTACTAATGAATACAGATTAAACATAACCGATGAATATATATTATTTATTATATAATATTCATTAATATTAATTATACTTATAAATATTATACTTATACTTATACTTATAAATATTAATATAATATTCATTATATAATATTCATTATATAATATTCATTATATAATGAATACAGATTAAACATAACCGATGTCTCAGTTATCCTTCACCAGTAACTTCTATTTATACTTATCAATGACATTACAGTAAACTAAACTAGTTGTAATGTTGGTATATTTCAAGTGACAGTAATTTACCTGGTTGTAGTGTCCTGTGGAATAAAAATGTTTTCCGGAAACTTGACTTTGTGTATATATTTTAATGGAATCATTTTCTTTGTTTCGTGTTTTTTTCTTCTTTTTTTGCACAACTTGGTTTCATGCTGCGTTATGCAACCATCAGGTGCATATGAATTGACCTTTTCACTTTGAATTATTATTTTAGCTATTAGCATTTCTTAAGTTAAGGTTGTTATAAATTGTAATCAGGTATGCTAATATGCTGAACAATATCATCAAAGATGAAGGAAAAGATTCAAGCAACTGAAATGTGATTCTCCAGAAGGATACTGTTGATATCATGGATCAAGCATGTGTGCAATGATGAGGTTTTGGAAAGGATGGAAACGAAGATGAGATTAATACTGGGCACGAGGAAGACACCGCTAAGGTTCCTGTGTCATGCAATGAGGAACAAGGGCCTGGAGAACCTGAAACTATCAGGCCAGATAGAGGGGAAAAATAGACAGGAGAACGCAACGGATAATATATTTGAAGGGCCTGGTCAGGTGGCTGTCGGAACTAGTGTTGCGTGGTGTAACAGAAGAAAGCGTGCTAAGAGCCATCAGGGATAGGGAGATGTGGAAATCCATGATCGCCTACGTTCTGAAAGGATAGGACACATAAAAGAAGAAACCTTTCTATGATTCTACGTGCATGTCTTCGTTTCTATAGGTTTTTTTCAGTCAAGTTTTGTTTTTTGTCTTCACGTGTATGTCAGTGAAATATTGTGGCTTCGTTCTGAACGTAAGTTTTACATAAGTCGATTTATGTTTCTATGTGTATATATGCAAGAATTTAATGTCATCCTACCTGCGAGTATTTTTAAGTAAGAATGTAGCTCATCGTTTATATGTGTATGTACGAGAGTTTATATCTTTGTTTCAAAGTCAGACATTCAACATATCTTGGCTTAACGAGAATTCATTTTTCTTTAATCATATCACCCCGAGCAAGGTGGTAACGCCACTGATGTGCCGGGGGCTACGTAAGAGTGAAAAGATTAGAAGAGAGAAAGCCGGAAACCACATTCTAAACAGGGAATAAGGATGAGACTCTACACCTGTTCAATAGTCGTGGGTGGAGTGTGAACAGGGCAATAGTTTAGTCTATCTACTCCAATTGAAAAAAAAAGAGGAAAAGTGAAAAGATTGGAAAAGAGAAAACGACTAAATAGGGAACAAGGTATGAGACTCTACACTTGTTTAATAGACGTGGGTGGAGTGTGAACCGGGCGATAGTCTATTCTATCTACTTCAATTGAAAATAAAAAGGTGAATATTGGAAGAGAAAACCGGAAACCACATCCTAAACACGAAAAAAGGGATGAGCCTCTACACCTATTCAATAGACGTGGGTGGAGTGTGAAACGGGCGATAGTTTAGTCTATCTACTCCAATTGAAAAAAAAAAAAAGAAAAGTGAAAAAATTGGAAAAGAGAAAGCTGGAAACCACATCCTAAACAGGGAACAAGGGATGAGCCTCTACACCTGTTCAATAGACGTGGGCGGAGTGTGAAACGGGCGATAGTTTAGTCTATCTACTCTAATTGAAAAAAAAAGAAAAAGTGTCTATTGGAAGAGAAAACCGGAAACCACATCCTAAACAGGGAAAAAGGGATGAGCCTCTACACCTGTTCAATAGACGTGGGCGGAGTGTGAAACGGGCGATAGTTTAGTCTATCTACTCTAATTGAAAAAAAAAGAAAAAGTGTCGATTGGAAGAGAAAACCGGAAACCACATCCTAAACAGGGAAAAAGGAATGAGCCTCTACACCTGTTCAATAGAAGTGGGTGGAGTGTGAAACGAGTGATAGTTTAGTCTATCTACTCCAATTGAAGAAGGAAGAGAAAGAAAAAGGTAACGGTGGTGAGTTAACTAAGTTTTAACTTAGTTAAAGTCCGGTCAAAGAAATGTCATTGAAAAAAGATGAAGAACACTCGTTCAAATAACCATGAAACTATTTTAAAATTAGCCATAAAAAATAAAACAAAATAAAATCAAAGTAAAATTATAACTTACTTTGAAGAATATTTCAAAGCTGATCCTAAACCAAAGGCACGAGTACTACCTTCTTGGATTGCGCAGACTCGTTTCTTTATGAGTATGGTTATTTTTATTCATTCATCACTGAGAAAAACATGTCTTTGTTTCTGCGAGTAGGATTTAGCATGAATGTGGTGGTACATTTTGATAAGATATATAAACAAATAATAATAAAATAATAAAAAATAAATCGGATTGAGAAAAAAATTCATTCATTTAGAAAATTTTACAGTCGGGATTCTTATGGTAAATTCTATCAGCTTACTGACAAACCATTTATTTGTATTTGTATATTATATATATATATATATATATATATATATATATATATATATATATATATATTTACAACGCTCATTTGATAAGGAATTAGAACTCTCTAGCTATTGGGCGTGTTTATACGCGCTAAAAAGCCTGTCTTCTTCTACTGGTCGCACGTGGCCTAGGGGTAGAATCACCGACAAGGTCAATTAGGTCGTGTTTCAATCCTGGGTTAGTCTAAGCCGTACTGATGAGCTGTAATACAGCGAAACAAATCTGTCTGATGACTATATATATATATATATATATATATATATATATATATATATATATATATATTGCTCATTCAGCAATGAATCTGAACACTCTCAGTTATTGGGCGTGTATAATGATAATATACACGCTAAAAAGTCTACCTCCTTCTACCTAGTGCCCATAGCTCAGAGATACAATCACCGACTAACGCCAATTCGGTGGGGTTTCAATACTGGGTAAAAAGCAATCAGCTGCCTAACCGTACTGATGAGCTGTCATAGAGCGAAACAGATCTGTCTGCGGATGACTATATATATATATATATATATATATATATATAGTCAAGTCTGATAAAACACGGATAGTGTCGAAACAAAGTCTGATTAGATACTGATCGTGGTGAAACTAAATGGTTTCATTTGTAGTGATATTATAAAATATTTATGTTATAAATTCCAAATAAATATTATTAGCTCTACTTTGTATTGAACCCTTTGTTAAGAATAGAGTTTTCTTGGATACGGAATATTATTCTATTCTTATCAACCCTTTACTTGTATATATATATATATATATATATATATATATATATATAATCATCTGCAGACAGATCGGTTTCGCTGCATAACAGCTCATCAGTATGGTTAGACTCCGATTGCTTTTAACCCAGGATTGAATACCTGACCGAATTGGCGTCAGTCGGCGATTCTACCTCTGGGCTATGGGCGCTCGGTAGAAGAAGGCAGACTTTTTAGCGTGTATATTGTCATTATATCCGTCCAATAGCCAGAGTTCTCTAATCCATGACTGGATGAGCGTTGCATACATGCCAGAGTAGCTACTGTTTTTCATTATATATATATATATATATATATATATATATATATATATATAGTGTATCGAGGCAGCAAATAATTTTCTAAACATATGCTGTTAAATATAAGAAACAATGAATGTCTATTATCTTTAATCATGATCCGTTCTAAACGTCGTATTTTGGCTTTAATTTCAGTTGAATTTAAAGACAAAAATTCTCCAACATTTGGATAATTTTTATTAATTTGCTTCCAAGCTTTCGGCTCACATGAGCCATCCTCAGAGAGATAATTTAGACTGTAATAAAATAACATCCACCATCACCGACGATTTTATTTTGTGTTGACATAAGACTCCGCTTGGCAACGACAATAGTTACCAAAAATAATAAACGCAGTTCTCAAATTTGCAATGTTGGAGAATTTTTGTCTTTATTTTCAACTGACATTGAAGCCAAAATACGACGTTTAGAACGGCTCATGATTAAACATAATAGACATTCATTGTCTCTTATATTTAACAGCATATGTTTAGAAAAAATATATATATACATATATAAATATATATATATATGTGTGTGTGTGTGTGTGTGTGTGTGTGTGTGTGTGTAAATATAGCATAATTTTTATCACTCTGAGTCATAAATTACTATCTAAAACATGAATTATTATAAATTAATTTTGTAATATTTATCTAAACCGTCTAAATCTTTCGCAATGTCAACGCTCTTATAAGTCGAGTAAAAAGTTTTATAGACAGTATAAATTATAGACAGTATAAATATAGACAGTATAAATTAACAGTATAGTCATGTTGTAAAAATTACGGCTGTTCTTAGAATGTTTTAATCATAAGGAATTTATATATATCCACAATATTTTTTTTTTTTAATCATATCACCCCAAGCAAGGCGATAACGCCACTGATGCGCAAGGGGCTACGTAAGGGTAAAAAGAATGGAAAAGAGAAAGCCGGAAACCGCATCCTAAACAGGAAACAAGGGATGAGCCTCTTCACCTGTTCAATAGATGTGGGTGGAGTGTGAACCGGGCGATAGTTTAGTCTATCTACTCCAATTGAAAAAAAAAATAAATAAATAAAAGTGAAAAGGCTTGAAAAGGGAAAACAGGAAACCGCATCCTAAACAGGAAACAAGGGATGAGTCTCTTCACCTGTTCAATAGATGTGGGTGGAGTGTGAACCGGGCGATAGTTTAGTCTATCTACTCCAATTGGAAAAAAAAATAAAAGAGTGAAAGACTTGAAAAGCGAAAACCGGAAACCGCATCCTCTAAACTTATTTATAAATGAAACTTTGTATGTGTGTGTGTATGTGTGTCTGTGAGTGTGTGTGTGTCCGTTACCTATAGACTCCGAAAAAGCTGAACCGATTTTCTTGAAATCTTACACAGTTGTACTATAAGCGTCTGCGAGTGTTCTTAGCTAGGATTTTTGTCGAGGTACTCCCGATAAATATCGAAAATCGATAACCGAAAAAATCTGGTTATAGAAAGAGTGTTCCGATTCTAATCAAATTTGATACACTCATAGAAAAAGACATAAGAAACGATATTCAGAAGTTTCAAGATTTCAGTTCTTACAATAGTGCAGAAAATCGATAATATCGATTATATATATATAAAAGGCAAGATGTTTGTGTGTGTGTCTGTTTATCTGTCTGTATATCCTTTATACAAATCGACAATTTTTATCCGAATCTCACAAATCTTCTTTAGGCTGAATCTGAGCTTAAGGACCATGGATTAATTTTAAAGCTTTCCTTACACCCGATATAGAAATAGACGCCAATTATCAGTTTAATTATTTCGTTTCCTTAAATACTATATTTAAAAAAATATATTTATATATTTTATTACATTTATTATACACTACATGCATAAATTTTAGGATGCAAAAATTGTTTCATTATTTAATCATATTACAATAATAACGAATGTTATAGTGAATGTGAGACACTTTGCGATTCTTGGATAGTCTATGTTCAAGACTTTGGTCTAGACAATGTCGTTCGTTCTTCTACACAAGAAAAACTAAGAGATAAAATTCCGGTAACTAAGGTGTATTTGCTTTTAATTTGATAAAAGATAAGCACTAAGCTTTAATGAATAAGCATACAGCATTTATTACTTTGTTTTCGACAATAAAACTATTCAGTCAGTGAAGTGCCATACGTGAAACTCGCTTGGCGATCATGTCTTGAAAGAGACATGACTGACCGGGCAGAAGATTATCCCGCAGTAGGTTGCCATTGTATTCTGCGGTATACTGATTGCCAGCGAAGGCTATAGAACCCAATCTGTCTTATTATTAGATTTATAGGTAGATGAAGAAGAGATGTGTTATATTATTAGGTATTAATTAATGGGGGATCAGTTTATTACTTCATAACAATAGGAAACCGATCCCCCACTTGATACCCAGTATAAGCCATAATGATGCTTCCAACTAGTATATTCAGTCAGTCAGTTAAGTGCCATACGTGAAACACGCTTGGCGATCATGTCTTGAAAGAGACATGATTGACTGGGCAGAAGATTATCCCGCAATAGGTTGCCATTGCTTTCTGGGGTAGAATGGTTGCCAGCCAAGGCTATAGAACCCAAGCTGTCCTGTTATTTGACCCATAACTTGAAGTAAGAGCCGGATTAATACCTTTTCTAAGGGCAAGTGAATGCAAGGAATTCAACTGGAATTCGAACTCGGCTCCCCGATTTGTCGTTCCGAGCCGATATCCACTGCACCACAACGTACATACTAATAAAACCCTTACAGCTCTTAATTGCTACTTTACAAATTTTTGGTATTTTTTCCAACAATGTTTTAACAGAAAGGTAGAAGACAGAAAATTCTTCAAACCCTAAATAATCTCTTTCTCACTCTTTGGATCTTCTCTTCGAACTCTCAAATTCATGCCTTACTAATTCAATGGCAGAGAATTAAGGAAATTGAGGCATTCTCGTCATAATCTTTAAATGTTTTCCTTTTGTTGGATAGGGATGATTTTCAGATAATTTACTGTTCTAGTTAATGTGATTTCATTTTAATTATATACAAACCAGGTGATATAACATGAATTTGATAATCGTATGATATTCTTTTTTCATGGTTCTCCCGACTTAAAAAAAATTTTTCATAACTTTTTTGGAAATCGAATAATGATAAAAGGCAAAATATAATATTTTCCATACAAATATGATTATAATTTAGCAATAAGGATGAACAAAACGTTCAAGGCAAGAGAAGTGTGGTTCTACAGAAGGATGCTGAGGATAGTATAGATCGAGCACATGAGCAACGATGAAGTGTTGGAGAGGATGCAAACGAGAACAAAACTCATACTTGATATCAGCAAGAGACAGCTGAAGTTCCTGGGATATACATTGAGAAAAGGAAGCCTAGAGAATATAATACTCACAGGACGTCTAGAAGGAAAAATAGACAGAGAAAAGCCCTGCAAGCTATATTTGATAGGCATGAGCAAATAGATGTGGGAGCGGGCTTGGATGAGTTACCAAGAAAAAAAAATTGAGAATGAAAAGAGACATGGCTAAGTGGTAGTTCATGATCGCCTACGTCCTGAGGGTAACACGGCACATGAAAAAGAAAATATATTATGGACACACAAATCCAAAATTAAATAAAATTAATTTCCAGCGAAAAACTTAAAATTACATCCAAATACAATTTAATTACTGAAATGTTATCTTTTATTTTTGCAAATAAAACTTATTGTAATTAAGTTGTTTTTATAGAAATGCAATTTGTCCCTAAAATGTTGCCTGTATTTTGTAACAAAACTTACTGTTGAATATATTTGATGTAACAGGTGTTTAAATTTACAACATAAGCCGAACCACAGAAGTGCTAAATATATCGTTTCCTTTACTACCAGATATATTAAAATAAATTGTCTTACAGAAACATTCATTTAATTTACCTCTATTTCTAAGCTGAGGTATTATTTGCACAATTTGCATTGTTCGTGCTATTGTCGTTATCTTTATTGACATATTTACGAAGTTTTGGCAGTTGTACAATCAGGCCTTCTTCAGGTACTAGTAACTTTGAACTGAACCTCCATTACGATGTCTTAGCGAGTTAAATTAAAGGAAGTACATGACTACCAGAAGTCGCATTGCACATGGAATGAGACTAATATACCAAACTTATTTCAATAACTTGGGTATATATACGAAGTTTCTAGCACCTGAAAAAGCCCGAGTATACAACGGCTGAAACGTCGTAAAAATGGCAGTTTAAATCAGTACAATTTATCTGATTGTCTTTAATCTTTATATCATATTTCTTAAATAAATAAGAGAGCCTCTATCTATGGATTGCAAATCAGTGAAATCATTTCAGAACTCGCAACTTGAACAAAGATACTTTTGAGCTGTTTAGTCAATTGATCGCTTTGACATGACGTTACTTGTGAAGGTTTTGTTAATTAATTACTCTGAGTATCCCTATTTTTACAATGCTATGTTATTTAGTCTTTCTCGTAAAACGCTCAGATCCCTTTGTCTACAAAGGGATCCTTTATCTTCAGTCATTTGTTTAGATACACTTTGTAGTTGCTACTTCCGTAGTTTTCTTGATAATCTTCTTTGTCCTTCTAAATGTGTTTCCATTTTGAGTCACTGTTTTATAAAACGAGTACAAGTCTTAACATGAAAAGATATTGAATAAAATCAAATTTGTACGACGCCATTTATAATCAATACATTCTAAGATACTGCTGAACGTCTAAAAAGAAATTAAATTGACTTTTTCAACATTTTAAAGCGGGTGTACAAAATGTGCTTAATGTTATAAAAACTCACAGAAATAAATGTGCGATTTAAAATAAATATTGACTAGTTTAACCCGTGAAAGACATCACAGATCATATAAAATTATTTTCCTGATTTCAAATGAAATTCAATGGATGTTGATCAAGTAAATAATATGGTTTAGATTGCGTATGAATATCTTTTAATCACTTCTTGTACTCCTATTGATATTATTTTTTGAATACGTCGTTTCATTTAAAAGTGATATTCATACAAATTCTATTTCCAGTTCTCTATATTTTACAATTTTAACAAATTTCTAGCCGATATATTCATATATGATGATGTGCATTCTTTTTCTTCTTCTTTGTCTTCTTCTCCTTTTATACTTATAATAATATTTTCTTAACCATGTTAGTACAAACTAAATATTATTTACTTAATCATCCATTAAAATTTATTTAATCTAAGGTAAATGAAAAAGAGAAATGCATAAGTTAAAGTTATTGGCAAAGGCGTGACACACGTAGGTACTACGTTATTATTATATAGATACTGCTTTTCGTTCAAATGTTGAAAGTGATTCTACAACTGTAATTGTTAGTTTTCCATTATCTAAGACAGGACGCAAAATACATAAGTATATGTGAACAGTGACCTCTTATCAACAAGAATAAAAGTTGTTTTTCAGCACTCTCTAATGAATCTAGTTTTCTAATGCTCCAGAATATGATAAAATAAGTAATAGTGTAGGTGATGCTTGTGAAATTGTCTTCGTACCAAACACAATCGAAGTCACCACAATTTAAAATATCAGAAGATTGAATAAACGTAAAAAAATGGAAGTATTTTGTTTGTGAAATAAGTGTAATTTTATTAAAAGAGCTAAATAATAAATTTGTAAAAAGTAAAATAATCGAATAGAAAATGCACATAGTTAATTGTTTTGTACGAGTGAAATGTTCAAATAAATGTTAAATGTTCAAGATTAGTAATAAGCTACGCGTCTCGCGACGTATATTCATTATAGCAGAATACTTGTATGTAAAAACGATTAAAAGTTTATATGTTCCTTTCTCTTTTCTGGTAGGTTGGCGACAGGGTGAAAAAGAAGGTGAAACAAATAAACAAATAGTACTGAATGATATTTAGTTTTACGAGTCAATTAAAAAGAGTTCATGTTGATGTTGTTGTTTTCTTTGGCGGCGTAGAGTGAAAACAAAGAAAGGAAAATTAGAAGCAAAGGTAGAATAAATGTATGTCGGCGAGACATGACCACGACTTGAAATTTCTTCCTTACATTGTGACGAGATACTATCATGTAGCGCTCCCATTCTGACTGATTTTGGCCGGTCAAGAGACGTGGTTTAAGTAGTGAATTTTAGTCGTGTGACCGGCTCCAACGGGATTTTTATTTTTTTGATGTGAAAATTTTTTACTGGCGTCATAGATAAATTTGCTATTTTCTAATCCAATCAGTATCCAGAATTTTACTTTTCACACTGACTTGTGAAATTTGCCTTTGCCTGTGTTTTAAAAAAATGTTTGTAGTTGTGTGGATCCGATTTTGCGGGAGTGCAATTTTCTTTTTTCTTTTGCATTAATTGTTAGATGATATAGGATTTGCATCCTATAATAGCGAATGGATATCAAGAGCAGATTCTACTATCGAATTAACACATGAACTTGAAACTAAAAATTATTTGCCTTTTCTTGACATATTGATAATACGTAACATTGACGAATTATGATTTAAAGTTTACAGTGAACCTACAAAAAACATTATAAATGCCAATTCTTTACACAACCAAAGAATTAAATGTATTTTTATTATCGATTTCTAACTATGAGCCCTCAAATTATGCAGCCCTAATTATTCATCTGAAGAGGGATATCTTAAACAAAGATTTAACTTCTCCACTACTACACTTTTTCATCTTCAATTTCAAAAACATGCTTACAAAATCGTTAAAATAACCAAAATAAATAAATAAATACACACAAGATTTACACAACGTTCATAATAATAGTTTCCAACAAGCTATCATGTGAAATCACAAATAAATTATCTATCCCAAAACTAGAAACGTTACCACCAGATCAGTCAGTTAAGTGCCATATATGATACACGCTTTGGGCAGTCATATCTCGAAAGAAACATGACTGACTGGGCAGAAGATTACCCGAAGTAGATTGTTCTGTTATTTAACCCATAACTGGAAGGAAGAGACGGATTAATACCGTTTACAAGGGTATTTGTGCGTAAGTGAATGCAAGGAATTCAACTGGAATTCGAACTCGGCAACCCGATTTGTCCTTCCAAGTCGATATCCACTGCACCACAACGCATATCCTTACCACCACTTAAAAAGTAATATTATCAGATTGAAAAAGACACCAAACACTAATCTAACACTAATAACGAGCTTTACAAAATACCACATCTACAATGAAAAACACACATAGAGAAAACCTCACGAAATCGAAAAACTCGCATTTACGACTCAGAAAAAGACTTACGTTTGAACAAACATTCCAACTCTCTTGTATAACATCGAAATGACTAGAACACAATTTTGATTTCTCGAAACCTAGTTTAATTGAAAAAGATATAACCTTTTAAGAAAAACATTCTAATATAAATATTACCACCTATACGCATTATATCACTCCTGCATCTTTCTGCAAATCAATACTCCAAGATTCCAAAATGTGTCTACCAGTAGGTATAATTAATAATATAAGCATAGTTCCATATATCCCTAACATTTACTTAACTTTATAATTAACTAGCAGTATAGCCCGGTATTGCTCGGGTGTAATTAAATCTTTAAAGCTAATCCATGGTCCTGGAGCTCAGACTCTTTGGATGTTGGCACGTAAGACTAAGAACAATATTTGTTTCCAGTTAAAGCGAAACCATAGACTGAAAGAAAAATGAATGGATGTAAGTCAAATTTTGATTTCCTGGTATCGATATCAAATAGGTTTTCACGTCGTAAATTGAATTTTGAAGACTAAATAAGTCCTCTGAGTAAATGGTATAATGGCTGAGACTAAGAACTAAACTACACCTACTTAGAGCCAAACCCGAAGCAAAAACTAAAATAAAAGAGCAGAAAAACTGATTTTGATCAGACGCGGTATATATTATCGATTTTCGGCACTATTGTAAGAACTGCAACCTTGAAACTTCTGAATATCATTTCTTATGTCTTTGTTTATGAGTGTATCAAATTTGATTAAAATCGGACCACTCCTTCTTTAACCCGATTTTTTCGATTATCGGTTTTCGATATTTATCGGGATACCTCGACAGAAAACCTAGCTAAGAACACTAGCAGATGCTTATAGTACAACTGCGTAAAATTTCTAGAAAATCGGTTCAGCCGTTTCGGGGTCTATAGGTACGGGTACACACACACACACACACAGGCACACACACACACACACACAGACAAACTTCCATTTATAAATAAGTTTAGATGTATTATATTTATGTTTTCTTCCTATTATCATATATTATTATTATTATTTATTTTTATTATCATTTTAATTATTTAATCCCAAACAAGGGCCGACTGCGACTGATGCAGAGGTATAACATAAGAGGAAAATGAAGGGATGCATAAGTGGAGAGTAAAAATGAAAAACTATAGATTAACTGGTTATAAAGCGAGCCAGAGAATGGTCAAAAGAAGGATGGCAATACTGATATGAAAAGAATTGCGTGAGAGTAGAATGAAAAATGGAGAAGAAAAAGATTAAGGAAATATTGCGGAAAGGATAAGAGAAGAATGAAAACCGAGGGAATAGGAGATGGCAATTGACGTTGCATTTAAATTCTTGGGCATTGTATTTATCAGTAAGCAAGTATACAGAAGGTAGATCCAGAGGATTGATGGCGAGAAGAGAAGCAGTCATAATAGAAGTGACGGCTGTAATTGGTTGTTTTGACTGTAAAAGTGTGGAACGTTGTTGCCAGTCTATTTCTTCGAGGAAATTCTGGTAGAGGGGGCACCAGAAGGCTAAGCTCGTCGGAGCAGAAGCTATGGAAGTATTTGTAGAAGAGACAGAGAAAAGCCACATCCCTAAAGTGTGAAAGTGAATGAATTCGAGCTTTCAATTCAGGTTCGATTACATTGCATAGTCTCTTCAGGAGACTTTCGAGAACCCCGACCAGATATGACAACAGTATTCAATGCATGTGAGGACTGTTGATTTGTATATGTGCAATATGGACTCTGGCGTGAAAAACTTTCTGTCCCGATACAGCATTCCAAACTTCTCTTGGAAGATTTTTGCTACTGATTCAATGTAGTTGTTCAACTTGGAGTTGGATGAGAGAATGAGGCCAAGGAGGAGCAGTGTATGGCTTTTGGGAAAAGTTAGTGGTGGGCAGGACTGATGGTCTATGATGGTTGACGGATTGCAACTTCATTTTGGAGGCATTAAATTATAAAAGCCATCTCTTACCCCAGTCCAGCACAGATTGGAGATAATTCTCAAGACCACCAACGAGATTATCTTTGTCCATATATATTGTTATTATTATAATTATGTATTTATATTATTATATTTTATGATGTTTTTATATTAGTATTATTTTTATCTTTTATTATTATTCTTTTTTATTAATTTCATTATGCTTATTTTATTATATTCTGATTATAATTTATTATTACATTTTTGTTTCCATTAATTATATATTATTATATGTTATTCAATATTAATAGTATTGCTTATTTGTAATGATATCATATGGTACTTTTTATAATTACTATTGTAATATATAATAAATTAATGTATGTTAATTAGTTCTATATATTACTCATATAATTTAATTATGATATTGCAATAATTTTACTTCATAGATGATTAGTTTTGTAATACATATTACTTTATTGAAAGAATGTAAGAGTTAACAAGATATTTTTAAAAATTATTTATTTATTTATATATAATATCGCTTAATACTTGATACATTATTCACTGGAATTTAAAACAGAAATGTATTCCGTATTCATCATTCACACACATACTAACATTATCGACTCATACGCACAAACATTCATACACGATACTCTCATACACATATTTTGTTTTAAAAAAGAAAATCGTTAATTGCTTGATGAGGGTCATTCAATAAAAAAGGTGAAGATTTTAATATAAAGAATTCTATGAGGGCCATTCAATAAATAAGGTGAATTTTACGGTATAAAGACTTCTATGAGGATCATTCAATAAATAAGGTATTCTTTTCTGTATAAGTACTTCTACGAGTGTCATTCAATAAATAAGGTTAATTTTTCGGTATAAAGACTCCTACGAGGGCCATTTACTAAATAAGGTGAATTTTTCGGGATAATGACTTCTACGAGGGTCATTGAATAAATAAGGGGAGTTTTTCGGTATGAGAACTTCTACGAGGGTCATTCAATAAATAAGGTGATTTTTCGATATAAGGACTTCTACGAGGGCCATACAATAAATTAGGTGAATTTCTTGGTATAAGGACTTCTACGAGGGTCATTCAATAAATAAGGTGAATTTTTCAGTATAATATTTGTATATTGATATTTGGTTATTAATCTGTCTAATATTACCTATATAGCCATCTAGGTAATATTGACAGATTTTAGTCAACAACACAATAATACTCATTCATACACAGTAAAATGAATATTCAAATATTTGAGGCCATGTACATTAAATAAAAACAACCGCACTTAATAAAATCACATTTAAATCTGGTCATAACACATTACATTGCATTTAAATGTATGGTTCATTTAAAAATTCGAGCTCTCGCGCGGGTTGACGTCATAAAAGTACATTACAAATTTACAACCTACGTCTGCTATTTGATAACTGTTATCGTTGCTTAGCAAAGTTTTATGTCAACACAAGATTAAAAAATTATCTTTGATGCTGGATGTTTTTGTGTTAACGTCCCTGTAAACTCTCTGAAGTTGGCTCATGTGAGCCGAAAGCTTAGACCCAACATAATAAAAACATTTTTCTTTTCTTAATCATTTCATCCCAAGCATCCATTTCATTCCACTGCCACGATTGCGCTTGGGGCTACATACGGTGGGTGGGGTAAATAGGAAGAGTGGTTAGATATAGGAAATGTCAGAAGGGCGTTGATAGATAGTTAGTTGGGTAGGTGGGAAGTGTGTTTGAAAGAATGAAAGTTAGTTTGTTATGAGGTGTCTATTGACCTTACATTTAAACTCCTGGAGATTGTAGCCGTCGCGGAAGCAGTCATGTGGAAAAGAATTCCACAGTCGGGAAGTGCGAGAAAAGAAACTGTTGGAGTAGAAATTGCGGTTGCATTTTATCGGTTTCACTGTAAAAGGGTGGGATCTAGTTGCTAATCTAGTATCTTGTGCAAATTCGAAACTAGGGGGCACCAGTGATCTAAGTTCATCGGAGCAGATGCCGTGAAAGTATTTATAGAAGAGACACAGGGAAGCCACGTCGCGCCGGTGAGAGAGAGAGTCTGCAGGCGGTCTGATAAGTCGCTATCGATCACATTACAGACCCTCCGCTGTACCTCTTCTAGAAGCCCAAGGGGAATAGCAGGGGCACCCGACCAGATATGGCAACAGTATTCATTGCACGGGCGGATGGTAGATTTATAAATGTGCAGGATATATTCAGACGGAACAAACCTCCGGGCCCTGCACAGAGAACCGACTTTCATAGCAGCGAATTTAGCAATGGATTCGATATAGTCATTCCACTTGAGGTCGGCTGAAAGTGTGAGACCAAGGAGACGTCGTGTTTTACTCTCTGGGAGGCAAGCCTGGTCCATGCTAATAGGAGGTAGGTGCGATTGTCTATGATGATTAATTGATAGTAGCTTCGTTTTAGAAGCATTAAAATTTACGAGCCATTTCTTACCTCAGTCCACTACGGATTGGAGTTCCTTTCCAAGCTCGGCTGCAAGGTTAGCTTTGACGCCCACACCAGATTTTTGGTCGAGGCGAGAATAAACGGTGGTGTCATCGGCGTACTTACCTACTTGGGATCTTATGGTATCAGGGAGATCATTAATGTAGACAGAAAGAGCGTAGGACCTAGGATAGAGCCTTGAGGGACACCCGTGTTCGTATGGTAGCTCTGGGAGGCTTGTCCGTTTAATATCACTTTCAATGTGCGGTTAGATAGTAATGACTGGATTAGTTCAAACAATTGTCCAGCTATACCATAGCTCCGCAGTTTGCATAGAAGGCCAGCATGACAAACTCTGTCGAACGCTTTAGCAATATCCAAGGCAACGGTTCGGTCTTCACCATTCCTATCGAGTGCCTGATATATGTACTCGGTGATGGTCGTTAGCATATCATCAGTAGGCCTGGTGAAGCGGAACCCATACTCTTTGTCTGAGAGGAGCCCGTGGGTCGTGAGATGCTGAACAACCTAGGCGTTGATAATGACTTCGAACAATTTGCCAAAGATATCCAAATGCTTGAGAATTTTGTGTTTATTTTCAACTGTAATTGAAACCAAAATACGACGTTTAGAACGGCGTATGAATAAACACAATACATATGTACTGTCTGTTATATTTAACAGTATATGTTTAAATAATTATCTGCATCCTCATTATACTGTCATATCATATATATATATATATATATATATATATATATATATATATATATATATATGTGTGTGTCTGTGTGTTCTAAAACACAATTTATAATAAATATTCACAGCACTATATAGTATATTATATATCGAGCACTGTTTTAAATTAATGTTTTGGATGTGGTAAGAATTCTTCGTTGAATATTCACTCTTATATATATATATATATATATATATATATATATATATATATATATATATATATATATATACTAGCATCATATCCCGGCGTTGCCCGTGCAAATCAGAACATTTTAGTAGTAGGAGAAGATGTCACTTTTTTTTTACATATTTTTTTTTGTTTGAAAAAACACTTTTTTTAAAATATTTCTTTTGTTTCAAAATTACGGGGAAAAATATTCACATTTTTTTATTGACCAAATGAATTTTTAAAATGTCGGGATAATATTTAATATAAAGTCTCATGTTTTTTTTAATAAAACAATATTTTAGTCGCGTTTGACACGTTTGACACGTGTGATTTGATTTCTGTGACGTAATCTAACAACCATCTTAGATCTTAGATGTTTTACGGAGCAAATGTAAACAATCGGCTGCATTGGCCAAAAAGTGCAAAAGGGATAATTTGCTGAACTTAAACTCCATAAGTATGTATCGACGTGACTTCCCTGTAGATATGTGTCCCTAGAAAGTTTGAATGGCGTAGATTAAAAAATGTAGGCGTGCATAGAGAACATTCACACACCGACTCACAGATTGTCTTTTTATATTGTAAGTGCTTGTTTGTCTAAATATAAACACACACAAACACACACAATATATATTTATGATATTTAGTGTAACCAGGCAGCAGAAAATTATATATATATATATATATATATATATATATATATATATATGTTTATGCGTGTGTTTATATTTATGCATTTTTTATTGGTATCCCTGTAACACTTAACTGGTACCCAGCTTCCTTTTTAAACCCATTACATGCATCAGTGGTTTTACGTCACCAAATGTTTGACTAAAGAACTGTGTAAAATATAAAAACGGATAGAGTTTTAAGCTAATTTTTTCTTAAGCTAATTTTTTCTTAAGCTAATTTATTTATACTTTGAAAATCAGCATAGAACCTTTCTGCAGTCTCTTTTTCTTTGATTTCGAATTGTTATATTTGGGAAAAATACAACTACCAGGATCCATAAATTTAACATTTTGAGAAATTTTTATCCTGAAGTCTATGGATGACTCCTTAGAAAATCTGAATTACTCTTTTACTGGACTGTCCTGATGATGCATAGAACCGTAGCCTTGCTTGAAACTTACATTACATTTCGATTGTAGACATCTTGTTTGTTGCTGATTTTTCAAGGGCTTTTTTATCGGCTGAACCAGTTTTACAACAGTTTCAGTTCTGGAAGATTACATTTCTTTTTCTACATTTTTTATTTTTATTTTTTGTAAACCTGCGAGTTACGAAACAGCTACGAGATTCCATCAAACTGTCTATTATCAGGGATACTTCTTGAAATCATTTGTTGCCTGCTTGGAAAATCAGCCTAAAAAATTCCTATGTTTTCTATTTTCTTTGAACCTAGTATGATAACAACGCTTGTGGAAAAAGCAATTACCGGAAGTCATAAAACAGACTGTTCTTTAAAATTTTGCTGTTTTTGTTTTGTTTCTATTAACTTATTAATTTTTTTTTCTAAAAAATGATCCGGCGTTTGATAATTCGCCAGCTTTTAATCAGCTTTTTCTTTCAATCAGAATCCTTGCGTGCTTTCCAACAGCGCTTAAAAAATCCATTCTGATTAACTTCAAATTTTCCCAATTGGCCAAAAGAGAGGGTGTCAGATTCCAACTGAGTGACAGATTCTATAAAACATGGAAAAATAATAAACAAAAATTAACAATGAACTATTTTAGATTAAAAAACGTTTAAATCCTTCTCATTCTTGTACTATTCGTTTAAAGATTAAGATGAATTTAACGTTCAACTATGTCCCTCACAAAGAAAATATATTAGGACCGAAAAAAATTAAATTAAACAAAAACGGAACAAATACACTGAACAAAAATATAACAAATAGTCTGTTTGATTTTGTCGACGCGTAAGGAACACGCTGTTCTGCGTGTAACATTAAACATCAATTTCATCCCTGTAGTTGCCTCTGAAAAGATTTTGAAACTTGGAAAACAAATCTGGTTAATCTAATTTCTTTTTCAAGTCCTGGGATGAAGAGTTATTATCATTTACCCTATTTAGATTCAAATTGATATGCTCATTTTTATTGCTAACACAATGTATTGGCCGTTGTTCCTTCCGACCTACAACATGCATATATAGATCCGTGTAACTCACACGGAATTCCAAACTGAACCATTTATTTAATACTAGCAGTATAGCCCGGCGTTGCTAGGGTGAAATGAAAGCTTTAATACTAATCCATGGTTCTGAAGCTCAGGCTCATTGGACGTTGTCAAGAAAGCCTAAAAAGCAATAGTTGTTTCCAGTTAAAGCGAAACCGTAGACTGAAAGAAAAATGAATGGATGTAAGTCAAATTTCGATTTCCTGGTATCGATATCAAATGCGTTTTTTTGGTCGTAAACTGTATTTTGAAGGCTAAATAAGTCCTCTGAGTAAATGGTATCATGGCTGAGACTAAGAACTACAATTATACCTAATTAGAGCCAAACCTGAAGCAAAAAATAAAATAAAATTGCTGAAAAAATACTGATATAAAGGCAAATAAACAGACACACACACAAACATCTTACCTTTTATATATATATATTATCGATTTTCTGCACTATTGTAAGAACTGCAACCTTGAAACTTCTGAATATCGTTTCTTATGTCTTTGTCTATGAGTGTATCAAATTTGAGTAAAATCGGACCACTCCTTCTATAAACCGATTTTTTCGATTTTCGATATTTATCTGGGATACCTCGACACAAAACCTAGCTCAGAAAACTAGCAGACGCTTATAGTAAAACTGTGTAAATTTTCAAGAAAATCGGTTCAGCAGTTTCGGAGTGTATTGGTAACGGACACACACACACATACAAACTTCCATTTATAAATCAGTTTAGATACAAGAAATTTTTTTCGTTCCACTGTTCATGCTTAAGCATATTTCGTCTAATTCTTAATAATTAGGTACTGCACGTCCTGTTTCTTCTGAGTCTAAGTACACACTGCCATGTCCAAAGGTCATTTTGTTAAGTGCCATACATGATACACGCTTTGGGCGATCATATCTTACAAGAGTCATGACTGACTGGGTAAAATTATACCGCAGTAGTATGCCATTGATTTCTGCGGTAGACTAGTTGCCAGCCAAGTCTAAAGAACCCAATCTGTCCCATTATATAACCTATATGAGGGAAGAGACGGCTTAATAATTTTTCCGAAAATTTTTTGTTCGTAAGTGAATACAAGAAATTCAACTAGAATTAGAATTCGGGATCTCGATTTCTTGTTCCGAGTCGATATCCACTGTACCATAACGCACATCCCTGTCCAAGGGTAGAACTCATACTTACGATGTTATCAATGTCGCAAACCAATGCTTAAATTCAGTGGGAACTAGATAAGATATGCCGAGACATGGTCAGTCTACACTCGTAGATGAATTAAGTGATCAGTTTTGAATTCCATTTAGGTTACACTGTTCGATATATAACTGATTTAGGGCGGAGAGCAGAAGTGTAAAAGTCACCAGTTACACTTTAAACGAACCAGACACGTCTACTGATTTAGAATAAATAAAGCGTTCTGTTTAAACTTTCTGGTAGGTTACTCGGATCGATATATACCTAATGAAGCCCGGAGAGCACAGCAGCCGAAACGTTTTGATAACAACAGCATTAATGAAGACAATAGCCCTAATGCAAATAGTTTAAATATTGATTATTCTAACATTTTATAATGAAATCAGCACAATATAAAGTGAGTCTCTCTCAAGGTAGAGTTAAAATAATAACGGTTAATGAAGAGTGGTACCCTAACAGAAGAACATTTGTAGGAAGTGAAGATTATGATGTTAAAAGAAATGGATGACAATTGTTCTTTGACTGGAAAGGGTTAACATAGTTACAACTCTGTTGGGGCGTCTCTCCACCTTTGTCTACAGTAATGGACTGTTCTAAGCACTACATAAAATAGCAGTGATATCTCGGTGAGTACATCGGAATCAGCCGTGTAAACAAGTCAGTCGGTTATTTCCGGTAGTGGACCGGAAGTGTACTATTTGTCAACTCTTACGTCTCACGACCATTCGTTCTACTAAACCTTTGTTCTGCATTCGACTAGCCGCCTCTTTTGTAAATACTTCTCTTCCGGGTGATACACCAACTTTATACTATTACGTTGTTTGTATTTATTTCACAATATGTCTGTACATGCAACATAACACATTCAAAGGAGCATAAACGCGGTATCTCTTCTGGAAAGTGGCAGTTCTTCGTAAAAGAAAAGAATGACATTTATAATAAGGAGGCAAATAGATTAACTTAACTTTGTAGAAGTGATATGGCCTCTCCTTGACATAAGCTTGAATCGAAGTGTGGTGCAATTTTTACTACGGCTTCTGACTCTGATGTACTCTTTGGCTTCGGGCGGAGAGGAGACCACGCAAGACTTCGCTGAAGAGCAGAAACTTGTCTGAGGAACGAACATTAAAATCAGGCCTTGTGTCATATCCAGTAAAGCAATCTGTAGATATCCTATTGTTATGTTTTGCTTTATCTTTTCTTTATTTATTTATATCGGCTCGGAACGAGAAATCGGGGATCTGAGTTCCATGCACAGGGGGCTACATAAGGGAGTAAAAGTTTAGACAGGAGGAGAGTGAAGAGAAAGATGAAACAGTTACAGGGAGTGTCAGAGAAAGGGCAAGAGAAATATGGGAACACTCGTGTGAAAAGTGTTCCGAAGGTAGAGGGGAAAGAAAGGACAAGATACAGGGAGTGATGTAGGAAAGAACTGGAGTCAAGTGGATAAGTTTTTTTTTTTTTGTTTTTTTTTAATCATTTCACCCCGAGCAAGGCGGAAACGCCACTGATGTGCAGGGGGTTACATAAATGTAGAAAGATTAATTAGAAAAGAGTGAGGAGTACAAGCTAGTTAGAAAGGAACAATAGAAAACTGAGAAAGCAGGTGCAATGACAGGTACATGGGCGGAGAGAAAGGGAAGGTTATACAGGGGAGGGGAGAGAGAGCTAGAGGCCAGTGGTTAGTAGGTGAGTATTAACTTTGCTTTTAAATTTCTGGGGGTCGTAGCCGTCAGGAAAGCAAGAATACGGGAGTGAGTTCCACAGGCGGGAAGTGCGAGAGAGGAAGCTGCAGGAGTAGAATTGTCGTCTGCGTTTGGCTAACCTGACTGTGAATGGGTGGGACCCAGTTGCCAGTCTGGTTGAACGGGTAAACACCTGTTGAGGAGGCATCAGTGACTTAAGCTCATCCGAGCAGAAGCCATGAAAGTATATATAGAAGAGACAGAGGGAGGCCACATTTCGACGATGGGAAAGTGGCTGCAGACGAGTCGCCAGATCAGTACCTATCACATTACAGACTCTCCTTTGGAGCTTGTCAAGAACACTGAGGAGAACGGCAGGGGCACCTGACCATAAATGGCAGCAGTACTCCATGCACGGACGGATGGTTGACTTGTATATATGCAGGATGGATTCAGGTGGAAAAAACATCCTGGATCGACATAGTGACCCAATCTTCTTAGCAGTAGATTTTGCTATGGATTCAATATAGTGCTTCCATTTGAGGTCTGAGGACAGGGTAAGTCCGAGGAGGCGTAGTGTATTACTCTCCGGGAGAGTCATCTGGTCCATGCTTATGGGAGGCAGAAGAGGTTGCCTGTAATGGTTGACAGACAACAGCTTGGTCTTAGAGGAATTGAAGTTGACAAGCCACTTCTTGCCCCAGTTCACCACAGAGTGTAGATCCCGCTCAAGGTCAGCAGCGAGATTATGTCTGTCCGCCACGACAGGTTTCTTACTGGAGCGGGAGTATATTGTAGTGTCATCTGCGTAGATGCCTACTTGGGACCTGATCTCATCTGGGAGGTCGTTGATGAAAATAAGGAAGAGCGTTGGGCCCAGGATAGAGCCTTGTGGGACACCAGCATTCGTGCTGTAGGACGAAGAGGCACGCCCATTCAGAACGACCTTCATTTTGCGGTTATTTAAGAAAGATTGGATTAGGTCAAGCAGGCGACCAGTAATACCATAACCGCGTAGTTAGCATAGGAGGCCAGGGTGCCAAACCCTGTCGAAAGCCTTGGAGATATCCAGAGCAACCGCGCGAGCCTCGTCAGACTCATCAAGGGCCTGTAGCATGTACTCCGTTACAGTAGTTAGCAGGTCGGCTGTGGACCTGTCAAATCGGAATCCATATTGCCTATCGGAGAACAGTTTGTGGGCGGTGAGATGATGAACTATTTAGCAAGTATACGGAAGGGAGTTCCACAGGCGGGAAGTAAGTGAAAAAAGCTGCTGGCGTGAAATTGTCGTCTCCATTTGGTTGATCTAACTTTAAATGTGCGGGATCTTGTTGCCAGTCTGGTTGCACGAGTAAATTCTTGTGGAGGGGGCATCAGTGACCTCAGTTCGTCGGAGCAGAAGCTGTAAAAATATTTCTAGAAAAGACAGAGTGAAGCCACATCACACCGATAAGAAAGTGATTGGAGTCCAGCTGTCAGGGTTTTTTAAGAATAGTGATTTTTGGATGTGGAATGCTATTCCAGTCATACCATACATTCATATCATACATTCATATATATATAAGCTCATTTTATAGCTCGCTTATGTTGCGGCCCTCTTCAAAAATAGGTCGTCAAAATTTGCATTATAAGTAAATATAAATGTCACGCACACACACACACACACACACACTTATATATATATATATATATATATATATATATATATATATAATGTCTATATATATATAATATATATATATATAATGTCTATATATATATATATATATATATATATATATATATATAATTGTATATATATATATATATATATAATGCTATGGCCATATTGTATAAATTGTAGGCAATTTATATTATTGTCTTTCGCGTCGGAAGCTTAAATCCGAACATTTCAGAAAGTTTTGATGTCAATCTGAGGCCAGTGCATTGAATCTGCAAAGAGTGGGCTGATACATTCAGTCATCCTGAGGCTTTGTCGAGTGATCATCAATGATGGCAACATTATGCCTCCATTTATCTTTTCACAGGTCCTACATCAAGAATCTCTATTTATTATTTGTGAAGCAAAGTTAAACGGGAGTATAATAAAATACATTTTTAACACAAAAGATAAACTTTGTGCATGGGTTATGACAGCCTTTACCAACTTAAATAAAGCGATGGTTCAGAAAAATTACAGGAGTCTTTGAGTGTCGATTTTATTGAATAAATTTACTCTTTAGTAATTCAAGGTATTTTTAAGCAATTTTTTAAATATATCTTCCAAAATGAAATGTCAAAGTTATTTTAATTTTTGCTTAATTTAGACACCAATTCATCTGTCGTTTTCTCTTTCTGTTTATATATATATATATATATATATATATATATATTAAAAAAGGATTAATTCAAAGATGTTGAATAGCCATTTCGATATGAAGATCCCCACGGGGGACGACACATCACCTCAGCAACAGAAAAAACCTTTCAGAAACTGGAGAAAAATTAGTCTACTTTTCCTTTTTAAATAGATTGCAAAGAAATTAAAAAATAAATAATAAAATAAAATAAAATAAAATAAAAAAATAATTTTAATTTTAAATTTAATTTTTTTTTTTTTTATGTGTATGTTTGTGTGTGGATGTACTTTTTTATATATATGTATGTATATGTATTTATGTATGTGGGCTATATGTAATTTTGGAAAAAAATTTTTTTAGCTATTTAAATGCTCCTTTTCATAATATTCATTAATATGTATGTGTGTGAGTGCATATGGAATATGTGTATGTATGTGTATATAGGTATATATGTATATATATGTGTGTGTGTGTGTGTGTGTGTGTGTGCATGTGTGTGTACACATGTATATTATGTGTATATGAATTTTTTGTATATAGGTGTGTACACACATATATATGTGTGTGTGTATGCGCATGTATATGTATATAGGTGTGTAATAATATATATGTGTGTATATATTTATATATATATATATGTATAATAGTGTGTAATAAATTGAATGTATGTGTGTGTATGTGTATATATGTATTCTTATTCGTAGAATTGTGTGTGTGTATATATATGTATGTATGTGTGTACTTCTATAGGTATGTATATAATAATTGTAATTTTTTTTTTTTACCTAGTGTTGTCTTTATTTAGTCTAATTTCAAATGACCTAATTTTTTTAAAAATAATTTTATTTTAAATCCTATATCTTTTTATTCCCTTTTATTAATAATTATGCCTTTTTAAGTAAAGGCCTTTTTCTAATACTTCAACGTTTTGGGGAAATTAGGTTTTTGAATTTGTCCAGCGTCTGTAATATTTAAAAAAATTTTTTTCTTTAGTTTCTTTCTTTTACCCTCACTTCCTTCTTTTATCTCTCTTACCACCTTTTTTCCGTATTGCCTAAACTACGTCGATTTAACGCGTCTGTCTGTTAATTTTTAGTTACATTCTTCCTTTTTTTTGCGAACCCAGACGATGTCATTTTTTTTTTTTTTTTTTTTTTTTATTTATTTGATTTTATTCTATCTTTTTCTTTTTCTTTTTCGTTTTCTTTTTCTTTTTCTTTCCCTTTATTTTTATTTTTATTTTTTTATTTTATTTTATTTTATTTTATTATTTATTTTTTAATTTCTTTGCAATCTATTTAAAAAGGAAAAGTAGACTAATTTTTCTCCAGTTTCTGAAAGGTTTTTTCTGTTGCTGAGGTGATGTGTCGTCCCCCGTGGGGATCTTCATATCGAAATGGCTATTCAACATCTTTGAATTAATCCTTTTTTAATATATATATTTGCTCTGTAATATTTTATTACATGGAGCTCTCTTCCTGTATCATTTTTTAATATTAAAATAATTTTTTAATATTAATTAGGATCGGGTTTTTTGGAATTTACCTTCCTGCTTTTTTCCCTTGGATTGAAGTATCTGAATTAAAATATATATATATATATATATATATTAATCATATCACCCCAAGCAAGGCGATAACGCCACTGATGCGCAGGGGCCTACGTAAGAGTAAAAATATTGAAAAGAGAAAGCCGGAAACCACATCCTAACCAGGAAACAAGGGATGAGCCTCTTCACCTGTTCAATAAACGTGGGTGGATTGTGAACCAGGTGATAGTTTAGTCTATCTACTCCAATTAAAAAAAAAGGAAAAGAGAAAAGATTGGAAAAGAGAAAACCGGAAACCGCATCCTAAACAGGAAACAAGGGATGAGCCTCTTCACCTGTTCAATAGACGTGGGTGGAGTGTGAACCGGGCGATAGTTTAGTCTATCTACTCTAATTGAAAAAAAATTTAAAAAAAAACGAAAAGAGGGAAAAGATTGGAAAAGAGAAAACCGGAAACCGCATCCTAAACAGGAAACAAGGGATGAGCCTCTTCACCTGTTCAATATATATATTCTGAATGTTTCGAGAAAAATAGTGAAAAAAATATAAGCCCGCCTGCAATCTACTTAACAATATATATATATATATATATATATATATATATGTGTGTGTGTGTGTGTGTGTGTGTGTGTGTGTGTGTGTGTGTGTGTGTGTGTGAGCTTGTTTATGTTGCAATGAAAATAAAAACAATCATTATAACTGAACAAACTTGAATATACAATTCCCGTATCTACATGTATTGACATAAAAATTAGCCTTTGTTTTCTCGTGGTGTGCAACTAAGTGTTGTAGTCAAGGAGGGTTTCTTAAGGGCCAATAAACTTTAAATTACCAGGGGGTTTCTCAAATTCTATGAATAATTATTACTACATTCTTCCCTTTTATATTTATTCGGCTACAACTTATTCGGCTAAAACACTTGGTGGTTTTACCAATTCGGAATCTGGGTGCAAGTCAAGGCTATAGAACCCAGTATGTCCTGTTATTTAACCAATAACTGGATGGAAGAGACGAAAAAAGTTCTTTCCCAAGGGTATTTGCGCGCAAGTGAATGCGATGAATTCGGCTTGAAATATAACTCAACTCCCCGATTTCTTGTTCCGAGCCGATATCCACTGTACCACAATGCACATCCTATTACATACCCAATAGTCAAGGATATTAACTTGCCAAGTTAATGAAGATGTTGGTTAACGTTTGTTCTTGGATGACTTCGTCTATTTCCGTTTAAAAAATATGCACACCGTTGTTCCAACTAATGTCACTCTACTGAACTGATAAGGCTTCCATTATCTTCAAATACAGTATTTCTTATTTTATTTTGCCATGGAGAAATGTTTTGGTAGGCATTTATTTTTCAGATTAAAAGGTAGAAAAATATGTGGCCAGTTTGTTTACAATCCCTTAGATATGTGGAAGAGGGATAAGCGTCGTGTTCTGTGAATTGCCTGATAGTCTGTGAGTAATCAACGCTTAACTTCTCCTTTCTTTTAGTGTAATCTTTAGTATCTACCACCTGAGCCTTCCAGTTGCATGGACTTAGTTTAATTATGCTTTTTTTGTAGTAAACTCTCAGCATGCTTTCTTATGAATTCCCAGTCATCCTTCCGAAACAGCTGTAGTTTTGTTCTGATTGGTTTACAATTGGGAAACAAGTATAGAAAAGCAAGAATTCACTAACAGAATCAGTAGAAATAATCACAACCTGTTCATAGTTGGGTATAATAAAATCCGGTTTAAGGCCCCAAGATCTGGTCTAAAGAGATTTATGTTTTTTTTTTTTGAAAATACTGTCCCGGTTTCACATCACTGTCAGTCTCAAGTATGCATACCTTACAAATTTTCGGTAATATTAGGAAGTCAGCGTTTTAAAAATCACAATTTTGCTTAGTTTATGGAGTTCCCGCAAGAATATATCCAGAGATTTTGTTTGGCTTCTGTCAACGGATAACTTTAGTGTGCTTGGCAAAATTTTTCTTTGCGTGTTTGAGTAATTTTTTCTGGGATTTAAATAGTCGTCTCATACAACGATCACGATACGATGTAAAATAACCTTTATGCTGTTGAAGTCTCTCGGTTTCAGTTTGTAATGTCCTTGCTTTTGAACCATTCCTATTGATTTCAAATTTTTTGAAACTGTAATGTGCTCAACTTCTAATGATTCTGCAAGTTGCACTTGTGCCTGACATGAGTCCTCATGAAGGAATGCCTCCAATTCTTTGTCCTTGTTCTTTTTTGTATCTTCAACATCAAAATCATTATTTTGAATCATCTAAATAAATCTCTGCATGTTGGTTCCAAAAAAGCATAGTCGCCTTAAGTCTCAATTCTGTGGAATTCAGCTGAAATTCAAATACCTGGGAAGTGTGACACTGATATCTGATGAAGTATTGGGTTGGACCATTTATTGCAAAAGGAAAGCAGTGTAACAAAACGGGAAAATTTCGTTTGAAACAAAGAAAATAGTCCTGAAATTGTTACGCAATATCTGTTTCCATATATGGCAGTGAATGCCGGGAAATTTCTTCAGAGATAGAGAAGAGACTCGAAACAAAAAAATGTGTTTTACAGAAGGATGCTGAGGGTATTATGGACCGAACATGTGAGCAACGACTATTTTTTCTTTGAAAGAATAAAAGAAAAACAGATAACTCATAATTAACATAAGGAAGAGAAGGAGTTGAAATTTCTGGGACACGTAATTGTGAATGTAGTCTTGGAGAATCTGATACTCAGGGGGTGGATAAACAAAAAGTGGAACAGAAGCAAATTGCGAGTATATTTTTTCTAAAACATTTATAGTCATCTCATACTATATATTCGTAATCACCGAATGAAACACAATAGTAGTATCAGTGTTTTTTTTAAAAAATCATGTTTCCATTCGTTTCTTGCTGTGGGGAATTTCGATTTGTGGTCAAATTTTAAGGGTTTAAACACTATTTCCATATTTTCAGGTACGAGAAAATATCGAAAGAATAAATATGATGAATATTAATTTATTCACTCAGTAATTTAAGTGCCATACGTGATACACGGATGGGCGATCATGTCTCGAAAGAGACATGATCGCCCATCCATTCGGCAAAAGATTATCCCGCAGTAGGTTGCTATTACTTTCTGTAGTCGACTGGTTGCCGACCAAGACTATATAATCCAATCTGTCCTGTTATTTAACCCATAACTGGAGGGAAGAGACGGATTAATACCTTTCGCAAGGGTATTTGCGCGTCGTTGAATGTAAGGAATTTAACTGAATATAAGGAATTCGAACTCGACTCCTCGATTTCTCGTTCCGGGCCGATTTCCACTGCACCACAAGAAAGGAAACTCATGAGACATTAATAAATTAATTTTACAGGCTACTGTTAGTGATTTAAAAAGTTTGCCCTTGTTTCCACATGGCACACAGTGAGTGTGCTGTAGCCCAGGTAATTTCCTTAAAGGCCGATAACCTTCATTCACAAGGGAGTTCCTGAAGGGCTATCAATTGTTACTACAACAATCCTAAATCTATTTTATTCTCGATTAATATTTTTTAACTTAGTTTTAATTATATTTTGATATTTCAAAATGATATTTCCACGTGTCAAAGAGCCAACGGCCCATGTCAATATAAATGAGAAACTATTTAACATTATGTAAAGAAAAAACATTAAACATTATGTAAAAAAAAAAACAACCCAAAAACGTGTTGAATACACCGGTTCTCGTCCGATTACCGAAGTTAAGCGACATCGAGCCTGGTCAATATTTAGATGGGTGACCGTTTGGGAATACCAGGTGCTGTTAAACGTAAGGACCAAGAATGATCTACCGGTCCACGAGGTTTGGGGTTTGGGCGCAGGGCTAACAACCCCGCCCAATAAAAAACAGTTTGTTACGGAAACAGTAACAAAAAGTTGCTGCCCTACACACCATTGGGTTTAACGGGTGAGATGATGATTACCTCAAAACGTATTTATAGAGACTGGTTACTAAAGATGACTATTCATATTTTTCCTTGAATATATCTGAAAAAGTTTACGTACATTCCACCACGTTTTTTTTTACCATAAAACAAAAAGAAGAGACTAAACATAAACTACAAGAAAACTGAATGAATGGTTATTAGTAAAAAAAAAAAAAAATGATCCCAAAATCCGAATTAAAAGTCAAGCAGGTACAGCAATTTAATACCTGGGAAATGATTTAACAACGACGGAAAGTGCGACATTGAGATCGACGGTTTAATGATATGGCCAATGATTCATTTCAAAAGCTGTGTAGCATAATGAGAGATAGATATATTTCATTGGAAAGAAAGAAATAACTAGATTGTTATGTCATACATGTTCTCCTTTATAGCAGTGAATGCTGGACCATCTCCTCAATGGCCAATTATGCATTCCAACGACTGAGTAGAGTAATTAGAGACATATATATTTCATTAGAAAGAAAGAAAAATACTGGATGGTTATGTGATATATGCCCTCTTTTATGGCAGATGCTGGAGAATCTCCTCAATATTGAATGAGAAAATTTAAGCAACGGAAATGTTATTCTACAGAAGGATACTGAGAATACAATGGACCAAACATGTGATCAACGACAAGATCTTGGAGAGGGTACAAACGAAAAGGAAACTGATATTTTGTATCAAGATCACACAGATGAGGTTTTTCCAACATCTTATGAGAACGGAGGACCTGGAGAATCTAATACTCAGAGTACGAATAGAAGTACAAAGAGTCAGAGGAATGCAGCGCGAAACATTCTTGATGGTCTTGAGCAAGTGGATGGCAGAAAAGGGTTCGGGAGAAATATCAAGAATAGAAAAGTTACGAACGAAAAGGGATAGAGACAAGTGGAGGTTCAAGATCGTCTTCATCCTGAAGAGAAACGGAACATAAAGACGAACATTTATTAAATATCCATTTATTGTAAAATCGAATAAATACAGTAAAAAAAATGGGGATTTTTCTTCTTTTTCGAACGTCTATTCATTATTTGTTAGCGTTAGATAGGCACTTTACCCTTGACGTAGACAACAACCTCAAAATTCAAAGCATTGTCGGTTTAATCTCTCTACGTGCCATTTAGAAAACTGGGGAAAGTGAGACCGATTGGGAATCAAAAGGTGTTAGCAAAAACGAAAGCTCAGAACAATACTGAAAATTAGTTTGCGGATAAAAAAAATCGAATATATTAAGAAAACAAATATAGAAAAAACTAAACTGTATAATATCTAAACTTATTTATAAATGGAACAGATGTATACTAATTGGGGTTTATGTACATTTTGTACCTATCAGATGAGTGTACCGACTAAAAAAGACAATGTGACTTGTCTCGGGACGCTTAATATTCAACCGTACATTTCAGATACGGTATGAGCCAAACAGTAATATAAAAAAATTCTTTCTGACGAAAGAAATAACATTATGAGTCCAGAAATTGATATATAAAAATGTCTAGGATTGCATTATAGCTGAATGCAAACGATGAAAATGTTATGTTAGGAGAAAGAAGAGTAATTGTAATCCTTGATATCTGAAAAGTGAAGACGACTGGAAAAACACAAAAAAAAAATGAATGCACTTTGCAAAAGAAAGAAGGAACATAAGAAAGAAAAATAAAATAAATATTTAAAAATAACAAAATCGTAAAAAAATTAAATAAAATCGTAGACATTGATATAGAGAAGAAAGGAGACAGTATAGAATCAAAAATTAATCTTAGTCCAAAAAAAAAAAAAAAGAAAAGAAACATATGCAGAAACCAAAATGAGGCAGACATAGACAAGCGAATGTAATTAGAAGACTGCTTCGAAATAAATTAGTTTAATAACTTAGCCAGCTGTAAATATTCTGTTCACGTTTCATGTGTAATATCTCAGGTTACTCTGTGTTTCAGAGAATACATGAATAGATCCGAGTTGCCTCGATATGAAGAGCTTTATTATATTAAACGATTCCACTTGAAACAAGGGGGAAAGCCACGAAGACAAAACGGATTACTAAGTATGGAAGAATTCGGAAAAGAAACATTAATAATGAGAAAGAGCAAAGTGTATTCATGAGGACAGCGGATAGCGATTGATATTGCATTTAAATTGGCTGGATAAACATGAAGCCTGGAAATTCACAAGCGAGAAGAGCAATAACAAAAACTGTTAGTATAGAATGTACTAATAGGTGTAGCCATTATAACCGTAAATTGATGATATTTCAACGCCAGCCTACCCTTCTTTTATGTGTATGTCCTTCCAGGACCTAGACACTCATGGCCATCTAAACCTTCCAGTAACTTTTAGCCGTTAATATATTTGGTCTCGTTATTTTTTCCTAAACCCTGCTGTCATCCATTTGTTTAAACCCATCAAGAATGTTACGTACTGTTCTCCCCTGTTTCTCTTTTTCCTTTTAACCACCCTGTGAATATCAGATTCTACAAGGCTTCCTTCCTCATTATGTCCTAGAAACTTCAACTGTCTCTTTCTTATGCTAATTATAAGTTACCTTTTTCTTTTCTCCAAAACATCTTCGTTGCTCATATGTTCGGTCCATCTGTATAAAGCACATTTCTGTTGTTTTGAGTCTCTCTTCTATCTCTTAGATTTCCCGGCATTCTATGCCATATAGAAGAACAGATATTTCGTAATAGTTCAGTAATATATTCTGTTTCCAACGCAAATTTTCCGTTCTACTACACTGCTTAATTTTTGGAATACGCAATGGTTAAACTCATTGGACATCAGTCTGACACTTCCCAGGTATTTGAATCTTAGCTAAATCGCAGAGACTTCCTGTTGGGACTTCCGGCGACTATGCTTTGTCGGAGCCAACTTGCAGAGATTTATTTAGACAATTCAAAATAATGATTTTGATTTTGAAGACAAAGTACGCTCTATCGCAGCGGATAAGATGGAGAACAAAGAATTGGAGGCATTACTACATGAAGACTTATGTCAGGCGCAACCTGAACTTGCAGAATCATTAAGAATTGATTACGCAAAGGTTTCGAAAGGTTTGAAATCAATAGGAATGATTCAAAAGCAAGGACATTACAAGTTGAAACCGAGAGACGTCGAACGGCATCTTGCTACGTGTGAACGGCTTCTTCAACCGCAGAAAATGAAAGGTTATTTTACATCGTATCGTGATCGTTGTAGGACACGACGATTTAAGTTCCAGAAAAAATTACTCAAGCACGAAAAACGAAGTTTTTTGCCAAGCACACTAAAGATATCAGTTGACAGAAGCCAAGCAAAGTCTCTGGAGGTATTCTTGCGGGAACTCTATAAACTAAGCAAAATTGTGATTTTTAAAACGCTGACTTCCTATTGGTACCGATAATTTATAAGGTATGCATTTATTAACAGTCACGCTTTGCCTATAATACGACAGAGACAACTCGAGAATGATACCCTGGATTTGCACGCTGTCTATAGACAGGTTTCGTCCTTAGACCTGGCACAAAAAACTAAGATGCTTCTAACTACACGTCGACGGACTATGTCGCTGCTGCCAATGCTTCTACGACTCAGTCAGTCAAGTGCCATACGTGATACACGCTTGAGCGCACAACTGATTCGAAACGTTTGAATGCATTATGAATGATTCAAAATCAAGTGCATTTGGTGCCGTACGAGTTGAAACAAAGACTTGGAACGGCGTTTTGTCACGTGTGAACAACTGCTTCAACGGCCAAAAAGTAAACTTTTCTTTTTTACAGCGTATTGTGATTGAGCTTTAAGCTCCGCCATGTGTCGTGATCGGCAGTAAATCAATATCGATAATTTGAAGTTTCTGTTCTGCATTTGTTAGAATTAGTTGGATGCAGTTGATTATGAGCTGCTTAAACCTTCAGGGAATATTGGCACTGACTGCAACCGATGTGTCTGATTCGAGATGTGAAAGAAATACGACCGAGAAACGAGCAGAGACAGGACAAAGTGATTTTGCCACACTACATCACTTGGTCACATATTCAAAAAGTGTGAAAACTAGTTGGAAACGCTTAAATGAGAAGTTCTCGTTCATCAGCCGTATCCAGCAGACATTGCCCTGTCCTATTAATATTATTCTGATCGATGGCATATGGCCTGTCTCGCCAACTCTTTAATTCTTATGAAGATGACATAAAAATTGGTCAACTCGTGTTTAGCCTATAAAAAGTGTCGTCTTTTCGATGTGGAATACAAATGCTACCAGAATGATGTGACAAAGTTGTGATTGGCGATAAACAATAATTTAAGTGAGATGTTTTATTTTTACTAATTTTCGAAAATGAAACATTATCTTTCATGAAAAATCAGCGTGAACTAAGACCTAGAAGAGTGGCCACTCATGAGGACTTCATTTAGCGAATTTTCAAGAAAGGCTAAGCCACCTCAAAATTTAGCTAGAAATACCATAGACTTTCAAACTGCAAGTATGTCAAATTGCCTTCGAGATCTCTAAACTATCGAGAATTACAACCCTAATAAAAATTATTGGCGCTAGTGGTTTTATGTAGAAAATATTTCTGGAAGGTATATATTGGATGAATTTTTGGCATTCTCTTTACTTAGATTTCAGCCATTCTATAATCTGGCCTGCTGTGAGTATAACAACAGATGTATCTGCTGGCTTTAAATATTATATATTAAAAATATAACTACATATTTATGCAAGGGAAATCTATGACAACGTTGAAAAAGGTCTGGTATGAAGTGTATTTGACTTTATCGGGCTAAAGTGATGTTTACGTTGAATCGACCACATATGGGCATAATACAAATATATATGTATTATTGTTTATATATATATATATATATATATATATATATATATATATATATATATATAGTATATCGAGGCAGCAGGTAATTTTCTAAACCTATGCTGTTAAATATAAGAGACAATGAATTTCTATTATGTCTAATCATGAGCCGTTCTAAACGTCGTATTTTTGCTTTCAATTCAGATGAAAATAAAGACAAAAATTCTCCAACATTTGGATAATTATTTATTGGTTTTCTTCTCAGCTTTTTTATATATTATAAAAACTTTAAAACAATTGTGCTCATAGTCTATAATAACCCAACAAGCACTAAACTAAATTCTCTACAAAAAACCAATGTAGTGTACCAATTTACATGCCCATTCAGAGATTGCATCTCCGATACTAATCAAAAACCTAGTACATATATTGGTTTTACTACAACCACGCTCTCCCGGAGACTTACATGTCATCTTTCTGATCAGAGTACTATTAAACAACATTTCTCTGAAAAAACATAAACATGTATGTAATATCAGACAGATTTTGATCAAGAATACGGTGATCCTTACTCATACACACAGTAAGAGGAACCTGCAGATATTGGAGGCCATGTACATCAAATCAAAACAACCAACACTCAATAAAATCAACTTTAAAACAGGAAATAACATATTACATTGCATTTGACTACATGGTTTTGTTGTCATTTCGCGCTATCCCGCGGTGTGACGTCATAAAACCACATCGCAAACTTAAGAACTGCGCTTATTATTTTTGGTAACTATTGTCGTTGCCAAGCGGAGTTTTATGTCAACACAAAATAAAATCGTCGGTGATGGTGGAATTTATAATATTTCAGTTTAAGCAACCTCTCTCAAGACGGCTCATGTGAGCCGAAAGCTTAGAAGAAAACCAATAAATAATTATTCAAATGTTGGAGAATTTTTGTATTTATTTTCAACTGAAATTAAAACAAAAATTCGACGTCTAGAACGGCTCATGATTAAACATAATAGACATTCATTGTCTCTTTTATATTTAACAATATATATATATATATATATTCCCTTTCTTTACTTTTCTCTATTTTTCTTACCTCCCACCCCTTTCCCCTTCTGTTTTGTTTAACCACATTCTCAATTTAATGACGTCCTATTTCTTAACCCTTTTCCTTTGTAAAGATAGCCATGCCAAATTTTCCATTTCTTTACTTACAACTCTATCTAATAGTAAAAACCAAAAATAGACTGATTTACAAAAAAAAAAAAAATCTGTGACGTAAATTTCTCAAATCTTACCCGTCATTTTTTTATTTATCTATTTTTTGATTTCTCTTTTTAATTTTATTTTTATTCTCATTTTGAAACATGGACTGTTGCTGAGGAGACGTGAAATCTCTCTTTGGGATTTCATGTTGAAATGTTCATTCAACAATTATGAGTATTTCATTTTATATTAGCTCCGTAATTTTAATTACATTGAGCTGTCCTCCTGTATCGTTTTTTTAATATTAAAATTTAATATTAATTAGGATCAGGTTTTTGGGATTTACCTTAATACTTTTCCGTTTGGATTAAAGTATTTTAATATATATATATATATATATGTGTGTGTGTGTGTGTGTGTGTGTGTGTGTATCGTAACCCCATTACTATGATCTATAAAGAGAAAAGTACTACGTAGAAAAACATCGAAATGGCAGATAAAAACTAAAAGGCAAATGGAGTCGGGAAAAGGAGTTAAAAAATCGATTTTTAAGAGTTTTTATGGAAACTGATGCACCAAAGGAAAGATAAAGGAAACAATGTTTCAGAAAATGTATGTAATTTTTGTTCATTTTTTTTTGCATCTGAAATTAATGTTGGTATAAGCGATAAAAGAAAACAATTAAATAGGAAGTATTTAAAAAAAGGTCATTTAATATATACGGTTTAGACATAACTCAAACATATTGTACTAATCAGCAAATACATACATAAACATACACACTCAGGGCAGCACTAACTCCTCAAGGCATTTAATTTGTGATTCTGAGGCCCCATAGGAATATAAATAGTCGTATCACTAGTGATTAATCCAAACAATTTCGTAATCAGAATTAGGCTCATACAAATCTTTACAAATCCTCTGCACTCTCTTAAGGGTAACACCAAATATTCTGAAATTTTCATCTTAGAATTTCCAGCGTGAATGCCAAGTAGAACAGCATTGCGTTTTGAGGTTCTAATACATAATATTTACGATGGATAATTTATCCTCCATTTTCTGGCCAAAAAGCCGTACTATATTCTTTAGTCACATGCAAAAACACACATATTTGCGACCCAAATTTTCAACACCAGAGTTCAACTTATTTATTTCCTACTTTTGACTTTGCTATAATAACACACCCACTATCATATTGTTTAACTTCCTTCAACCAACATTCTTTAATTTCCTGAAAAAAAAAAACATGAATTCATCTTATATTTTCTAAATAATACATTTTCACAATATATTTTTAAAATATCACCTGATAAAAAACAATATTGTTCTAAAAGATGAACAGTTTTAAGAAAGACTAAGAATATCAGTCGGTAAAGTGCCATACGTGATACGCGCTTCGGCGATCATGTCTCCAAAGAAACATAGCTAAATAGGTAGAAGGTTTTTTTTACAGTAGGTTGTTGTTATTATCTGTGGTAGACTGGTTGCCAACCAAAGCTATAGAACTCAATATGTCTTGGCATTTAACCTATAGCAGGAGGGAGAAACGACAGATTTTTAAAGGCTATTAGCGCAGAAGTGAATGCAACGGATTCAACTAGAATTCAAACTCTGAACAATACAGTTAAATCAGTTATAAACATATTGTAAACATATTTACCGAAAATATGACGATAAACCAGCGCCCCTCTAAAATTATAGAAGAATATAGATTTGCAGCCGTTCTCTCTTATGCAACATCTCTAACTTCCAAATGGGGAAAAACTGTTTTGTTACATTCAATACCTGGAAAATGAAATACGTTTCAGTACATTATTTCCAATCGGACCATAAACTATAAGAGACAAATCAGGCCGAAAATAGAATACTGTTGACATATTTCACATATTTACTATTGTCTCTGTCATATGGATGCCCAGTTCTTATTTTCTAGTCTCTGTTCAGTTCAGTAGCGTCTCTGAATCCTTGTGGGTGATGGATTATTTTCCACGCTCAAACCACTCTCACAGACAGTATGAACTGAACCGCTCGCTACTTTATCACTACTACTATGAAAAATGCTCGGAAGTACGACATTCATTGATATCGCAAGTTCTAACCGTCACAGCTAGGATATGTCATACTACTCTCATTGTATCAAATCACAAACTCACCAAACCCCACATACTCCTTTGATGAGAAGTAAATTAAACTCTGACAACTTTTACCTGTTGACCACTGCTCTGTGGAACATATTCACAAGAGGATGTTTCACCAATAACCACAATCTTAACATGTTCAAGTTTAGAATTAACAGTTATCTTACACTCTGCCCGTATAAACTTTCCTGTAACGTAACCATCTTCCTCGTATGACCAGTAATTCATTACAGGGTGTACATTCTGTAAGACAAAATGTCTGCTCACAGAAGAAGAAGAAGAAGAAGAAGAAGAAGAAGAAGAAGAAGAAGAAAATTGAGACAATCAGTTTAGTGCCATTCACGCTTGACCAATATAACTTTTTCGAAACATGACTTTTCTGCAGAAGCTTCCCATTAATTTCTGTGGTAGACAGTTTGCCAACCAAGGCTATTGAACCCAATCTGCAATGTTGTTTAATCCAACATTACATAAAAATATTAATCCGTTTATTCCCTCAAATCTGGAGGGAAAAGACGGGTTAATATCTTTCCCAAGCGTATTTGTGTGTAAGTGAATGCAACGAATTCGACTGGAATTAGAACTGGGTTCTCCGATTTCTCGTTCTGAGCCAATATCCATTGCACCACAACAAACACCCATGAGACAAGCGTGACTGGAGAACGGTGCTAAAAATATCAGGGGTAGATGGTGATTTTCTAAACATAGATTAAATGTGGCACAAGGCCGAAATAAGGAACAACCAGTGAGGATCGAACTCAATACTCAGTTGTAATGATACTGACGAGACAAGGTTGTTAACTATTACACCACCTTGAGTAGCCCACATCAGGGATAGATATGAATAACGAGAATGTCCTAAGAAAAAATCAAACCAAAAAAGACATTGCTCGTAATCAAAATGCATGAGCATATAATGAGGATGAATGTCTTGAAGATTTGACACTCACATAACACAAGGAAGGCAAGACGCACACTAGAAATTAGCTACTAATTTACCTACAGATTTGTGTAAATGGATAACAGAAGAGTGAATAGGTGAGATAATGAAATAGCTGACCTTAACAAGAGCGACAAAAAAAAGGTATCGGATGCTATAATCGATTATATCATTCATGGGCGTGGCGTACAGACTATCTTTCTGATATTTTGTCTTTAACGTGGTAAGATTTACTATAAGAGAAGACATCAATTATAGATAAAAACTGTGTCCTTCCGAGTCAACATCTTTTTAATTATCCAAACTATAATGTTGTAAATGCACAGAAAGCAGATATTCATTGGTACATGGATATTTCTACTTTAAAATGGGAACATTTTCTAACATGAAACTAATTTGACCATCACAAAAAATTTTTTATTTGATAATTTTGCTCTTATTTGAATAATTTTCAAAAATGGTTGCCTGATGCAGTGTCTATACTTATCCAAAAACGTTATCTTTTGCTGAAAAAGCCAGCAATTTTTGTGTAAAACGAGTGATTGCATTTAACATTTATTTTGTTTTAACAGTAATGGATTTTAGATAGTGTGAGTACTCAACATTTATTTGTTAACAGAAATACAAAAGATGGCCAAAGACACATAAAAAAAACGCTATCTCTATCTTTTCTCTCTCTCTCACACACACACACGCGCGCGCACAGATAGATAGATAGATAGATAGATAGATAGATAGATAGATAGATAGATAGATAGATAGATAGATACTGCAAAGTCAGTAAAAGAAGTGAATAATATTTTAAAAAATCTGTTTAATATAATATATTAAGTGATAGATCTGTATGGAGAGCTCAATGAATAATTTTCAGCGCAATATGATATACATAAAAGAAAGCTCAACACATAGACTAAAATGGTTATAATTTATTGTCCATTTCATTAAAAAAATAATTTCATCCCTTCTGACAACGTTTTAATTGTTATATATATTTTCCCAGAATATCCATTTTTTAAACGAATTGGAAATCAACTAACTAGACTACAAAGTGGTTCCTATTCAAATACATACATAATACAATGAAGAAATATGTGTATAACTACTTGGTTTTATGTATGTGTTTTAATATAATAATGTGGTATGATCTATCTCTTCTCCATCTCGCTGTGAATCAAATAACAGGTCAGATTGTGCTCTTCAGCCTTGGTTGGCAAGCAGGTCTACCGCAGAAAGCAATGGCAACCTCACTAATTATACTTAACCCATTTTAACCCAGTTTCCTCATTTGAGAACAGTATAAAAAACTGTAAAAAATAATGGGTATAAATCATTATATAAAATCATTAATATATATAGGAAGTTAGGACATATTGAATAAGATTACCTTTCAAATATTGCCTGGTTGGAACAGAAATTCTTGTAATTTGTAAATGAATTTAATGTTCTAAAATCTGAGGACACTGGGTTAAAATGGTTTATGAGAAACCCCTCTTGTTTGTATATGTGTACATTTATGTATATTTATGTTAGTATTAATTTTGTACTTTGTATTTGATCATATCTTTCCTTATTCTTATCGGAATCCAAATGATCCCATTATGACACCTTTGTGGATCCACTTCCTTAGTTGTGTAAATTATCTTTTAATAATTTTTACGTATTGAGGAAATTGTGGTTGACGTCTTCGATGCATTTGATGTATATTCATTTATATGTGTATACCTACTTCATATTATGTATGTATCTTAATATAGGGGGAAATCTATTATGTATGTATCTTAATATAGGGGGAAATCTGTTATGATAATACAATATATCACACTTGTGAGTATACTTTCCTATTTATGTAAATTTTCATCTGCTGTTCTCCTCGGGCTTCTCGATAAGGTTCAGAGGAGGGTCTGTAATGTGATAGATACCGACTTGGCAGACCGCCTGCAGTCTCTCTCCCACCGGCGAGACGTGGCTTCCCTGTGTCTCTTCTATAAATACTTTCACGGCTTCTGCTCCGATGAACTTAGATCACTGGTGCCCCCTAAATACGAATTTGAACGAGATACTAGATTAGCAACTAGATCCCACCCTTTTACAGTGAAACCGATAAAATGCAGCCGTAACTTCTACTCCAACAGTTTCTTTCCTCGCACTTCCCGACTGTGGAATTCTCTTCCAAACGATTGCTTCCCCGACGGCTATAATCTCCAGGAGTTTAAATGTAAGGTCAATACACACCTCCTAACACACTAACCTGCTCCCATTCTATCAAGCACTCTTCCCATCTGCCCGACCCTCATCCTCGCTATCCTTACTCATCTGTCACCTTTCTCCTGACATTCCCTATGTCTATCCACTCCTTCTCTTTACCTTCCCCTATGTATCCCCATGCGCAATAGTGGCAGTGGAATGCCTTGCTTGGGGTGAGATGATTAAAAAAAAAAAAGAATTATTGGGTATTGAAGAAACTGTGGTTAGGGTCGCCTATATCTTTGTTATATGTTCATGTCTATGAGCATAACTGTGTATTTACCCCACGATTTGTGGGGTGAATGCACAGGATTTCCTTTTGATAATTTTTGCTTTTTGAAATATTTGTGGTTGTGGTCTTTTTCTTCATGTGCCGTGTCTCTTCTATACGTAGGCGATCATAGACTTCCACTTGGCTTTGTCTCTTGTCGCTCTCAATATTTTCCTCTTAGTATCTCTAAACCCCGCACCGACAGCCATTTGCTCAGACCTAACAAGTACGTCTTGCGCTGTTTTCCCCTGTCTCTTCTTGTATTTATCCGTCCTGTGAGTATCATGTTCTACAGACCTTTCTTACTTATTATGTGTCTCCTTCTCATATTTAGTATGAGTTTTCTTCTCGTTTGCATCCCCTTCCAAAACTTCATTGTTGCACACGTGCTCCGTCCCTGGAATCCTCAGTTAGATATATAAGTGAAAAAGCGAAAGTGTACATATATATATATATATATATATATATATATATATATATATATGTGTGTGTGTGTGTGTGTGTGTGTGTGTGTGTGTGTGTGTGTGTGTGTGTGTGTGTGTGTGTGTGTGTGTGTGTGTGTGTGTGTGTGTGTGTGTGTGTGTCTGTGTGCGTATTTTGTGCGTATATGTGATGGTTGTTAGTATACTTGCGTAAATAAATGTTAATATTAATCATACGCCTATATGTCTGGTCTTCGTAAGTGTGTATCTGAGTGTGTGAACAAGATAAATATACGTGGATATGGATGAATGTCTATAAATATGTGTATATGTATGTGCTGTGCATACATAAGCACAATTGTACATATATACGTGTAAGTATATATATATATATGTATATATAGATATATATATGTGTGTGTGTGTGTGTTTGTGTGTGTGTGTGTGTGTGCATATGTATATGCGCGTATGTGATTATGCGTATGCATGTACACTTATATGGATATATATTTATACGTATTCGAGTGCTTGTGAATGGGTAAGTAATAGATCTACGGTCACTCACTCTGCCTAGTGAAATTTTCCTTTACCATTCTTGGCAACTTTTGCTAGTTAAATCTAAAGATTTCTATTCTAGTTCATGTTATTTGATTTCCATTTAGTTAACAATCTTTCTTGGATATTTTGCGAAAATATTCATACCAAATAAAGCGTTGCTCTGAAGAGATGAAATTCTTAGTTCATTGAAATAGATTTTAATTTATAACCACTTACAAAAAATGTATATTCGTATGTATGTGTATGTGTCTATGTTTATATGATGCTATGTTTATTTGTTTTTCAAATGTATAGTTATAATTTTTTATGCTAATATACCGTTTGTGTTAGTTAAACATAAGTTCCATTCTTTAAGAATGAACCCAATAAAGATTGTTTTTAATTTATAGTTTTTAATGCTATTATTAGTAAGCATTTTAAATACTGTCTATGTAAAAGATTATGTTCTTTTCTTTTTCATTCAGGTAACACTTGCAAAATCAAAGTTAAGGCTAGTTTTGTTCCTGTGTATTACAATAGAACTTTAATGGTTGTTTAAAGATAAATATTTTATGTTCGGAGATACCGACTTTCACTTCCCGTGGTGTCTCTCTGCTTAATATACGTAGCTACTGAGGTTTACCATTGTGTACTTTATCTTATAAGTCTGCCGGGTTTCGATCCGTATTTGATCTAAAGTATATTATATCTCCGCATCTTACTCTTTGAGTCTCTCTTAAGTTAGCGTAGCGAGTGACAATTACCTGGGTGTCCCCATGGTATTTTGGATTCTCGACCCAACCAACGAACGTTCACAATCTACACAAAATCTTTTCACTCTTTTCATTTCCCACCTGACAGGTAGATGTTTGTTTATATTTCAACGTTCTTATCTGTAATTATGAGTTGATGGTAAAAGGGTATCAGGAAAATAGATCTTCAGGAGGTCGGAGCAGAAACATTACGTTATTTTTCTATGAGATTTATATTATTTGTTAGCAATCGTGAGGTTTTTTCATATCATAGCCTCATGAAAAGTTTTGCATGGTAAATGATTGATACGTAGATGAAATAAAAGACAATATAAATATTAACTCAAAGTAGAATAACTACAATAAAGACAACGAAAGATATAGAAAATGTTTTAAACTTATACAGAAAAGAAAACATGGAAGTTTATGAAATATTTAAAAGAGGATCTATTAAAAGAAAAAAAAATCTGAAGTTAGCCAAGGAATATACAGGTGTGTGCACTTCATCTTCTTTTATGTGCCTTGTCCCTTCAGGACGTAAGCGTTCATAACGTTCAACGTCTCCTTATCCCTGGTGGCTCTAAGGACGCTTTCCCGGGTTACAGCATGCAACCCTCGTTCCATCATCCACCTTATTAGGTGATTCAAATATTCTATCCGTTGCTTTCCCCTGTCTCTTTTTTCCTCTATCTGACCTGTTAGTATCAGGTTCTCCAAGTCCTCCTTCCTCATTGCATGTCCCAGGTATTTGAATCTTAGCTAAATCACAGAGACTACTTGTTGGGACTTACGGCGATTATGCTTTGTCGAAGCCAACATGCAAATATTTATTTAGACGATTCAAAATAATGATTTTGATTTTGAAGACAAAGTACGCTCTTCTCCTTCTATGTGCTCTGTCCATGCGGGAAGTAGGCGATCATGGCCTTTCATGTCTTCCTATCCCTGCTGGCTATTAGCACGTCTTCTTCTGTTACACCATGCATTCCTTCCATCATCCACCTGATTAGGTGATTCAAATATTCTATCCGTTGCTTTCCCCTGTCTCTTTTCCCCTCTATCAGGTCTGTCAGTATCAGGTTCTCCAAGCCCTCCTTCCTGATTCTGTTCCAGGAAATTTAGCTGTCACTTTCTAATGTTCAGTATTAATTTCCTTTTCGTTTCCATTATTTCCAAAACCTCATCATTGTTCAAATGCTCGATCCATGATATTAGTAGCATCCACGGCATCCTTCTGTACAATTTGGATAAACCATATACTGAAAGAAAAATTGTGTTTATTCAAAATGAATATTATTTACGTAGAAAATTGTTTTAATAAAATTGTTGTCTGATTTCTCCTCTACCATATTTTTCAATTTAGCCCATTTCAACTTCAATCACAGCCTCCAAACGAGTTCAAAACCTCCTACAAGCGTTTGTCTCCTGCTCCCACATCCTCAATGATGGCAGTTCTCATGGAGTTTACAGTATTGTGTGCACATTTGTTGGACTGTCTCTCAAGTACGCTCCATATATAATAGTCGCAAGGATTCAGGTCTGGATTACTAACGGGCCAGAACTCCTTTGAACAGAACACGTTCAGATTCTCGTCACACGAAGCATGAACCAAATTAGACGCAAGATGGCTTCCCTGCTGTTACCTAAATAATCCATAGCTTCACAACATTCTTCATGACATCCAGGTATACCTCCTCAGTACGGCGCTCGAGTTCACTGGATATTATGTTTAATTTATTCTTAATTCAACAGAGTGCTGTCACACAAATCTAATGAAAGATAAAACAAATATATATATTTCTTATGGTGATGAAATAAATTCAATTATACGAATGTTGCAATTTAGCACGTCTGAAAAGTTATCGAGTCTCATCGTGAAACGGTTACAGGATGTCATTTAAGTTATTTTCCAACTTAAAGTTGAACAAGCGAAAGTCTTTTTGTTTTTTCTTTTAAATAGAGTGCAATCATTGTCTTGAAGAAATGTGCGCTCTCCTCTCTGAACTCTTCTCTGTTCTCTCTAAACTCTACAACTACAACCTCTCTGTTTCTTGATTTCATGCCTGGTAGAAATCCACCTCCGTAGCTCCTATATATGAAAATACTGGTGAACACTCTGACACCGCTAATTATCGCCCTATCAGCCTACTTCCGATGTTTGGCAAAGTGTTCGAAGCCATCATCAATGCCTAGGCTGTTGAATATCTCACAGCCCACTATCTCTTTTCTCACAAAAAGTATGGTTTCCGCTTCACCACGTCTACTGCTGATATGATCACGAACTTCGCTGAGTATATACACCAGTTTCTCGACAAGAACGGCGAAGCTTGAAATGTTGCCCTAGATATCTCCAAATCGTTTGACAGTGTCTGGCATGCCTACTCCGCAAGCTGTAAGGCTATGACATAACTGGATATTTGGTTAACCTAATCCAGTTATTCGATTCAAATCGCACATTTAAGGTAGTATCGAACCGAGATGCCTCCCAATAATATCATACACACGCAGATGTCCCTCAAGGCTCTATTCTAGGTGCTACGCTTTTCCTGATAAATATTAACGATTTCCCCGATGTAATAAGATCCCAAATAGACACATACGCTGACGACACTACAGTTTACTCTCGCCTCGATAAAAAATCTGCCGAGGTTGACAAAGCAAACCTCACTGCTAAACTTGAAAAGGACCTCCAATCTGTGGTGGACAAGGGTAAGAAATGTCTCGTGAATATTAATGTTTCCAAAACATAGATGCTATCTATTAACCATTACAGGCAATCTTTACAATCTCCCATTAAGATGGGTCAGTCTAGTATCCCTGAAAGTAAAACAATGCGCCTCCTCGTGGTAGCTCTCACAACAGACCTCAAGCGTGATTGCTATATCGAATCCATAGCTAAATGCGCTGCTATGAATGTCGGTTCTCTGACATATACAAATCTACCATCCACCCGTGCATTGAATACTGCTGCCACATCTGGTCGTGTGCATCTGCTTTTTTCCTAGGAGTCCTTGAAAAAATCCAGCGGAGAATCTGTAATGCGATCCATCTCGATATGGAAGCTCAGATACTGTCACTTTCTCACAGGCGTAATGTGACTTCCCTGTGTCTCTTCTACAAATACTTTCACGGCTTCTGCTCCGATGAACTTAGCTCACTGGTGCCCCCCTGTATTTGAATTTACTCAAGTAACAGGATTAGCAAATAGGTCCCACGCTTTTACTGTGAAACCAATAAAATGTAAACACAAATACTATTCCAACAGCTTCTTCTGTCGCACTTCAGCAATGTGGAATTTTTTCCCGTTTACTTGATTTCCTGATAGCTATAATCTCCAGGAATCTATATATAAAGTCAATAGTCATCTCCTAACTTATTAACCTATATCTTCTCTCTCGTGCCCTTTTCTCCTTCAACTCCACTCTCATTAGTATTCTGATCCTTCTCTTACCAACTTTCTGACACCCCCTATAACCTGTTACTCTTTCTCTTGACTTTCCTCCTATGTAACACTCTGCCCAGCAGTGGCAGTTGACTGCCTTGATTAGGGCGATATGATTATAAAATATATGTTCGCATAGATCTGATGGGCACCTCGGCGTGGTGTAATGGTTAGCAAGCTCGTCTCGCTAGAATCGTTATAACTGAGTAGTGAGTTCGATCCCTACTTTCGGCCGTGCGTCACGTCTAAGCTACGCTTAGAAAATCACCTTTCACCAGGTTTGGGGGTTGGGCACAGGGCTAACAACTTTGCTCCATAAAAAGCAGTTTGTTAAGGAAACAGCAAAACCGCTGCCTACACACCATCAGTTGTAAGGAAAAGGTTATTATTTATAGATCTGATTGTTACGTCTGTCAATTTAGACAGTTAAATGTACATCATCTTATTTTCATCAAGTTGAGTTACGAAAGAGGACAGCTCGTCAGAACAATTAAAATGAAAATTATCATAAAAAAGATGCAGCAATTAAAAAGACAACTGAAGTGACTCAAATAGAGACATTAATCGGAAATAATGAAATCGCATATTATACTTCGGATTCTTTCAAGAATCTCTAGATTGATGGCAGAAAAATCAGACCCGATGAAACAGCATTATTAACTGCAATGTCAAATGGTAGACACATTACTTGCTATAAAATATTTTTAAAGAAAATCAGCTACGGTTTAGTTGAGGGGAATATAAAGAAAATATCTACACATTAGTACCTACGTGTGTCACGCTCTAGAAACAGATATGAACGCACACATATACACAACAACTGAAACATGGTAACGCCGGACAATTTACACACAAACTTCTTCTTCTATGTGCCCTGTCCCTTCAGGACGTAGGCGATCATGGATCTCCACGTCTCCCTATCCCTTGTGGCTCTTAGTATGTTTGCTCCTGTTGCTCCTGGCAACCCCCGTTCCGTCATCCACCTGATCAGACTCTGCAGATATGTTATCCGCTGCCTTCCTCTGTCTTTCCTTCCTTCTATCTGACCAGTCAGTATCAGGTTCTCCAGGCTCTCCTTCCTCATTGCGTGTCCCAGGAACTTCAGTTGTCTCTTCCTGATGCTCAGCATCAATTTCCTTTTTGTTGCCATTCTTTCTAACACTTCGTCGTTGCTTGTATGCTCAGTCCACGATATCCGTATCATCCTTCTGTAGAACCACATTTCGGCCGCTTCCAGTTTTTTCCTCATTTTCGATGATATTGTCCAGCATTCACAGCCGTACTGAAGAACTGACATCACGTAGCAATCTAGCACTCTTTTCTTCGTTTCTATTGAGATCTTCCTGACACACAAACACTCATGAGAAATGAAAGATAACGTCGAAAATGAAATAAAAAACGAAAAGAGACTTTATGTCACATATATATATAATCTATTATTTTAAAAAAAAGATAAAGAGCATTATTGCACTTATATAAAACGAAAAGAAAATTTATGTAAAAATATATAATATATTATTTAAAAAAAGGATAGCGAACATTATTGTACTTATATAAAACGAAAAAGAATTTATGTAAAATATATACAATCTATTATTTAAAAAAGAGGGAGAGCATTATTGTACTTTTATAAAACAAAAAAGGAGTTTTGTAAAATATACATAATCTATTATTTAAACAAGAGAGAGAGAGAGCATTTTGTACATACAGAAAACAAAAAGAGAATTTATGTTAAATATATATAATGTATTATTTAAAAAAAAAGAGAGAGCATTATTGTAGTTATATAAAACGAAAAAATAATGTATGTATATAATGTATTATTTAAAAAAGAGAGAGAGTATTATTGTATTTATATAAAACGAAAAAATAATTTATGTATATAATGTATTATTTAAAAAGAGAGAGAGAGCATTATTGTATTTATATAAAACGAAAAAATAATTTATGTATATAATGTATTATTTGAAAAAGAGAGAGAGCATTATTGTATTTATATAAAACGAAAAAATAATTTATGTATATAATGTATTATTTAAAAAATAGAGAGAGCATTATTGTATTTATATAAAACGAAAAAATAATTTATGTATATAATGTATTATTTAAAAAAAGAGAGAGAGCATTATTGTATTTATATAAAACGAAAAAATAATTTATGTATATAATGTATTATTTAAAAAAATAGAGAGAGCATTATTGTATTTATATAAAACGAAAAAATAATTTATGTATATAATGTATTATTTAAAAAAAAGAGAGAGAGCATTATTGTATTTATATAAAACGAAAAAATAATTTATGTATATAATGTATTATTTAAAAAAAGAGAGAGAGCATTATTGTATTTATATAAAACGAAAAAATAATTTATGTATATAATGTATTATTTAAAAAAAGAGAGAGAGCATTATTGTATTTATATAAAACGAAAAAATAATTTATGTATATAATGTATTATTTAAAAAATAGAGAGAGCATTTTTGTACTTATATCGTTTTTTCTGACTTAAAATATATTTTCTAGTCTTTATTTGCTGTCTTATTCTTGAATCTCTTTCAACTAAAAAAAATTGTCATCTTTTATTTTTTTTTCTTTTGTCCAATCGGTCCTTCTGCTTGCGATGGGAACAACAACGCAATTGTAGTCTTTATATTTTCAAATTTACAACTAGGTACCACACTTTTACAGTGAAACCGATAAAATGCAACCGCAAATTCTACTCCAACAGTTTCTTTTTTCGCACTTCCCGTCTATGGAATTCCCTTCCACATGACTGTTTCCCCGACGGCTACAATCTCCAGGAGATTAAATGTAAGGTCAATAGACACCTCCTAACAAACTAACTCGCTTCCATTCTTTCAAACACTCTTCCCACCCACCCACCCAACTATCTATCACCCCTCTTCTGACATTTCCTATATCTAACCACTCTTTCTGTTTACCTTCTCCTATGTAGCCCCAAGCGCAATAGTGGCAGTGGAATGCCTTGCTTGGGGTGAAATGATTAAAATAAAAAAAGAATAATACCTACCTTGGTATTTACGAGTGTCACGTTTTTACTGTAAAAAATATGAAACGAAATGTATTCTAATTTTTTTCATCATTTCACCCCAAGCAAGGCGGTATCGCCACTGATGTGAAAGGGACTACATAAAAGTTTTAGGCAAGAAGAGAGTGAAAACCAAGACGAACCAGTTACAGGGAGCGAAATACAAAAGGGCAATCAAAGGATTTGAACACAGGGGTGTAGACAGTTGCAAAGCAGGAGAGAAAAAAAGAACAAGTTACACAGGGTGATGTAGAAAGGGTTGGAATTAAATGAATAAGAGATGGGAATTTAAGTTCCTGGAGGTTTTAGCCGCCAGGAAAGTAAGTATATGGAAGGGTGTTCCACAGTCGTGAAGCGCGAGAAAAGATGCTTCTGGAGTAGAATTGTCACCTGTATTTGGTTGATTTAACTGTAAAAGGGTGAGGCATTGTTACTAGTCTGATTGCCCGAGTAAATACTTGTGGAGGGGGCACCAGTGACCTAAGTTCATCAGAGCAAAAGTCATAATATATATTTATAAAAGAGAAAGAGGGAAGCGACATCCCGCCGATGAGAAAGAAGCTGGAGTCAAGCTGCCAGGTTGGGACCAATCACATTAGAGATTCTCCTTTCGGAGAAAATCATTGTAATGAAAGAAAAGGACGACAACAAAGAGAAAAAATAATTTATGTATATAATGTATTATTTAAAAAAGAGAGAGAGAGCGTTATTGTACTTATTTAAAAGAGAGAGAGCATTTTTTAAAAGAGAGAGAGAGAGCATTATTGTACTTATATAAAACGAAAAAATAATTTATGTATATAATGTATTATTTATAAAAGAGAGAGAGAGCATTATTGTACTTATTTAAAAGAGAGAGAGCATTTTTTAAAAGAGAGAGAGAGAGCATTATTGTACTTATATAAAACGAAAAAATAATTTATGTATATAATGTATTATTTATAAAAGAGAGAGAGAGCATTATTGTACTTATTTAAAAGAGAGAGAGAGCATTTTTTAAAAGAGAGAGAGAGAGCATTATTGTACTTATATAAAACGAAAAAATAATTTATGTATATAATGTATTATTTATAAAAGAGAGAGAGAGCATTATTGTACTTATTTAAAAGAGAGAGAGAGCATTTTTAAAAGAGAGAGAGCATTATTGTACTTATATAAAACGAAAAAATAATTTATGTATATAATGTATTATTTAAAAAAGAGAGAGAGCATTATTGTACTTATATAAAACGAAAAAATAATTTATGTATATAATGTATTATTTATAAAAGAGAGAGAGAGCATTATTGTACTTATTTAAAAGAGAGAGAGCATTTTTAAAAGAGAGTGAGTGCATTATTGTACTTAAATAAAAGGAAAAAATAATTTATGTATATAATGTATTATTTAAAAAAGAGAGAGAGCATTATTGTACTTATATAAAACGAAAAAATAATTTATGTATATAATATATTATTTATAAAAGAGAGAGAGAGCATTATTGTACTTATTTAAAAGAGAGAGAGCATTTTTAAAAGAGAGAGAGAGAGAGAGCATTATTGTACTTATATAAAACGAAAAAATAATTTATGTATATAATGTATTATTTATAAAAGAGAGAGAGAGCATTATTGTACTTATTTAAAAGAGAGAGAGAGCATGTTTAAAAGAGAGAGAGTGCATTATTGTACTTAAATATAAGGAAAAAATAATTAATGTATATAATGTATTATTTAAAAAAGAGAGAGAGCATTATTGTACTTATATAAAACGAAAAAATAATTTATGGATATAATGTATTATTTAAACAAAGAGAGAGCGCGTTATTGTACTTGTATAAAACGAAAAAATAATTTATGTATATAATGTATTATTTGAAAAAGAGAGAGAGCATTATTGAGAACGGCATCAAAGAAGACGAGAATAATTACAAGCAAGAGAGAAGCAATCAAACTTTAAACATAATCAGAAACGAACACAAGCAAATATAAATAATGCGAAAGAAGAAGAGAGTGAACTTTATATTTATGACTGTTTTTGCAATATTTTGATAAAGTTCTCAATTTCAAACAGTGTTGCAATAAGGGAATTTCTACATATTATTGTCATAGAAGTTGCCATGCGTTTATCCAATCATTAACCGAAATATTAAAATTTATCAGATTATTTTAAAAAAAAACTGTTATTTTACCCTCTTTCGAGGAATGGAGTCTTCCTCTTGCTACGTACAAATTACCTGTGGGTTATCTGGAGAGCACTTAAAGAGCAATTAACAAAGGCAGTTAAGGAGGAGCAGTTAACAGAGCAGTTAACGAAGATAGTTAACGAAGACAGTTAACGACAGCTACTAATATGTTAATAAGCAGCGTAATATTACCATCGGACTTATTTCTAGTTACTTAATATTAACTTCTTTTGAATATAATGTTTCTTGTTATTCTAATGCACTGTTTTGAACCTTTCTTCTTGTTCCGTGTCTTACTTCCGGTACAAAACGGTTACTATAACTTTGCAGCGAAGACTCGCCACATCTCCACAACAACTTGGCGACGAAGACCCACAACAAAAACCGTAACATTTTCACAGGTTGAAACTAGTTAATATTATTTCAAAATAGTCCACATAATAATTTTCTAGATAATATTCTTCAAGCGTAATTTTTGTGCAATGAAAGGCCAGTAAAATTAACTTCTAAGTGATACAAGTAAAACGAATAATGGATATTGACAATGCTTTATATAATAAAATTAAAGATAATATCACAACTAAAGCAGCTATTAATAGTTGCAATGGAAGACAACTGGTATTAAAAAGAAATAACTATTAGCAAAATAATTTATACTGCTTCCCAAATTTTCGTATAATGAATGTTCAATAAAATATTAGTACTAATATTAAGATGAGTGCTTGCATTAGATATCAACTTCAATTAATAAGAGAGAGAAATACCAGTAAAACACTTAACAATAGTTGACAATACTTCATCTAATATTAATTTAAAGTATGAGTTATTTTTCTTTTTTATTTAACTGAACGTTTTTCTTTGACATTTACTGTAAGCAGTATTTCTGAGGTTGGCATTTTGAACACTACTTTTCATAGAGAGGATATTTCTTTCTGCTGCTAATTATTTTCAATTTTTTATGAACTCATTGAAGTTAAATCGAAAATTGAACAGGCGATGTAGCACTAATGAAAAGTTAATGAAGGACAGACGACATAGAAGAGAAAACTAAATGCATCTAATGTTTTTTTATGAATCACTTTCGCAAATTTTTAAAACAGCCGCCTTAATCTTCATTACGCTAGACATTTGTGCTAAGTAATACTTTCTGTAACAAGAAAGATGTAAAGAGATAGCGTTAAAAAATCAATGTTGATATAAATGTGGTGCATTTACTGTACAGAAATTACGACATCTATAACATGTCGTTCATAATACTTCCGGTTGGACAGACGGTTTTAACACTGGATGCTTTTCTGAGATAAGACGACGTTGATCTGGTTGTGATTACTTAAATCGATAAAGCCGTCTATTTGTCTTCCATTCGATTTTACAATATCAAGGAAATCTCATTAGTTTAGTTTGATCTTTGTGAAAATAGCGATCGTTATTGGAGAGCATGAAATTGATCTTTTGAGATGTGTTGATTTTTAAGCTTTTCATTGCAGCGTTTTATTAGAATGTCAGTAGGTTTTGTCTCTAGTCTGCCGAACGTAGGAGACTATTTTTAGAAATACATTGTTTTATTTGCTAACATATTGTGGGAAAAGATATTCGTGTGATTTCACTTGTATATATATATATATATATATATATATATATATATATCAGTCAGTTAAGTGCAATGCATGATACACGCTTGGGCGATCATGTCTCGAAAGAGACATGCCATTGTTTTATTTGCTAATATATTGTGGGATAAGATATTCGTGTGAGTTCCCTTGTGTTTCACCCAAGTCTATTTTAAACCGAAATGGAGAATTAAGAAAAGTAGCGCGCACAAACACACACACACACACACACACACACACATATATATATATATATATATATCAGTCAGTTAAGTGCAATACGTGATATACGCTTGGGCGATCATGTCTCGAAAGAGACATGACATTGTTTTATTTGCTAATATATTGTGGGATAAGATATTCGTGTGAGTTCCCTTGTGTTTCACCCAAGTCTATTTTAAACCGAAATGGAGAATTAAGAAAAGTAGCGCGCACAAACACACACACACACACACACACACACACACATATATATATATATATATATATGTATATATATGTGTGTGTGTGTGTGTGCGTGTGTGTGTGTGTGTATATATATATATATATATATATATCAGTCAGTTAAGTGCAATATGTGATATACGCTTGGGCGATCATGTCCCGAAAGTAGCATGACTGACTAAGCAGAAGATTATCCCACCGTAGTTTCCCATTGCTTTCTGCGGTCGAGGGGTTGCCAGCCAATTTGTTTTATTATTTGACAAATAACTGGAAGGACGAGACGGAATAATAACTTTTACAAAGGTATTTGCGCGTAAGTAAATGCAAGGATATATTTAGAAAATGGTTTAAATCAGATATATTATTCATTTATTTATTTAAAAATATTTTTTATCATATATTTACATTTAATTAGATGGTCTGTTTTGAAAATTATACATTATATTTATTATTGATATACCGGCGTGATCAATCGAGAAATCTTGTTGGAAAATATGCTTTTTCCAGCAGTAGCATGCAAATTTGTCTAACAAGACATAGGATAATATATATATATATATATATATATATATATCTGTGTGTGTTTCTGTGTGTGTGTGTGTGTGTATAACACAGGTTTGTTCATACAGTGAACACTGTTTCATTAACACCTGAATAATAATACTATACATATGTACACCCTCTTCATATGTATATTCATTAATTTACGTCACAATATATATATATATATATATATATATATATATATATAAGTTTGCAACCAAGTGTCTGTTCAATTTTACTTACTACTTTATAAAAGGGGATATTAATAATTTTATCCAAGTTAGAAATTTTTTTTACTGAATATCCCGATAAGTTTTAATTACTGAAACAGTGTTTTTAGTGCCATAGTGACCACTGAGTAGAGCCTCCGTTAATTTATCAAATTTTATTTCTTGTCGTTTACTGCACTGAATATTTGAGAAATCTTATTACATAAATATGTGATTTCCAGCAGCATTTAGATCTGCATTAACCTCTGGCATATCGACATTTAATTTGACATACAAGGGAGTGCTTTGATAGCCAATGTCTGAATAGTGCCTTTATAATAATGATTATATAAATATTCAATCATCAAACGAACCTATATTGTTGCCTAGAATCTTTTTTAAACTGTTAACATGTTTACAGATAGTCCCTTTTTTACAAATATTTAGGCTTTGATGTACAAGACGAGATAAAAATCTTTAATTGATGTCTTCTTTAAATCATTCAAATAAAATTGCACTTTAGAACACTAAACAAGTGATAATCATAATAAGTAATATCAGGAAAATGGTTTTGTGTGAAGCAGCTTTTCACGAATGGCCGTCACTATGAAATAGTTAGTCAATTGGCAGCCTCGCCTTTTTCGGGAAAGACATAATAATCAAGAATCTCTACTGGCAGCAAACGGCCTGCATAAGGACAGGGAACGATCTCAGTAGATACACAAAGACAGAAAAAGGCGTAAGACAAGGATGTGTCTTTTCACCGGATTTGTTCAACCTATGCAGCGAGAATATTTTGAGGACCCTAGATGACACGCCAGGATTTGTTACTGGAGGCCACAACCTGAACAACATAAGGTATGCGGACGATACAGTACTGATTGCGGACACGGAAAGGAAACTACAAGACCTCATACAGAAAGTAGCAGTGGAGAGTGACAAAAAGGGACTACAAATAAACCGGGTGCATGGTCATCAGCAAAAGATATAACTCAAAATGCCAAATACGTGTGGGGGATACCAGAATCAACCAAGTACAAAACTTTCAGTACCTAGGAAGTGTTCTAACAGAAGATGGAAAGTGCGACACGGAGATCCCAAGGCGAATTGGCATGGCAAAGGACGCGTTCCAGGAGATGAACAAAATACTAACACACAGGAAAATCTCAATATAAACGAAGAAAAGAGTGCTAGACTGCTACATGATGTCAGATATTCAATACGGCAGTGAATGCTGGACAATATCATCGGAAATGAGGACAAAACTGGAAGCGGCCGCAACGTGGTTCTACAGAAGGATGCTACGGATATTGTATACTGAGCATGCAAGCAACGATGAGGTGTTGGAAAGAATGGCAACAAAAAGGAAATTGATGCTGCGCATCAGGAAGAGACAACTGAAGTACCTTGGACACGCAATGAGGAAGAAGAACCTGAAGAACCTGATACTGACTGGTCAGATAGACGGAAGGAGAGACAGAGGAAGGCAGCGGATAACATATTTGCAGGGTCTGATCAGGTGGATGACGGAACGGTTGTTGCCAGGAGCAACAGGAGCAAACATACTAAGAGCCACAAGTGATAGGGAGACGTGAAGAACCATGATCGCCTACGTCCTGAAGGGACAGGGCACATAGAAGAAGATGGACAAGCATTATCGTTGTGATTATTTAAGGTATTTCTGCTGCTGCCATGTCTGCTCGGGGGCCCCTTCTATCCATCTATAGGTCCTTGACAAAATCCTACAGAGGATCTGTAATATGATCCAGCCCGATTTGGTAGCTCACATACAACTACTACCTCACCGGCTCAATGTGGCTTTCCTGTGTCTCTTCTATAATATTTTAAGGTTTCTTTTCAGATGAACTTAGCTCACTGGTGTTCCGTATATATGAATTCACTCGAGAAACAGGATAAGCAACTAGGCCCCACCCTTTTACTGTGAAACCAATAAAATGTAAACGCAAATTTTACTCCAGCATCTTCCTTTCTCGCACTTCTCGCCTGTGGAATTCCCTTTCGTTTACTTTCTTCCCCTACAACTGCAATCGCCAAGAATTTAAATGTAAAGTCAATAATCATCTTCTATTTCCTCCTATCTCACTAACAGTAATCCTCTCTCTCATTATCCTTTCTCCATCCACCCCATTCTCATCAGTATTCTCATCCTTCTCTTACTCACTTCCTGACACCCCTTATAGCCTATCACTCTTTCTCATAACTTTCCTCTTATGTAACCTCCTGCGCACCAGTGGTAGTAAACTGTCTTCCTGGGGGCGATATGATTATAAAAAATAGCCTCTATTCAAACGTTAAATTTGTTGGTTTTAGAAAATTGTCGTCTAAACAATGGTTGACACGTTGATGTTGATACTATGGATTTGTTGAGCTTGATCGATTTTTCTTATATTTACGATAATATATAATTTCACTGAAATAATTAAATTTAATTTCTACTGGAGAAAACACAGGCTAAGTAAAATATCTATTTGTTTAAAAATGAAATGTCAGTTTTAGCCATATCATTGTGGTCCCAGTTTAAACGGACACGTTCATATTTCCACAAATATAATAAGAATAAATAACTTCAGAAGGTAACAAACTAATTGTTTGATAGCTCTTCGGGTTTTCGTCCTTAATGAAGAAAATACAGACTTTAAGTAGATTTGTCTCAATATATGAAAAATGAAAGCTTCGTTTGTATTAACATGTGTCAGGTCTGAGATTACACTGACTCCTTTTTGCTTATATATATGTATATTCTAATCAGATCACCCCAAGCAAGGCGATAACGCCACTGATACGCAGGGGGCCTACGTAAGAGTAAAAAGATTAGAAAAGAGAAAGCCGGAAACCACATCCTAACCAGGAAACAAGGGATGAGCCTCTTCACCTGATCAATAGAAATGGGTGGAGTGTCAACCGGGCGATAGTTTAGTCTATCTACTCCAATTGAAAAAAATAAAGAAAAGAGTGAAAAGATTGGAAAAGAGAAAACAGGAAACTTCATCCTAAACAGGAAACAAGGAATGAGCCTCTTCACCTGTTCAATACACGTAGGTGGAGTATATATATATATATATATATATATATATATATATATATATATATATATATATATATATAGCTCTTACACCCTGATTGAGCACTCTAGAAGAATAATAGACTTTGAACAAGCAGTAGCTACTCTAGCATCTACGAATAGTTCATTCGGTAATGAATTAGAACATACTAACTACTGGTGTATGTTTACGTGGTATATCACACGCTAAAAGTCTGCCATCGTTCTACCGAGTGCCCATAGCTCAGAGGTGGAATCGTCGACTGACGACAATTCGGTCGGGTATGAGCCCTGGGTAAAAGCAATCTGATGTCTAACTGTACTGATGAGCTGTGATACAGCGATACAGATCTGTCTGCAGCTCACACACACACACACACACACACACACACACATATATATATATATATATTAATATATATATATATATATATATATATATATATATATATATATAATCATCCTACTCTCTCCTTTTTCCTTTATATATGTTGATTAATTCGTTTTCTACGGCTTATTCAAATTTTGCAGGTTATTTAAAGGCAGAAAATATTTTATAGATTATAAGATTTGTTTTTAGAAAATAATGGATTAATGATACAAGTCTTTTAATTAACCCTTAGTTGAGGAGGAGGAGAAGATGTGGATTAATATCTTTTCCCAACTGAATTTGCTCGTAAGTGAATGTAACGCACCCAAATATTATCTGGAACAGGGCCCAGCGATTGACAATTCAAAGCCACAACGGATTACACCCCGCTGCATTGAGTGGATTGACTACATTTATAATTAATTCATGAACTATTCTCAGCCCTTTTTTATTTCCGAGTGAAATGTAGAGGAAGCACACTTCAGAAAAAGCAAAACAGAAAATAGAGAGCTATGTAAAGGTACATTTATTTGTATTCCCCCATGGGTATTGCGGATTCTAGGTTTATTTTGGACTGCCGCTGATATTATTTTTCATAACGGCTGCTTATTAAGGCACTACAATTACAAAATAACATATAATTATAGAAAGTGAACACTTCACTGCCGTGTTTTTAAATGCTTACTGAATTTCATCGGAAATAAAATCTTAAACGAAATGATGACAAGACAAGCTGTTCACGTAATCAGTAGAACCGCAGAGCTAGTTTTTCATATTCAGCTGTTTAACCCATTTTAACCCAGTGTCCTCATGTTTAGAACATTAAATTCATTTACAAATCACAACAATTTTATTGAAGAATCAATATGTATTCACTACCTCTATATATTAATGGTTTTATATAAGGATTTCTACCCATTATCTTTTACAGGTTTTTATGCTGTCTTCAAATGAGGACATTGGGTTAAAATAGGTTAAGTATAATTAGTGGGGGATCAATTTATTACTTCATAACATATGAAAACCGATCCCCCAAGTTTTGATTATTCTCAACTATTATATCCAGTCAGTTAATTGCCATACGTGATACACGCTTTCAACCATCATGTCTCGAAAGAGACATGACTGACTGGTTAGAAGATTATTCCGGAGTAGGTTGTCATTACTTTCTGAGGTAGACCTGTTTGCCAACCAAGTCTATAGAACTCAGTCTGTCCTGTTATTTGATTCGTAGCGAGAGGGAGAAAAGATAGATTATATTACATTATTATATTAACCTATTTTAACCCAGTGTCCTCATGTTTTAGAACATTAAATTCATTTACAAGTTTCAAGAATTTTTCTTCCAACCGGGCAATATTTGGAAGGTAATTTTATTGATGAATCAATATGTCCTCACTATCTATATCTAATAATGCTTTAATATAATGATTTATACCCATTATTTTTTACAGTTTTTTATGCTGTCTTCAAATGAGGACACTGAGTTAAAATGGGTTAATTTATTCAGGTTTGAATATCTGACTTTGTTTCGACAACCCAAGGCACACTGTGCCTTTTCTTGTGAAGTCGTCATTGGCAAAGAATGTTATGATTAATATTTTAATATGGGGCAATTGATATCGTCTCGGAATGAGAAATCGGTAAGCCGAGTTTTATTTCTCTTTGAATTCGTTGAATTCGCTTACACACAATACGATTAGGAAAAGGTATTAATTAATCCCTTTTAGTTTCAACTTTGGTTTGAATACCAATGCAAATTGTGTTCTATAGTCTTGCATTGCAACCAGTATACCACAAGAAGAAATCTTAACATACTACCAAAAAATCTTCTGCCTTCGAAACATCACCCAAGCGTTTCTCAAATATAGTACTTAACTGAACAACAGACTTTAAATACAGACTGAAACAGTAAAATGTTAATTGCGGACTGAAACAGATAAAATAAATTAATAAAAATAATTATATTAAGAACTAGCAGTATAGCCCGGTGTTGCTCGGGTGTAATAAAAGCTTTACAACTAATCCATGGTCCTAGAGCTCAGACTCATTGGACGTTTGCACGAAAGACTAAAAAGCAATAGTTGCTTCCAGTTAAAACGAAACCGTAGACTGAAAGAAAAATGAATGGATGTAAGTCAAATTTTGAATCTATGGTATCGATATCAATTTTTTTTTTTGTCGTAAACTGTATTTTGAAGGCTAAATAAGTCCTCTGCGTAAATGGTATCATGACTGAGACTAAGAACTACAATTATCCTATTTAGAGCCAAACCGAAGCAAAAACTAAAATAAACGGGCTAACAATAATACAGACATACAGGGATATAAACAGACACACACACAAATATCTTGCATTTTACATATATATATTATCCATTTTCTGCACAATTGTAAGAAATGCAATTTTGAAACTTCTGAATATCGTCTTTGTCTATGAGTGTATCAAATTTGATTAAAATCGGACCACTCCTTCTAAAACCCGATTTATTCGATTATCGATATTTATCGGGGGTACTTCAACACAAATCCTAGCTAAGAACACACGCAAACGCTTGTAGTACAACAGTGTAAATTTTCAAGAAAATCAGGTCAGCCGTTTCGGAGTCTATAGTTAACGCACACACGCACACACGCACACACAGAGAGACAAAGTTCCATTTATTATATAAGTTTAGATTTTACTAATACCATATTATGCAACACAAATTTAGTTGCCACCTCTTCTAAGCTTTCCGTTATGACTTTTTGAATTTGTTTAAAGACTTTGTGTACAAACTGTACATAAAATATGTTGTCATGTTCATTCTGTCGACTAGAAAACATTAATTATTTTCTTTAAAAGTACCAGATATTTTTATTCTAGTGTAATATAAACACACGATTTCTTTTATTCTATTTACAATTTAACTAATAAGGAAGCTTTCTAAATCCGAGCTTTAAGTTATGAGCCATGTATTGATGAGGTTTATTGGGATGAAAGGCTTCAGTACACGTATACATCATGTCCTGGAGATGAATAGGTATTTCTTTCGATATCTTGTTTTAAATAGGATTATATTTTAGAGCGTGGTTAGTTATTTCCAAGAATCGTTGCACATGATTGATGGAACCATTCCTTAAAAGAAATCTTTGAAACAATCGTCATGCAAGCAATCTTAAAAGTTTCTGCATAGTGAAGAAATGGTCTTCTTCCTCAACATTATGTAAATTGTTTCGCATTTTTTCAAGGCTGGATAATGCAACATCCAAAATAGTAACAAATAAAAAATATTTTTTCTTATTTCATATATTTAAAAACGAGATTTTATTTTGATTCATGAGAATTTGTAAAATATTTTGTTCAGTCTACTTTTCTTCAGCTATATTCCTTTCTATAACGTTCACGAAAAAAAATTTGGAAATGGCAGATATAGTTTCTATTATACTAGCAGTATAGCTCGGCGTTGCTCGGGTGTAATGAAAGCTTTAAAATTAATCCATGGTCCTGGAGCTCAGACTCAGCCGAAAGAATATCTGTGTGAAGTTTGGTGAGAATCAGATAAAAATTGTGGATTTGTATAAAGGACATACAGACAGATAAACAGACACACACACAAACATCTTGCCTTTATCAATATATATTACTGATTTTATGCACTATTGTAAGAACTGCAACCATGAAACTTTTTGGTATCGTTTCTTATGTCTTTGTCTATGAGTCTATCAAATTTGATTAAAATCGGACCAGTCCTTTTATAACCCGATTTTTTCGATTATCAATTTTCGATATTTTTCGAGATTACACCTACACAAATCCTTGCTAAGAACACTCGCAGACGCTTATAGTACAACTGTACAACTATTTAAATTTTCAAGAAAATCGGTTCAGCCGTTTCGGAGCCTATAGGTAACGGACATACACACAGACACATGCACACACAGAGACAATGTTCCATTTATAAATAAGTTTAGATTAGATATTATAATATTATATATTATATATATTATAGTCTGACTTAACGATTTCGCTCGTTGTAACACTATTTCCACGCCGATATATATATATATATATATATATATATATATATATATATATATATTGGTTTAATACAACGGGGTGAGGGAAATTGATATTAGTGGTATTTTAAGTTGTGTTTATTGTAATACGCGATGTGAGATTACGTAAAAAAAGTTATTTTTAATACTTTTATGTACTTGTAAAATCCGGGGAATTGGCTTATAATTGGGAAAAAGAGTAAAAATATAGTTTCTTCTTCTCTCGTATACGAAACGAATTGTTTTGAAGCAAGTGAAAGCTTTAAAAATAGGCCATAGTCATAACAAAATGTCAGGATTTCCTTGATGAGGTCAGGTAGGGTTAAATTCTGCAAAGTTATACTTGGGAACAGATTTTAAAATCTAAAAACAGATAATGTAATTGAAAGAGAAAAAAAGACAGAAAGACATTACGCCATGTGAGCTGTTGACATTTCATTCGTCGAGCCATAGCTCCCCGTAAATCATGTGGGTGGAAAGTAATCTCATTGGTCAAAGCTTTGAGTAGCGTAGATCCCCCGAGAGAATTGGGTACAGCTATAAGAATCCGTTGTTTGGGTAGTTTTTGAATTTGCAGTCGAAATGTAAAGACTAAAGGAGAAAGAGTTACCAATTAGGGAGCCACGACCCAGAACTGGTCACCCACCATAGAACTCTTGGCTGAAGATGTAAAGAAACGTAGAAAAGCCAACCGCCGATTAAATTAAAGAGTTAATGTCGAATAATACTCCTCCGATAAGAATTCCGAAAGACATTTATTGTTTTGAAAGTTATTTGGAGAATTAAAATTTCTGATTATTCTTCACGAAATGTTATGAAAAGAATTTTGAAGTGGGTTGCTGAGAGAGGTTTTCGAGCGACAAAGATCAAACTACCTCCACACCGCTGCCGCTCGTCACTCTGTTATTTGACTGTCTCTGCAAACTTTCATAAAGGCCCAAAAGAAGTATTTTTTATCTGGAGAATTGACGGACTGATTATTTTTAAAAATGGAAAGCTCTGACAACCTTTACGAGGCTTCAGAGGGACTTGTTTTTGTTTGAGGATTGAAGAGCTCTGATGTTTTTAATGAAACTTGAAGGTGATTTATTCTTATTTGAAGATTGAAAGCTCTGAGATTTTTAAACGAATCCTCTCTCCGTTGTAAACTTGAATTTCGACAATTGTATTTTTCTGCTTTTGTAATTAATCATTTTTTTATTATAAAGACTCTTTCGTAACTCATTCAGCGTCTTCGAAATTATTCATTTATTTATTTATTTATTTTTTTTGGTGCCGTAATTATTTTATTTTAACCACAAGTGTACACAAGTGTCCGGTCTGGATATGGTAGAAATACGACTACCGGGTTTTCACAACTTGACTTTCTGAGATCAAAAGAACACAGCGTTGGCAGTAAGTTCGTTGATGTAACAGAAGTCATGATGACCAGCTACAGTGCCGATAGCTACTGTGAACTTCGACGATTGGACATTTTACTTTCGGGCACAAGTGTTACAAGCGATATATTGTTTACTCTATTTTACGTAGATGTTTAACTTCATTCTTTTTCTTCTATGTGCCCTGTCCCTTTAGGACGGAGGCGATCATGCCTTCCACGTTTCCCTATCCCTAGTGGCTTTGAGCATGCCTTCTCCTGTTATATCATGTAATCCTAGTTCCGTCATCCACCTGATTAGCTCCTTCAAATATGTTATCAGTTGCTTTCCCCTCACTCTTTTTCCCTGTATCTGGCCTGTTAGTATCAGATTCTCCAAGCCAGCCTTCCTTATTGCGTGTCCCAGGAACTTCAGCTGTCATTATAATTTGTTTAAGTAAACGTCTTAAATTCTCAATATTATTCTTCATGTTTTTACAGTTATTAACTCTTTTTTATATGAAGTGATTGATTCACTGTTTCGATTTTTACAAATTATGAATATTTTCCGATTTATTTAAAGCAAGAAAATGTATGTAGATTTCACTCTACATAATAATGGTTAAGTGATAGAAGTCTTACTAATTAACCCATAGTTAATGGGATAACTGTTAGATTTATAATATCCCAAGGGTATCTAGCGTGTAAGTAAATGAACCCATAAGGGAATTGGAACACGGTTTGCCTGTTAACAATTGCGAACCATAATCCATTGCACCTACCTTATATCCAAGATTTCATCACCTGGTATTCCAAAGCCTATCTAGGTAATGACTAGGCTTGATGTTGCTTAACTTCAGTTAGTTTACTGGTGTTGCAAAATTATGTGACCATAAGCCTATATTTCTGTAAACTATACATTGCTTTTTCTGACTTTATTTTCTTCAATTGTATTTAATTTTAAAAACAGTACAATTGATCTATTTTCTTCCTTTAAAATTGATATCATTATCATAAAATCTGTAACCCATTATGATCAAAGGGGCTGCATTTGTACTGCAGTGGCAGTAACTATGGTGTTTTGGAGGGCAAGAAAGCTTGACGGAACCAGCCCTATTCTGGTTAAATTGATATATTAATCTTCAAAATATTTATTTTATTTAACACTATTTTAGAAAGACTATCTTTGAATATTATTTATACAAATAGTTGTTATATTTTTCCATAATGATGAATTATTTTCCTCGATTTTTAATTAAAATTTATCTTCATTTTTTGGTATTTTTCCTTTTTTTGTCATTATCAGTCAGTCAGTTAAGTGCCATACGTGATACACGCTTGGGCAATCATGTCTCGAAAGAGACATGACTGACTGAGCAGAAGATGATTATCTCGCAGTAGGTTGCCATTGCTTTCTGCGGTAGACTGGTTGCTGACCAAGCCTATAGAACCCGATCTGTCCTGTTATTTAATCCATAACTGGAAGGGATATACGGAGTAATACCTTTCCCAAGGGTATTTGCGCGTAAGTGAATGCAATGAATTCGGCTGGAATTCGAACTCGGCTCCCAGATTTCTCGTTCCGAGCCGATATCCAATGCACCACAACGCACATACTTTTGTCATTATATATTCTCTTAATAGTACTAATTATTTCTCTTCGATTTGCTTAGTTTCATACTCTTTTTAATTCCCTCTTTCGGTTCTTGTGTCTGCTACATGCTAGTCATTTTTATCCACCTTGGTTATATCTTTCTCTTTTTTTTGCTATTCTTTATTTCACGCTTTTTAAACTCAATTATCTCTTTTTTTTTTTGCTAGGTTTTAATATTTTTATAATCATTTAATTGCTGTTCAGTATTTTTACTTTTTATTATTTGCATTTTTTCATATAATTCTTTTATTACAGCTTTTGTTTATCCTACATTATTCTTCAACTTCATTTTTTCTTTTCCTTATTCTTTTACTATTAAACTATTTACTTAGATAACCATCAATCTAATATTTTTCTATCTCCATATCTTTTACTCATCAATTCATCTAAGACCAAGCTGTTGTCTGTCAACGATTACAGGCAACCTCTCCTGCCTCCCATAAGCATGGACCAAGCGATTCTCCCGGAGAGTAATACACTACGCCTCCTCGGACTTACCCTGTCCTCAGACCTCAAATGGAACCACTATATTGAATCCATAGCAAAATCTACTGCTAAGAAGTTTGGGTCACTATGTCGATCCAGGATGTTTTTTCCACCTGAATCCATCCTGCATATATACAAGTCAAACATCCGTCCGTGCATGAAGTACTGCTGCCATTTATGATCAGGTGCCCCTGCCGTTCTCCTCAGTGTTCTTGACAAGCTCCAAAGGAGAGTCTGTAATGTGATAGGTACTGATCTGGCGACTCGACTGCAGCCACTTCCCCATCGTCGAAATATGGCCTCCCTTTGTCTCTTCTATAAATACTTTAATGGCTTCTGCTCGGACGAGCTTAAGTCACTGATGCCTCCTCAACAGGTGTTTACTAGAGCAACCAGACTGGCAACTGCGTCCCACCCATTCACAGTCAGGTTAGCCAAATGCAGACGACAATTCTACTCCTGCAGCTTCTTCTCTCGCACTTCCCGCCTGTGGAACTCGCTCCCGTATTCTTGCTTTCCTGACGGCTACAACCTCCAGAAATTTAAATGCGACGTCAATACTCATCTACTAACCACTGGACTCTAGCTCTCTCCCCACCTCTGTATAACCTTCCCTATGTATCTGTCATCGCACCTGCTTTCTATTGTTCCTTTCTAACTAGTTTGTACTCCTCACTCTTTTCTAATTAATATTTTTACATTTATGCAACCCCCTGCACATCAGTGGCATTTCCGCCTTGCTCAGGGTGAAATGATTAATAAAAAAAAAATTTCAAATAGTTTTTCGTTCATTTTTTTCTTTCGTTTTTCACTTCCCAATTTCTCTTTTCAATATGTTTTTTTGTAGATTTATATTTTTCGTCCATTCTTGGATAGTTTGATTTTATTTATTTTTAATCCAAGTAACCTAAGCAAGGTGGTAATTCAAGGAGGTACTGGAAACGAGAGTGGAATAAAAATCTTTAGAAGGAGGCGGAAATCTATTTCTGAACAGGAAACAAGGAATAAATACCTATTCCTATTGAAAAGATCGGGGAAAAAAGTAAATCGGATGATATGCGAACCTATCTATTCTTATTGAGAAAAAAATTAAATAAAGGAATTTTCAATGAAATTTCGTTGTTTAGAGGGAAACATTAGAAGTATAGAGTTGAAGCAGACATTAGAAATAAGCGGAAATTCAATTCTAAACAGCAAACAAGAGATAAATCTCTACATCTGTTCAAAAGAAGAGAAGTGTGTGAATCAGATGGTAGGGGAACATTTCTACTAGTATGTTTTATGTTTGTTTGTTTCTTTCTTTGTTTGTTTATTTGTTTGTTTGTTTGTTTGTTTGTTTGTTTGTTTCTTTCTTTCTTTCTTTCAGCGATTCATTTAATTTTATTTTTACATTTCTTTCTTTTCGTACATTTAATGCATCCGCCATTTTCTTTTCTATCAATTTGAAGTTTTCCTTTTTTCTGATATTCGCGGTTCTTGGCTTTCAGTGGTCATTATCACGTTCTGATTCATTTTATCATTTGTCATCATCTTTGCCTTTCTGCCATAGTTTTCTATTCTTTTTCCTGTCTTTTACTGTCCGAGTTCTTAATTTCCTTCTCTGTAACTGTTTTCTTCTTTTTTTTCGTTCCTTTCTTCCGACGTTTCGATTTCTTCGTTTTCCTTCGAAATCATTCCTTCTTTAATTATTTTTTATCTCGTTTCCATGTCTGTACATGTTTGAATCTTTTTTTTTAATTTTCTTTAATCTCCTGTTCAATTGTCCTCTTCATTTTTGTTTTCATTTGTCATTTTCATTTTTCTTTCATGCTCACATTCTTCTTCTTTTTTCTGTCGTTAACAGATTTTTTCTTTCTTCTGTCTTTCGTCTTTCTTGGTTTTCGTTTGTTATCGTCATTTTTCTTTCATGTCATCATTCCTACTTTCCTTTCCTTTCCTTTTCCTCTCTGTGTGTCTTTCTTTTATTTTTTTTTGTTGTTTAGTCTTAATATCTTCTGCCGTTTGAGTTTTGTCGTTTCAATTTACAATTTTTACTTTTACTTTCATGTCATTATTCTTCTTCTCCTTTCCATATCTAATTGTGTTCATCTTTTTCAGTTGTTCCTATATTCTGCGTTCGAATTTTCGCATTTTATTTATCATTTTCCTTTTTTTATAACAACATTTTTCCTTTATTCATTCATATGTTTCATCTTCTACAATGTCTGAGCCACTCAATTTGTAGCGTTACATTCAGTGGTAGTTTATATCAATAGGAAGGGAAGATACTAGTTACCTCTGGCCTTGACTTTAGATCGGGGAAAGTCTTCTTGGATGTCGAATCAGTAGAAGCTGTTTCAGTGAAACTTAATCTAGTCGATGGAATACGTAGGGAATATGGTTAGCTATAATATACGTTGCATAGCGATTCTTGGCTGTGAAGGAATGTAGAGTTTCCAAGCATTTTCCTTGGTTATAGCGATTGAGGAGTGAGACGCTCTTTATATCCCGCCTATGAGAAAAAATTTGGAAGGTGGACAAATTTTTCTCTTTAATCATTTGACCCCAAGTAAGGAAGTCTTACTGCCACGGATATGCAGGTGGTTATATAGGAGAAAATGAAGAGAAAGGAGGACAAGTTATAGGGGTTATCAGGTCTTATAAGTATAAGAAGGATGAAAATACTGGCGTGAAGAAAGTAGAGTTGACAGATAAAAGAACATGCGGGAATGGATGCGAGCCAGAGAGATAGAAGATGACAGCTGACATTACAATGAAACCTATACGAGACACCGAGTGCCAAATGTGTGGACAATGGTTGGACGTGTAACGCGATGCCTATTGAGGTTAGGTGTCGTGGGTTTCTGGGACATTCAAGTATTTCTTTCTTCTCAAATATAGGCATCACTGGCCGTGGTTTAAACAGCGCTTCGCGCCGCATTCGAACAACGGTACAGAACGCGTCAAGTTGGATTTGGTCGAGATCAAAACAACAAGCAAACAAAATTCGAGGAACTTCGCAAGAGAGGTATTTGTGTGGTCATCTATAAGGTTTGTCTTCATTCATGAGCGCATTAATAACGGCAAAAGAAATAAATTTCATTGCCGATACAAACTGCAAAGAATAACAATCGTTTTATTTACTTCTTTATGAGAATATACAAAGGGGACAATCAACAATTTTATCTTCATACCCTGCCTGGTGGCAAACGCTGCTTGTGGAGCCAGGGGAGGCAGTGCCGCCAGAGCCACCGAAATAGTGATATCACCCCTGGTCGGCAGATGATGAAGACAGGGTATCGCACGTGCTAACACACTTTGTATGTTACAAATTGAAATTCTTGGAGATTGTAGCTGCTGGCGAAGCAGTTATACGGAAGGGAATGCCCCAGGCGGAAAGTGCAAGAAAAGAAGCTGTTGTGAAGTTGTTGTTATATTTTATTGGTTTCAATGTAAAAGGGTGGAACCTAGTTGCTAATCTAGTAGCTCGAGTAAATCCATGCATATATGGCATCAGTTAACTAAGCTCGTCGAAGCAGAAGCCATGATATAATTCTTCTCCAATAAATGGCATTTATAAATTCTATAAAGAATAGAAAATGTGGACTGTTCAGCTTTCCTTTATATATGAAAACAGTTTTATTTTCAGCCTGATCTGATTCTTTGAAGGTAGAGAGGTCTGGATCTTTTTGGAATGTTACGAAGAGACAAGAATTTTACATGCATCCTGTATCATATCACTTGTTCCTGATTTTTTTTCTTTTAACATTTCTGTTGTGAGATCTTTCCTTTTTCTATGATAATGAACTCGACTTGAGTATACATATACTTATACCATAGTGACATTCGTACGAGTACCGTAATAGGTCCGTAAGTACCGAGAGATACAAAGAATACTGCGTCAGTAGTCATAGTAGCTCTGAGCTCCACTCAGACAGTATAGTATTACATGGACATACTAATTTCAGCACAGCTTTACTTTAAGACTAGTATATCATCATCATCATCATCATCATCATCATCATAATAATAATAATAATAATAATAATACCCAATGGTGCATAGGGTAGTAACTTTTCGTTTCTGTAACAAACTGTTTTTTACGGTGCAGGGACGTTAGCCCTGCGACGCACTCCCAAACCTGAAGGACCGGTGGACCATTCTTGGTCCTTACGTTTACAGCACCTGGTTCCCAAATGGTCACCCATTTAAGTACTGACCAGGCTCGATGTTGCTTAACTTCGGTGATCGGACGGGAACCGGTGTATTCAACACGATATAGCCGTTGATATAATATATAATATATAATATATAATATATAATATATAATATATAATATATAATATATAATATATAATATATAATATATAATATATAATATATAATATATAATATATAATATATAATATATAATATTCCTGGATTACTAACCTGCGTTCCAGTTTGTATCCTTACGTTTAACATAACTTATCTTTCTACGTCAAATATCTGTTTTGTTGTTCATTATTTTGTGCGGTTCCTCAACTGGAATCGACAATAGTTTCTTTCCATTTTTTTAATTTCTATAACCTTTTCTATTGTTTTCTATAATTTTCGTATTTTGTCATCACTTTATTCATTTCTACATCATTTCTTTTTCTTTTGAGAAAAATCGTTTGTTTATATACATTCTATTCTATTCCTGTTTTTTTTTATTAATTTCCTTCACCATCTCATTTTCTATTTTCTATTCTATTCCTGTTTTTTTTATTCATTTCCTTCAGTATATCTTGTTCTATTTTCTATTCTGTTCCTGTTTTTTTTTTATTAATTTCCTTCTCCATCTAATTTTCTATTTTCTATTCTATTCCTGTTTTTTTTATTCATTTCCTTCAGCATATCTTGTTCTATTTTCTATTCTATTCCTGTTTTTTTTTATTCATTTCCTTCAGCATATCTTGCTCTATTTTCTATTCTATTCCTGTTTTTTTTATTCATTTGCTTCACCATCTCATTTTCTATTTTCTATTCTATTCCTGTTTTTTTTATTCATTTCCTTCAGCATATCTTGTTCTATTTTCTATTCTATTCCTGTTTTTTTTTTATTCATTTGCTTCACCATCTCATTTTCTATTTTCTATTCTATTCCTGTTTTTTTTATTCATTTCCTTCAGCATATCTTGTTCTATTTTCTATTCTATTCCTGTTTTTTTTTATTCATTTGCTTCACCATCTCATTTTCTATTTTCTATTCTATTCCTGTTTTTTTTTATTCATTTCCTTCAGTATATCTTGTTCTATTTTCTATTCTATTCCTTTTTTTTTTATTAATTTCCTTCACCATCTCATTTTCTATTTTCTATTCTATTCCTGTTTTTTTTATTCATTTCCTTCAGCATATCTTGTTCTATTTTCTATTCTATTCCTGTTTTTTTTTATTCATTTCCTTCACCATCTTATTTTCTATTTTCTATTCTATTCCTGTTTTTTCTCTAATCTCCGAATTTTATTATATACTATTTATCTTCTATTTTAATTGACATTTGTCCTTTTATTCCCTCCTCGATCTTACTTCTTCGACAATTTAATTTATTTTACTTTATGTTAGTTTTTTCCTAAATTTATTTATTCCATGACTTGATTTCATTATCATTTCCATTTTTTGCCATTTGTTAGTGTCAGAGCGGCATCACCGACAGACTGGATGAACTCTTCCAACCATTAGTTATACCTCCACTCACATAAGGTTAGAAGGAGAGCCTGCCTCAGTGCGGCCCGAAACCAGCCGAGAGTCGTTCTACGAACATTGCTACCTTAACGACCATTACGAGTCCCAATGGCTTACGGCCTATTAAATTGAATACACTGGTTCTCGCTCGATCACCGAAGTTAAGCAGCGTTGATCCTGGTCAGTACTTAGATGGGTGACCGTTTGGGAATACAAGATGCTGTAAGTGTACTGTAACGGATGTGCGTTGTGTTGCAGTGGTTATCGGCTCGGAAAGAGAAATCGGTGAGCCGAGTTCGAATTCCAGTTGAATACCCTGCGTTTCACTTAAGCACTGGTACCCTTGTGAAAGGTAATAATCCTTCCCTTCCCTCCAGTTATGGGTTAAATAATAAGGGTAGGACTTGAGGATCCTGATCTTAAAAACACATCGCAATGAATCCTGATACTCGAAAAGAAAATGTTGTAAAAATAAAATAACCTTACACAAAATCATTGGTTATGACCTTAAATGATCCCATAAGGATTGATAGGTCGTTAAACCTCGAAACAAACAAACAAACAAACAAACAAACAAAACGTGTCCCAATTCTAAGGCTGAGGGTCGAATCATAGTATTCCACACTAACTCGTATTATCGTTTCTACTAACCAAGTTCAAATTATTGTATTCTTTTTGTATTTAATATAATTGTAATATTTCAAAAAGATTTTAAAATAATATATAAGATGAAAAAATATATATATTCAAAGTTAACCGATGTTAAGATATTCTTGAGAAACAGCCAAGCCACCTTATCCTGTATTACTATTTTAAGGAAAATTATTTGTCGTTTATATGGTACAGATTTTTGATACACTATTAATTTCTGAATTATACCTTTGGCACATATTTAATATAATTCTTGGTTAGCAATTAAGTTTCACTAACTTAATAATAAATCTTTATGAAACAGTGCATAGCCTATGACAACATTTTTCTATTTCGTTGTTTTTGCGTTATTCTTACTGGACCTTTAAACGGGTCCACGACAGTTAGTATTATTTTTTTTCATTAGTACGTTTAAAGCGGATGTGCGTTTTGGTGCATTGGATATCGGCTCGGAACGAGAAATCGGGGTTCCGATTCGAATTCCAGCCGAATTCATTGCATTCACTTACGCGCAAATACCCTTGGGAAAGGTATTAATCCGTATATCCCTTCCAGTTATGGGTTAAATAACAGGACAGATTGGGTTCTAGAGCCTTGGTCAGCAACCAGTCTACCGCAGAAAGCAATGACAACCTACTGCGGGATAATCTTCTGCTCAGTCAGTCATGTCTCTTTCGAGACATGATCGCCCAAGCGTGTATCACGTATGGCACTTAACTGAATGACTGATAATGACAAAAAAAGGAAAAATACCAAAAAATGAAGATAAATTTTAATTAAAAATCGAGGTAAATAATTTAAAGCTTCCTTTATTTATTTCTCTCTTAGAAAATTATTTTTAAACTTTTTTTTCCTTAATTAATATTTGTCTTTCTCCAGCCATTATAAATTTCTTATTTTTGTTCTTTGAGTCAAGGCTGATTATTTCTCTCAGTTCTTATTTTCTACAAATTCAAATCTTTTAATTCACTTGCTTAACCTTAGTCCTAACTTTTTTTAATTCTTTTACTATCAACTGGAATTTTCTGAAACTATAACTAATTTTTTCTTTCTTTCGACATTTGCCATCGTATATATTTCACATTTTAGTAATCAAATTCTTCATTTTGACTGTTGTTTTTATTATCCTTCAGACATTCTATTTCCCGTCTGAATATCTGTGACTAAAAGTTATGATTATTTAAAATATTTATATTCGGACACTTGTCTTCACCTATGTTTTTAACTCAATGAAATGAAATATAAATTAGACGATATCCCTAGACATTGGCAGTGAAACGCGAATAATCTACATCGCTAGATTAACTAAAGGTTAAATTCTAAATTTTCTGTAGATTACCGAGATCTATATACATATGAGGTAGGCCTGAGAGCACAACGGTCGAAACGTTGTCATAACAATAACAAAAATGATGAAAACAGTATGAATATGAAGAGTGTAATGAATTATATTTCTCTTTCGTTTGTCTTTTAGTCATATATTCATTTCTAATTGTTTAACTTTTCCTTTTTCCCATGGATATTTTTTCTTCTTTACTTTTTGTCTTCGTATTCCTTCTCTTCATTTCTTTTGCTTACTTAAATTTTCATTTTTCTTTGTGTTGTGGATTCTTGTTTAGAAAACCACACAATATAATAATAACAAAAAACAGATATGATACAAAATATGTAAGTATATTGAATGAAAGATATACAACCTGAACATGGTTAGTAGATTTAGGAATACTTGTTAGTAGGAGTCAAATATATTCAAGAAGTAAGTCCGGGTAATAGTCCATAGTCTTGCTGACCAACAAGTGGCGGTTCAACTGCTCTGACAAACACCAACTCTAACAACAACAACCCAACTACAAGAACTACAGTATTTAGTTGGCCTTCCCACTTAAGTCAACATGTGACACCAGGTCATTTTTATGTAGGTTTTCCGGGCCATATAACCCGGCCAAAAATATTTGTCTATCGTTACCCAGTCGTGATTCTACTCTTCGGCGAAACCACGACCGGGTTAGTGCTCTCCGCCCGAAGGCAGAGTGCTGACAGTGACAATGGCTGTTGTAACAACTACAGAATTTAGTCAGCCTTCCTACTTAAGGCGAAATGTGACACAGGTTTTTTTTATGTGGGTATTCCCGGCCATATAGCCTGGCAAAAAATATCTGTCTATCGTTACCCAGTCGTGATTCTACCCTTCGGGAAAGCCACGACTGGATTAATGCTATCCTCCCGGAGATAGAGAGCTGACACTGACAATGGCAGTTGTAACTACTACATTATTTAATTGTCCCTCCCACTTAGGGCAACATGTGACACATGGTCAGTTATAAGTGGGTGTTCCGGAATATATGGCCCAGCCAAAATATGGCTGTCTATTTTTCCCCAGTCATGATTCTACTCTTCGGCAGAACCATGACTGGGTTATTGCTCTGCTCGGAAGCAGAGAGCGCCCTCTACCCGCAGACAGAGAGCTGACAGTGATAAAGGCAGTTGCAATTACATAACTACCGTTCCATGTGGGAAGGATTATTTGTATACTTTGGAAGAGTCCATTGAGTGTGTAAAAAGGGGTGACACCAAAACAATTTGTTTCTATCAGATGTTGCTTCATTAAATTAATCATGAAACTCTTTCTTCTTCCGTAATATTCTTTCTTCCGTGTTTGATTAATTTCTTCTTGCATTTAACATTTTTTCCTCCTTCCTTCGGTCTTTTTTTCCCTACATCATTCTTTCTTTTATGTCTTCTTTCCTACTTTTTCTTGCCTTCCTTTCTATTTTCATGCCTTTCTTCCTACGTTTTCTTGCATTCCTTCCTATCTTTCTTGCCAGCCTTCCTATTTTTCTTGCCTTCCTTTATAATTTTCTTGCCTTCCTTTCTACTTTCCTGACTTCCTTCCTAAATCCTTGCCTTCCTTCCTATTTTTCTTGCCTTCTTTCATATTTTTCTTGCCTTCCTTTTTAATTTCTTGCCTTCCTTTCTATTTTTATTTTATTCCTTTCTACCTTCTTGCCTTCCTTCTTATCTTTCTTGCCTTTCTTCCGATTTTTCTTGCCTTCCTTTCTACTTTCTTGCCTTATTTCTTATTTTTCTTTCCGTCCTTCCTTCCTATTTTTCTTTCTTACTTCCTATTTTTCTTGCCTTTTTTCGTATTTTTCTTACCTCCCTATTGATCCTATAAACATTGATTTTTAACTCAGATTTTTTTTACACATTTTTAAATATATTCCTGCATTTCTTTCATTCTTTCTGCATGATTTTGTCTTCCTTCTTTCATTGCTTACTTTTTTCTTCTAACCTGGATCTCCTTCCTGTTTTCCTTTTTTTCTTCATTTCTAATTTCACTTATTCATTCTTTACTTCATTTGCTCACTGTCATTTGTACTCGCGTTCGTTGTTTCTTTCATTCTTTCCATTAATTTTATCATTATAAATATCATTCTTTCGTGGGTTCTTTCATTCTCTCACTCTTTCCTTCCTTATTTTCATCCTCCTTACCCCATTTGTAATTCTTTCTTTGTTTCTTTATAAATTTTCAAATTTTATTGCAGATTCCTATATTCCATGTGAATTTGTTCTTTCATTTCGTTCTCATTTTTTTTTTCATTTCTTCCTCTGTTCCGTTTTAATTAGGTCCTTTTTCTGTAACTCCTTTCCATCTATCCCATTTTTCTTCATAATATTTGCTTATCTAGGTTTCATTGCTTTATTTCTTCCTTTCTTCTTGCTTCAAGCAAAAACATTACGTCAAACAAGAAGCTAACACACTTTTTCTTTATTGCAAACGACAGTACGAAATACGTGTCGAGGTCCCACAATAAATCAATTCGTTTTAATCTAATCTTGGTCGAGCATTAGGCGATGTTTTTAAAGTCCTATGTTTATGTATTTATTTAGTCACAGTTTTTTTTTTCTAATTTATTTTATAAACTTTCGCGGATATGACTTTTTCTCTTCTTTTCTATGAGACTATCAAGTTTTTACATTCTCATCTTCCTTGACTAGACTCCAGTTGTGTGATAATCTTTCACCTCCTGTCACGACGGAATTGCTGGAGATTTGTCTTGAGAAATGCGAAGGTAGCAAAAAACAAAAAAAAAAAAGATCTAGTAGTTTTATGAACAGGAATAAAAGCAGTCGAAATAAATCGAAAATCGGGATTACCAGCATAGTATATATATATATATATATATATATATATATATATATATATATATATACGTGTGTTTTTAACTTTCCATCGTATGGGTTTAATTTCGATTATATCAGTTAGTTGTGACCAATCTATCACTTTCTATATGTTTGGGAAAGTGAGCATACGTGTGTTTGGAGTAGATAGACTAAACTATCGTCCGGTTCACACTCTATCCACGTCTATTGAACAGGCGAAGAGGCTCATACCTAGTTCCCTGTTTAGGATGTGGTTTCTTTTCCAATCTTTTCACTCTTACGTAGCCCCTGCACATCAGTGGCTTTACCGCCTTGCTTGGGGGGATATGATTAAAAAAATGTGTATGTATGCATGTGCGAGAGAGTATCTGCGATCAAATATCTGTTCGTATATCAGTTAGTTGTTTTTCTATATATTTAATATCTATTTATATCATGTGGCATAGTCATTCTTTCCTTCTCTTTCTCTCAAATTGTCGGTCTCACATTTGCATAAAATTCAGTTTG
>JBBBDQ010028915.1:0-142500 GCA_037127315.1 Ascarosepion bandense | reverse complement strand
AGAGTTCGAATTCTAGTTGAATTCACTGCATTCATTTACGCGCAAATACCTTTGGGAAAGGTATTAATCCGTCTCTTCCTTTCAGTTATGGGTTAAATAACAGGACAGATTGGTTTCTATAGCCTTGGTCCGCAACCAATCTACCGCATAAAGCAATGGCAACCTACAGCGGGATAATCTTCTGCCCAGCCAGTCATGTCTCTTTCGAGACATGAGCGCCCAAGCTTGTTTCACGTATGACACTTAACTGAGTGAACGTACACACTATGCAGACGTAGTTTCAATAAAATAACAAAAGCAGCAAATCAGAATTAAGGATTCAAAGCTTCGCCAATCAAATTTAAATTGAAGAGTCGAAAATTGGGGCAAAGTTGAGCCCATCCCTGCCAAAACATGCAGAGGAGAATTTGCATTTAGCGCAAAGCGATGAATGAAGAAAACAACGACATTGACAAATCAGGAAAGACGTATCTGCACGATACAATAGCACCGTGAAGTAAACCCACTTATGGAAAATTACATCACTTTGGTTTACAGTTTTCATTCCAATATATAGTTTTTTGTTTGTTTGTTCTAGAAATAGACTAGCAGTATAGCCCGGCGTTGCTCGGGTGTAATGAAAGCTTTAAAACTAATCCATAGTCCTGGAGGTCAGACTCAGCCTGAAGAATATTTGAAATAATAAATTAATTGTGACAAATTACCAATCGCACCTAGTATATATATATATATATATATACATATATATATATATATATATATATATATATATATATATATGTATACTAGCAGTATATATATATATATATATATATATATATATATATATATATATACTAGTAGTGTGTGTGTGTATATATATATATATATATATATATATATACTAGCAGTATAGCCCGGCATTGCTCGGGTGTAATGAAAGATTTAAAACTTATCCATGGTCCTGGAGCTCATTCTCTTTGGACGTTGGCACGAAAGACTAAAAAGCATTAGTTGTTTCCAGTTAAAACGAGTCTGTAGACTGAAAGAAAAATGAATAGATTTAAGTCAAATTTTGATTTCCTGGTATCGATATCAAATAAGTTTTTTCGTCGTAAACTGAATTTTGAGGGCAAATAAGTCCTCTGAGTAAATGCTATCATGTCTGAGACAAAGAACTAGAAATATACCTATTTAGATACAAAGCCGAAGCAAAAACTAAAATAAAAGTACTGGAAAAAATACAGATAAACCAACACACACAAAAATATCTTGTCTTTTATATATATATATATATATATACATATATATATTATCGATTTTATATTTTTAGTATTTATTGCCAAGTGGATAATCCTAAATGAAAATAGAATGGTCCGTTTGTTAATACTGCACAATAACATGTGCATCAAATGAACTGGTATGGTGTCCAGTTTTTGCTCTCCTTCCTATGCTAGTCTCTTCTTTTAATTGGCTGAGCTAGTCTCTTCTTCTGATTGCCTGAGTATATATATATATATATATATATATATATATATATATATATATACGTTTGTGAGTATAATAACCATCCTCAAAAACGATACATTTGTTTTAAAATACATTTCACACAATTTCTAGTAATAATAATTTTAACACTTCAGGGATAATTGTTATACTTAACACTTTGACTGACAAAAACGAGAGAACTCGTATTTCGTAGTTTCCGTCTAGACGATAACTACGAGTTATCTCGTGATGGCTACTTTTTATCGTGATTAGCATTTTTGATACATTTTCATTTGCGGCCGGCAACAATGATTTTATTAGAACTCATACTTTTTAGTGCGAATTGAATGTAAAAACTTCAGTTGAAGCTATAAATCAGCACATAAAATGTTTTATTGCATAATGTTGCTATAACAAAGTTTGAAGTAATTTTACCTAATTGATCTCTGGCTTTCATATACCTAATATGCGTCAGCAGCATTCAAAAGAAAATTAATCTTATCTAAAAGATTTAAGTATAGCTTTATTCATTTTTGGTTTAATAGATATTGGTTACTTTTTGCTTTCTATCTCTTCCGTAATTTCATAACCTTTTTTTTCTATCTCTTCTTCCCTAAAACAATGAAACCGTATTCATCCTTACAGGAAGTTGTTCTACATGCGATTTGTTTCATCTGTCCTGAGGTAACAATGTCCTTACTAAGACAAGAATAAGTACAAATATCTAAACTTATTTATAAATGAAACTGTGTCTCTGTGTGTGTGCGTGTATCCGTTACCTATAGACTTCGAAACGGCTGAACCGATTTTCTTGAAAATTTAAAAGTTGTACTATAAGCGTCTGCGAGTGTTCTTAGCTAGGTTTTGTGTTGAGGTACCTCCGATAAATATCGAAAATCGATAATCGAAAAAATCGGGTTATAGAAAGAGTGGTCCGATTTTAGTCAAATTTGATACACTCATAGACAAAGACATAAGAAACGATATTCAGAAGTTTCAAGGTTACAGTTTTTACAGTAGTGCAGAAAATTTGATATCCATATCAGGAAATCAAACTTTGACTTACATCCATTCATTTTTCTTTCAGTCTACGGCTTTGTTTTAACTGGAAACAACTGTTGCTTTTTAGTCTTTCGTGCCAACGTCCAAAGAGTCTGAGCTCCAGGAATATGGATTAGTTTTAAAACTTTCATTACACCCGAGCAATGCCGGGCTATACTGCTAGTCAATAATAAATATATGCGGGCACAAAAAGGCCGAATAGAAGAAAGCAAGCAAGTAAGAAAAACAAACAAGGTAGGGGAACTGTGTTAATCTGGATCTAAGAATGTTTTTCTCTCTAGCAGCATGTTGTTTATTAATTAGCATTTTTTATCTAATAAATTATGTTTATTTATTTGATTTAAAATGACGAGTTTTCTTCTATGTGCCCTGTCCCTTCAGTACGTAGGCGATCATGGCTTTCCACGTCTCGCTATACCTGGTGGCTCTTAGCACGCCTTCTCCTGTTACTCTACGCAACCCCCGTACTATCATCCACCTGATCAAGCCCATAAATTTAGAATATAGCTGTATAGAAACTAGCATGACCACAAAATGAGGGATCAGTTTATATATTGACTATAATATAGATTTGATCCCCCACTTTATATCCACATTGTAATTTCTTATAAACAGTTGGCATATATATTCTTCTTTTTTGTGCTCTGTACTTTCAGGACGTAGGCGATCATGGCTTTCCACGAATCCCTATCCCTGGTGGCTCTTAGCACGCCTTCTCCTTTTACTCCACGTAATCTCCGTATTGTCATCTACCTGCTCAAGCTCATAAGTCTAGAATATAAATGTATAGAAACTAGCATGGCCATAAAATGAGGGATCTGTTTATATATTGAATATAATATAAATTTGATCCCCCCACATTATACCCACATTATAATTTCTTCTAAACAGTTGGCGTATATTTTCTTCTATGATCCCTGTCATTTCAGGACCTAGGCGATCATGGCTTTCCACGTCTCCCTATCCCTGGTGGCTCTTAGCACGCCCTCTCCTGTTACACCATGCAACCCTCGTTTCATCATCCAGTTGATAAAATCCTTCAAATAAGTTATCCGCTGCTTTTCCTTATCTATTTTACCCTCTAACTGGCAAGTTATGATCATGTTCTCTAAGCCCTCTTTCCTCATTGCATGTCCCAGGAACTTCAGCTGCCTCTTCCTAATGCTCAGTATTAATTTCCTTTTCGTCCGCATAATTTTTAAAACCTCATCATTGCTCACATGAGCGATCCATGATATTCGCAGCATCCTTCTGTAGAACCACTTTTCAGTTGCTTCAAGTCTTTCCTTCATCTTTGCCGATATTGTCCAGCATTCACTGCCATACTGAAGAACTGACATCACATAGCAATCCAGAACTCTATTCTTTTTTTCTAGCGAATTTGTCCTGCTTTTTAATGTTTTACTCAACTTCTGGAATGCTTCCTTCGCCATGAGATTTACTAAAATATAATTGTTACGTCTAACTCCTGTTCTATTATAAGATTTGGTTTTAGCGATAATATTCCAGGTAATATTTGTGTTGTTGCTTATTAATTGTCAATGATACATAGATAAAGCTGGGTTTTTATTGTATATGCTATTATTTAAAGACAACGTGTGGTTATTGAAACGATATTTCCACTTATTTGCTGTTGCACAAAAAAAAAAAAGAATATTTATTCGAATGAAAGCAAGCTCTATAAATATTATTCACTGGCCGTTTGATGGACATGTCTTATATAACTAATTAATTTTATCAAATCCTTTTATCAAATCTTTTTTCAGATTCCAACCATTTTGCATGCCAACGCCAAATCATATGTTCCCATAGGAATCCAGTGTGGCTTCTTTTTGTCCACAGAAAACCATTATGTAATATTATACATTTTACTTGTTTTATGATATTTATTTCGTAATCAACAGTAGTTTCTTGCTAAAGTTAGAGCAGGCATTAGCAGATCCTCGGTAATGAAAGGAAGAATTCATAAATGTCGAATCGGATGAATGTACATTTACTCTTCATTTTGATATTGTTAAACCATTCTATGGCTACTGTTGGTTTATGCCTCTTGCTAATTCTTAGAGATTCCAATGTGTATTCACAGCCTCTTTTAAGTAAAGTTTTGCTGATTTTGCCGCTATAATTTATTGTTGTGTAATCGGTAGTGCTTAGGAAATTTTATTTGTGATCAATGTCATGAAAGTTTGCTCTTCTTGTAACTTCAATATTCTGGCCTCAATACTCATCTACTAACCACTGGACTCTAGCTCTCTCCCCTCCCCTGTATAACCTTCCCTTTCTCTCCACCTATGTATCTGTCATCGCACCTGCTTTCTCAGCTTTCTATTGTTCCTTTCTAACTAGTTTGTACTCCTCACTCTTTTCTAATTAATCTTCTTACATTTATGCAACCCCCTGCACATCAGTGGTGTTTCCGCCTTGCTCGGGGTGAAATGATTAAAAAAAAAAAACTTTTGATGTAATATTCTCAATTGTTAAATTATTAACTTTTTTACCGCTAGCTTTGTGGTAGATATACGCATCGGTTTTGTAATGGTTGCCCGCCGTATCTGCTTTAATAATCATTTTAACAGTTTTTGGAACATCGAGACGTCTTTTCTCAGTTATTTTTCATTACTAGATTTGGAAGATTTAATTTTGTCTATTAGCGAGAATAGATCTTTCTCGAATTCTAATCGTCGCATGGTGGTAATGTATTTTTTGAGGGGTACATCAATAGATAAATCTCTGTATCTTTTAGTTGTTGCACCCGTTCTTGTGTTTAAAAAGCGAAAGGTTCCACATCATTCTCTTTAAGACGCAATTGATTTTATGCAAAAGAGTAAGCAAAAAAGATATTTTTTCAAGAACCATAAAGTTTCTAGTGGAGGGATCCAGGTTAATAGGTTCAATATTCAGTAACAGTTATGATTACACATATAATTCTACATATATAATAATTATGATTATACATATACATATTTTATATATATATTATAAATATTTTATATATATTATATATATAGATATGAATATATAATAAAAATATAGCAAAAATATAAATATTATATTATATTTTATAATATACATATAAATATCATATACATATATATATATATATATATATATATATATATATATATAATAAATATTTTATATACATATTATAATTATGATTATACATATAAATATTTGTTATATATATTATAAATATTTTATATATATATGAATATAAAATAAAAATATAACAAATATATATATATATATATATATATATATATTATAAATATTTTATATATATATTATAATTATGATTATAGATATAAATATTTTTTACACATATAACAGTGCTCAAATGAAAGGAGAAAAATATAATTATAGCATATCGTACATATCTTATTTGTGTTATCACAAAAAGCGCTCGGTTTATAACAACAGAGCTATAATGTATATATCAATAAATATATATATTAAACCTCGCTGATAGTACGATTATGAGTTTCATGTGTACTGCAATTTTCAGTTGTTGAGAAACACCTAACTTATAAGTAATTTAAATTTTTATAAAAATATGTAATTTTTGAAATATTATTTGTATATTATGCTGAGCTTACAAGTATGTTAATTTTAATTTAAAAATTATATATGACACTTCAAATATGCATGATATATATATATATATATATATATATATATATATATATATATATATATATATGCAGAAAAATATATATTTGAATTGAAAATATGTGTATTCATATTAAAAGCAAGAGAAGATTACTAGAAATTTTACTAAAACATTCATAATTTAATTGTATCATTAAAATTAAAAATGAATTATTACTTAGTTATCAATTATAAATTATTCATGAATATTTAACCAATCTTTAGTTAATCTGTATAAACGTATTTAAGTAGATATTTATTTTATGCAAGCATACAATCATCAATTCATTTTTTTTGTTGGATTAACTAGGGTTATTCAAGTGTTTTAAAATAATTAATTTCACAGAAAGACATACATTGCATCCGTTACCTTTTACATTGTTAGATTTAATTCTGACTTCGATATCGTATTTGATGATAAGCGTAATAAGACCATTTTTAAAATGCAAGAAATATTTAGAAAGAGCAGAAACGTCTCTATAAATTAAAGTAGTTGAAACCATTCGATGATAGTAAAAACGAAATATCCAAAATTTTCAGTGGAACCAAAAAAAAAAAAAAAATAACAACTTTATCTATGGTAGCTCGGTATATAATGTTATCATTCAAATATTAACGGTTTGATAGATAGATCATATTTTTCTGAAAATATTGGCTGTTTAATAGAGAGATTATATTTTTACGACAGTTGTATTTGATTTTAAAAAATTACCGTTGTTTTTATAATACATACATTTATGGATAATATAATGTTTGTTGGGATATAGATTTATCAATGTTATTGACACTGCCTTAAAAAATTGCAACATTACTATTGTAAACATTTTTCGTACTGTTCGGTAATGGTTAAATTTCTGACGAAAAATTTTATAAAAAAATTTAGTTGAATTATTATGAAATATTCATGTTTAATATCATGACCGTTAAATGAATATATATATATAAATATATATATGAGCTAGATACGCAACGTAATCTTCAGGTGCTGCGTTATGTTTGTTTTTGAGGCTTAACGACCTATCAATCCTTATGTGATCATTTAAGGTCATAACCAATGATTTTGGGTAAGGTTATTTTATTTTTACAACATTTTATTTTCACGATTCATCGGGATTTATTTTTAAGAGCAGGGTCTCCAAATCCTACCCTTGTTGTTTAACCCATAACTGGAGGGAATGGACGGATTAATACTTTTCCCAAGGGTACCAGTGCTTAAGTGAATGCAGTGTATTCAACTGGAATTCGAACTCAGCTCACCGATTTCTCTTTCCGAGCCGATATCCACTGCACCACAACGCACATCCGTCACTATAGGCTTACAGCACCTGGCATTCCCAAGCGGTCACCCATCTAAGTACTGACCAGGCTCAACGTTGCCTAACTTCGGTGATCGAGAGAAAACCGGTGTATTCAACATGATAGACCGTAACCCTACTGCTGCGTTAAGAAAACATGTATACTTATTATGAAGTAATTTATAGCCTGCATATTTTACGTTCATATATTTTAAGAGAATCAATACTCAATATTACATATTCATATGTACATATATACATATGATATATATATATATATATATAATTATTTATTACGTTAGAACATGGCGACATTACAAACTACTACAAATTTGAATAATTCTTCTGTTTGTGTATGTGATTTCATCAATGTTTTTTTAAAATGCCAAAATTTTACCGGACACACTGTAATCGATATCTATATCTCTCTGGAATTCAGTTCTGGCCAAAATTTAAAATTTCTCTCTCATCGGCGTTTCTGTTGTCTCTCCCCGTTTCTTCCTCTCAGCATTTTCTCACTTTTTCTTCTTTGTTCTCTTCTTTAGTTTCTACTTCTTCTGTATCTTTGTTTTTCGACTTTCCTTTCTTCTTATTTATAAATGGACAATTCTTCTTTAAAAAAAGATGCCATAATATTTGAGTTCAAACAATTAACCGATGTCAATTACTGTCTGCAATTCACTTCCGGTCAAAATTTCTAAATTTTCTCTCTTAGCCGTTACCAGTGGCTCTTTCCTCTCTACATTTTCACCCCTATTTTCCTCTTCACTTTCTATTCTTTCATTCATGTACCTCTTTCTTTTTTTTTCCTTCTTTTTCTTTTTCTTAATTTATCATCTTTTCTCTGATCTTTTCATCCCACTTTCTCTCCCTCTTTTTTTTTGTGCGAAAACAAAATCCAAAAATAAATGGAAGTATTGTTCTTAAAAGTATTTTTCTAATAAAAAGGTTTAGTACCATCATTCTTAATTAAGTGATGAGACATTATTGTTTCAATGTCGAAACTAAATGTACAGTTTTGTTGTGTTGTCGTTTGCGCATGTTCTGACGTAATAATTAATAATAAATATTAATTGCCCTGGGCACTTTATTAAATTAATGGTTTGAACGTTGCAAATATTTTCTTCGTTCCCTAATCATTGGTATATATATATATATATATATATATATATATATATATGTGTGTGTGTGTGTGTGTGTGTGTGTGTGTGTGTGTTAAAAATATATGTATGTAATTATAAATATATATATATTTATATATATATCCAATTTGTTAAATATATTATTTATATATAATATAAGCGCGGTACATATTTGAAAGCGATCAATATTAGTGATAGAGCTGACATATTCATATAGATACGTGTGAGTCTGTGACCCTGGGTCTCACGCTCTTGCGATCGTCAGACAAATTTGTCTGACAATCGCAAGGGCGTGAATCCCAGGGTCATAAACTCACATCTATCTATCTATCTATCTATCTATCTATCTATCTATTTCTCTCTCTCCATATATATATATATATATATATATATATATATATATATATATATATATGGGGGATTGTATACAGAATTAGAAAAATATTTCAACATCCCTTAAACGTGCGGATGTGCAATAGCAGTAACCTAACAAATTTAATTTGTTTTTTTTTGTTTTTTTGTTTTATAAGCGTTTCACCCCGAGCAAGGCATGTCACTGCCACTACTGCGCAGGGGGCTACGTAGAGTGGAGAAAGGATGATTAAATATAGGAAATGTCAGAGGGTGGGTGATAGGCGGGTAAGGATACCGAGAATGACGGGTTTGTTAAAGTTCGTTTTTTTTTTTTGCTATCATTCACTATCCCTTCACACCTAGGCTATATGTCATAGCTTCTCGTCCAATGGCTAAAATTTTTTTCCAAAATCATAAAAAGGGAAAGGGGAAATGGTAACAAATTGTTTGACATCTTCTGCCATAGTCGGTTATGGCATGTAACATCAAGTGAATGTCATTCAATAAGAAAGTGAAGGAATATTTTTTTTTATCTGTGTTTTTTTTTTTTTCGTGGGAGCTAAAGTTTTCTTCAGTATGGCCTAAATCTACACCCGAACAGAAATGTCGACTCGGGGAGCGGACGAGGTTTCCACGATCTATTGATACCTGCAGTTGACTCTGATTAAACCAAGCAAACTTTTGCTCCCTTAGCATGGTTATGATTTTGTTTTGATTTTTGTACACAAAATACTAATGAGGAGGGTTTTATATCTTTTTAATTGGTTGAATAACATAAATGAAAATAACATAACACTGAGTAGGTTTGTTTAAATGTATATACTTACGTTTACATGTTTTTCTGATATAATTACAACCTCCGAAATTTCAAATACAGCATCACTTGCCATCTTCCTTCTCCCTAATTATTTTTCTCCTGTCTTAATCACATCCACCGCTTATCCTTTCTTAGGCATCCCCTGTACGCTTCCCTTTTGTTACACTTTAATCCCTTGTATACCAGTGGCGGTCCTACCTTTCTTGGCGTAAAATGATTCTAAAAAAAATGTTTATATCTCAGTGTGGGGAAACAAATATCGTTATTTATCACTTTAAGCAGAGCGTCTTCAAATTATTTACAAGATCGAAACAGTTAATATATTTGTTTATTTGTTTTTATGAAAACGCGTAAGATTACTGCCAAACAGGGTGTTATCTATGATTGGACTATAAATTGCTTCAAGAACTCAGTGTGAGATTAAAAATGGGAAATTTTATACCTGATGGATGGCACGCAAGTCGATATATGATTAGTATCGACTGTGTCACCACGGGGGGTTATGATGTTGAAAATCCTGAAATCCTTAGTGATCTTAATCATAACTAATTGTATTTGGCCCAGTGAATTGGTTAGTTCCTGTGACTTGATCCAAAGAGTTGTGTGTTCAATATCAGGCCACAGCAGTGGTGAATTTCATTTTTGTTTAGCGGCGTATTATCCTCTGTGGGTTATTTCATGCCAAAAAGTAGGGTCTTAAAGTTTTTTTTGTTTTTTTTTCGGTTATAGTGAGAACGTTGATTTAGTCAAATTTTAATGAAAAGTTTTTGTTTTTAATTTTTTTTATTTTAGATAACTGAAAATGACTTTTAGTTTTGTATTCAAAGATATTTTGTGGAGAATATTTTTTTTCAAAAATGTGTTATGGAAATAATTTTTCTTCAAAACTGTATTGTTGGTAATATTTTTCCTTAAAAATGTATATTTTTCTATAAAAGTCTATTTTATGTCTATATTTCTGTAAAAGTGTATTTTTATACTTTCATTTTTTTTAACCCAGTTTGGGGGTTACCTATTTGTCCATAGCTGGAACCCTAACTGGTCCTACCACTCCGGGTCAGGGTCGACCTGGGAACAACAGCAATTAAGAGGTTGTTCCATGCTCCTCACAACCTCTCAATCAGAGGCCTTGCTACAGGATGCAGTTTACCATCATACTCAGGAGATAGCAGTGGTGAGCAAGTAACTTGCAGTGTTAGGGGGAGATAACAAATTACTTCTGATCGAGGCATGACTACGCAAGTAATGGAGTTCATATACCCCACTGATTGTAATAAATGTTTCTTTTCGAAATTCATTGCACCTGAAGAAGGCTAGAGCGTACAACATCCGAAACGTCATACAAATGGATGAGGAAAACAGTCCGAATAATGTAAATATTGTGTCGTTAATTGTGTTTTGCTAAAGAATCAGAGAAATGTATTTCACAAAATCAATTCTTGATCTTTTGCCAGACTTAGCTACTATGAGAAAATATCTCTAAAAGTTTTCTCTTAAAAAGCAATATTTCATAAACTTATTTGATTTTATCCCTCAACCAGCAATATTTTTGTCGTGCGTATATCAAGTTATAGCGCAAATTTGGAAGATATATCTGTTTTTAATAAAATTGATCAACGGGTCAAAGAAAATCGGCAAATTGCCAGTCTATTTCCTTTAGACCAAAGGCTTGTCGCAAAAATTCTGAAGATCTGTGATCCATACAATATGTGGGAAAAATTCAAAAGCACCTCGATCCTAGAAAATTCTATGGCAATTCAAGTTTAACAGAGAGGTGAATATGTTCACGTAATAGCATATTCATTCCCTTGCAGTTGTAACAAAGAATATATAACTGAAATTAGTCGCCGCATAAAAGTAAACCTGACGGGATTATCAAAAAGCCGTAATAAGGAGAAAATCAATGAAATCAGTTGTTTATGAAGCTATAGGCAAACTGATCCTCAGAAGTAATGTTGTATCGCCGAGGTGGTAGTACGATATACCTGATGATGTGTGCTGAAGTATATACAGCATACTATCCATGCTAATGGATATTAAGTATAAACAAGACAAACAGAGAGAAGACAACAACAATTAGAAGAGAGGAGAGGTTAAGTTGTTAAAGTGGCAGAATGCACAGTCCGTTAATGATAATCAATGACACTCCGAAGTTTTTGCGCCCTAGCCTCGTGGGTAAAAAACCAAAGTAGATGCGACCGAAGGCCGATTAACTTGGGTAAAACAGAGCCTGTGAGCTCGGACAAAATTTCTTGTCTGCTTTTCCTCAGACGAGACGCTACACTACGGCGGAGCACCGCCTTGGTTCACCTCCTCTCGAAAGTCAGACAAAGTGAACAACTGCTGCACGCAGTTCATCTTCTGAGATTTCTGAAACTGTCAATGTTACTCAGGATCCCTGACTTTTATTAAATTTTATTGACATAGCTATTTCGGTCAGTCAGTTAAGTGCCATACATGAAACACGCTTGGGCGATCATGTCTCGAAACAGACACGACTGACTGTGCAGAAAATTATCTCACTGTAGGTTGCCTTTGCTTTCTGCGTTAGACTGGCTGCCAGCCAAGGCTATAGAACCCAATCTGTTTTGTAATTTAACCCATGACTGGACGGAAGAGACGGATTAATACCTTTCCCAAGGGTATTTGCGCGGAAGTGAATGCAATGAATTAAACTGGAATTCAAACTCGGCTCTCCGATTTCTTCTTCCGAGTCGATATCCACTGCACCACAATGCACATCCAGCTATTTCGGTACACAGACTATTTTATCTTTGAGAGCGCTAAAGATGTGTCAGCTGCTCTACAATATGTAGAAATCCTGACCTAACCATGACTGGCAACATCAGTGCACCACCAAGGCGTCACGTTTAATAGATTTTATCTGAAGGGTCAATCTAAGCTCTTGAATTTCTACAATTCTCCCACTTTCCACTATATCTAATAACACAAAACAATGTATAGGCTTTTCATGGAAGGAACCTCCTCCGTCTCTTTTACCATTCTTTCTACAGTTGAAAATCTTCTATGCGGCCTTTTACGCGATTAATTTTATAGCCACCTGCATATTTTTCCCCTCAAACAAAAATTCGCAAACCTGTCGATACTTTATCGTTATTTTCATTGCAAATCTTCTGACGCGATACACCTGTTTTGACAGCTAAGCACCACCGTGCCACGTACAAAGGAAGGAATCATCCACATTCTTTTCATATTCCATCGTTAAAAAGGAACTACTAAACAGGAAGCTTTATCTTAAGAACCACTACATTAAAAAAAACTGTCAAGAGGTAGTTTTACAAGTTGCGACAATGATCTTCTTCATGTGTCGGGTTTCTTCAGGACTTAAACGATTATGGTTTTCCATATGCTTCTGCCCCTTGTCGCTCTTAGTATTTTTTGTATTGGTATCTATCTCATATATATATATATATATATATATATATATATATATATATATATATATCACTGCTTTCCTCTGTCTCTCTTTCCCTCTGTCTGTACTGCGAGTATCAAATTCTTCAAACCCTCCTTCCTTCTTACGTGTCCTAGAAACTTCAACTGTCTATTCCTGCCTTTTAACTATAAGTTTTTTTTCATGTTTGCATCCTCTCCAACACCTCGTCTTTGCTCACTTGCTTGGTGCATGCTATCCTTAGCATCCTTCTGTAGATTCATATTTCTGCTGCCTCGAGCCTCACTTTCAAACTTGAAAATATTGTTCCGCATTCTCTGCCATACAAAAGAGACAGATATCAAATAGCATTTCAGCACTTTTATATTTCTTTTTTGTTTCCAATGAAATTTTCCTATATCTCAGTAATCCGGTCATCTTTTGAAATGCGTCCATGATGCCATTTACTCAGAGGACTTATTTAGCCTTTAAAATTCAGTTTTCTACAGAAAACCTTTTTCATATCGGTACCGAAAATCAAAATGTGACTTACATCCATTCATTTTTCTTTCAATCCATGGTTTTGCTTTGACTGGAAACAACTACTGATTTTAGTCTTTCGTGCCAACGTCCAAAGAGTCTGTGCTCAAGGACCATGGATTAGTTTTAAACCTTTTATTATGCCCGAGCAACGCCGAGCTCTACTGCTATAAACTTTATAAACATCATTTTTTACCCACTCTAAAATTCACTCAATCTCTTTCTTAAGTGTATCTGGCCTAATGTCTAGCGGACATAAATACAATAAACAATTTTAATGTTACATACATTTTATCTAAATCTCAAATACATGGTTAACTGGCATAAAGTTTATTCGAAGATTTTAAGAATGTTAGAAGAAATTAAATTTATAGGAAAGAAAAAGAGAATAAAAAAACACAGCCAACAACGTTATGCAGAAATAAATAAAAGGATATTAAAGAAAAATATATATAGAGAAGGTAAAAAGAAAGATACGATGAATGCATGGAGAATGAAATTAAGAGAATAATATTAAAAGAAAAACATATATAATTTTCGAAGAATGAAATAAAGAAAAACAGAAAGAGAGTAATAAAGAAAGAAGACATTTATACAGATAAGAAATTTAGTGAATAATAGTGAAAGAGAATATTTATGCAGTCAAAGAAAAAAAGGAAGAAAGAAAATCATTGAAAATCTGAGAAATTAATTGAAGCTAATAATATTGCAAAAATATTTTTTAAAAAAAGTAACGAAAGAAAGAGAAAGAAAGAAAGAATGACTGAATGCATTCATGAATAAAAAAATGAAATCCATGAATAATGTTAAAATGTATATATATATATATATAACAGGGTGTCCATAAATTCCGTGTACACTTTTAAAAAATTATAACTTTATTTGTGTTTGTGATAGAAATAACCTGTAAGAAATTCCTTGAACAATTAATCTTCAAAGATAATACAGTGTTTCAACAAGATGGCCCCACTTGGCACTTTGCTCTGCGTGTTAGACAGTTTCTAAATCAAGAATTTTCTAACAGATGGATCGAAATGGGTGGACCATTTTATTTGCTTCCATGTTCGCCAGATTTGATTCCATTAGAATTTTTTCATGTGAAAACAATTTTATGCAACCAAATCTCGTTCATTAGAAGATTTGAAAGCTAAAATAACTAATGTGATTTCAGGCATTACTGTAAATCAGTTGGCAACTTTTTTCTTGAACTGCAAAATCGTATTACTCTTTGTGTTGCTAATGACGGAGGACATGTGGAAACTTAAATAAAATTTCAATAAAATCTTGACAAATATAGATTTACTACTTTCTAATCGTTTTTACAACTTATTTTTTTAAAGTACACACGAACTTTATGGACACTTGCTATATATATATATATATATATATTATAAATTATGTTTTAGACATAATTTCTTCTATATATGTCCTCTTCTCTACAATCATATGGCTGTTGCAGTGTTTGGACTCAGACACATCATCGGGAGAAAAAAAAAATATATATATGTTTTTCTCCCGATGATGTGTTTGAGTCCAAACACTGAAACTGCCCCATATGATTGGAGAGAAGAGGATATATATAGAAGAAATTATGTACATGTTCTAAAACATAATTTATAATAAATATTCACAGCTCTATACATCATATATCGAGCACTGTTTTAAATAAATCTTTGGGACGGAAAAAAAACGTTTTTTCTTTTTTCTCTACTCTACTCACTCGGATATATATATATATATATATATATATATATGTGTGTGTGTGTGTGTGTGTGTGTGTGTGTGTGTGTTTAAGAAAACTGTAAGAAAGAAAAATCATGCAAAGCACGCAAATAAGGAAAACGAATAAAAGAACGAAATATCAAACTAATAATAATGAAGGAAAAATCAGTTTTGCAATTGCCTAAATAAAAGGAACATTAATGAAAAAAGGACGAAAAAATAAATGGTAAAAGACCAAATTAAAAAAAAAATGAAAGAAAAATACAGAAAGACAAAGAATGAAAAACAGATAAGAATGAAAAGAAGAGAATGAATATAGTAAGAATTAATGAGAATAATATTAACAGAAAGCAAAAGCATGAATGAAAATGAGGGAAGACGAAAGGAAACAATGAATACATTAAATCATTAATTAATTAATCAATTAATTAGTGTGACCCATAGATGCATTCTAGAAGATGAATAGAGTGTTAAGTGACAGGAAACCTTTGCTGAAAACGAAGCGAATGCTGGACAATCTCATCAACGATGAAGGAAAGATATGAAGCAAGATGATGAAGATACCATGGACGTGAGGATTAAAAAGAAACTGATACTTAACATCAGGAAAAGACGGCTGAAGTTTTTGGGACAAGTAAATACCTGGGAAGTGTTCTGACAGAAGACGGAACGTGCAACACAGAAATCCGAAGGCGAAATGCCATGGCGAATTACGCTTCCAGAAGCTGAGTAAAGTATTAAGACACAGGAAACATTCACCAGGAACAAAGAAGAGAGTACTAGGTTGCTATCTGATGTCAGGTTTTCAATATGGCAGTGAATGTTGGACAATATCAACAAAGATGAAGAAAAAACTCGAAGCAGCTGAAATGTGGTTCTACAGAAGGATGCTGGGGATATCGTGGACCGAGCATGTGAACAATAATGAGGTTTCGGAAAGGACGGAAACGAAAAATAAATTAATACTGAGCATCAGGAAAAGACAGCTAAAGTTCCTGGGAAATGCAATGACGAAGGTGGGCTTTGAGAATCTGATACTAATAGACCAGAAAGAGGGGAAAAGAGACAGAGGAAACTAGCGCATAACATATTTGAAGGGCCTGAGCAGGTGAATGACAGAACGGGGGTTGCGAGATGTTACAGGAGAAAGCGTGCTAAGAGCCAGCAGGGATAGGGAGAGGTGGAAGGCCACGATCGCCTACGTCCTGAAAAGACAGCGCACATAGAAGAAGATGAATTAGGAAGGAGGTCTTGGAGAAGCTGAGTTTCACGGGACGGATAAAGTGGAATCGGCACAAGGAAAAGCATCGCACGCTATATCTGATGGAATGGAACAGATGAATGGTGGAATACGGATTGAGTAAATTAACAGAAGTAATATTAAAAGAGTAACAAGTGATAGGGGAAAATAGAGAGCCATGATCGCCTATATCCTGAGAGAATACTGCACAATTATGATGGTAATGATTGTTGAGGTAAATGAGGTATTTAAGTAGCATAAATAAAAGAAAAAATCAGAGATGAATAAAATAAAAAAATAGATTAGAAAGATTATGATAAATAAATAATTGTTGTTAAATGAACGAAAACAAATCTAAGCATATTTGTCATTTAACAACTGCCGAGCCCACAGGATCAAACCTATTATATTAGCGATGGCTTGCCTCATAATTTTGCTGACTCAATCGACAGAGTAAAGTAAATCCATCTACCACGCCCCACCGAGTCCAGCATATTTAAAGAGAAGTGCACAAGAGTATGGCATCATGTAGTCGAAAATACTATACTAACGAACAAGTGTCGCACTGGAACTAACGAGAAGGTAGAAAAAATGACCTTGGTTGAGTTTAGTACATTCCAATGAAACATATGTGAATACCGTTTAAATCGAATTCATGTACTGGACAGTCTGAAAGTGAGGATTATTATTTATATCACAGTAGACTGTCGGCGTATTTGCAGAAATTAGCAATATCTGACACAAGGACAACATAATGAAGCATAGAGTAGTTGTCAGCAACAATGGTTAAATAAATTATCTTTGTCACAATTACTATTAAGTTATGTGCCGGTAAGAAAGAAAGAAAGAAAGAAAGAAAGAAAGAAAGAAAGAAAGAAAGAAAGAAAGAATAAATACAACAAAAGAAACAAAATGAAACTATACCTGGATGAAAGTCAAGATGAAAGAATGAAAAATGAAACGATATACGAATGAAAGAAGAATAGAAAGGAAAAGTAATAAAAAGAAAGAAAGAGTAAAGAAAATTAGGAAATTAATGTGGAGATAGCCAAACAGACAGACAAACAAACAAAAATTAAAAAAATAAAAAAAAAATAATAAAAAACAAATATACAGAAAATGAAAGAAAGAAAAAACAAAAGAAAGAAAAATCAAAAAATAAGAAACAAAGAAAAAAGAAAAGAAAAAAGAAATTAAAAATGAAAAGAAAAAAGAAATTAAAAATGAAAAAATAAAGAAAAGAAGGAGCCAAAAATAAAAATAAAGACATAAATAAAAGAAAAAAAAAGAAAAAACAAAAAATAAGAAACAAAGAAAAAACAAAAAATTAAAGAAAGAAAAAAGAAAAGAAAAAAGAAATTAAAAATGAAAAAATAAAGAAAAAATAAAGAAAAAAATAAAGAAAAAAAGGAGCCAAAAATAAAAATAAAGACATAAATAAAAGAAAAAAGAAAGAAAAAAGAAAAAAAGAATAAAAAGAAATTATGAAAGAAGAAATAAAGAAAAAACAAAAAAAAGAAAGAAAATGAAAAAGAAAAAGAAATAAAAACATAAATAAAAAGAAAAAGGAAGAAAGAAAAAAGAAAAAAGAAAGAAGAAAGAAAAAAGGAAAAAGTAATTAAGAAAGAAAAAACAAACAAAAGAAAGAAAAACGAAAGAAAGAAATAAAGACATAAGTTAAAGGAAAACGAAAGAAAATAAGAACGAAAAAACAAAGAAAAAAGAAAATACAAAGAAAAACAAAGAAAATGAAAGGAAAGAAAGAAAGAATGACGTTAAGGAAGAATGATGCGCAGAAAGAAAATAACGAACTAATAAACTAGATGAAAGCACAGCAAGATGAAAGAAAAAATGAAAGAGAACAAAAGAAAAAAGAATGAAGGAAAGAGAAAAATAAGAAAGAAACTGAGAAAGTAATAAACAAAAGCACCAAGAGAAGAAACCGGAAGGAATGTATGAAAATAAGCAAAAAAAAAAAAAAAAAAAAAGAAGAGGAAGAAAAAAGAAAGCAAGTAGGAAATAAACGATAAAAATAATGAAAAACAAATTAAAGCAGAAACACAGAAATAAAATAAAATAAAATAAAATAAAATAATGAATGAAAAAACATACGAAGAAAAAAGTAACAAAAGAAAAGAAACAAACAAACATTAAAAAAGAAAAAAGAAAATGGAAGAAAGTAAGAAAGAAAGAAAGAAAGAAGCAATGAAAGAAAGAATGAAAGTACTGTATTGCAATAAAAAGTATTAAAAAGGGTGGTCAAGAATACGGACTTCTCGTAGATCTTAGCTTCATCTGTAATCAGTCGAGACAGACGGGTGCTCACAGACAACAGTATATCAAGAAAAAAAAGTAAAACGCAAAAAAAAAATGTAAAAAAAAAAACAGTATTTTTACAGATTACTCCTGAATTTATTTTTATATATATTTTTACTTTTTGCCCGCGCATTAGAATTCGCCCAATTCTATCCCGTCTGCAGCTTTTCTCCTGACCAAAGTAAAATTAAAACAGTCTTTCTCCAGTTCTGTTATCACCTCTTATGACCAATATATATTATAGAGAAAAAAATACGAGTGGGTAGAGAATTAGGCGGGGACTGCAATGGTATTAAAAAAAGGACCGAGAAAATTAAACCAGAAATATTTAGATTAGTCTGACAGGAGCCAATTTTTCAAAATCGAATCGAAATGATTTGTCATGGCCGAGAGAATTACGAGTGGAATCTTATTTAAATTGCCTTTCGAAGATAAAAAAAAAAGGCTGCGATTTTGAAAGCTATTTTGAAAGCCCTCTCCCAAACATTCACTATGTCTTCATATGTCTTTTTTCCTCACTCTCTCTCTTTCTCTGTCTTCTTTCTGTCTGTCTTTCTTTCTTTCTTTCTTTCTTTCTATCTATCTTCGACGTAGTGTAATGCTCAGCAAGCTTGTCTCGCTAGAACTCATTACAACTGAGAAGTGAGTTCGATTCTGACTGGGTACCCCATACTTTCGGCCTTGTACCACATCGAAGTGGCACTTAGGAAATCAACTATTTATCTATCTATCTTTGACGTTGTGTAAAGATTAGTAAGCTTAGCTCATTAGAAACTATTTTACCTAAATAGTGAGTTTGCTATTCACTGGGTACTCCATACTGTCGGCCTTGTGCCACACTTAAGCATTGCTTAGAAAATCAACTATCTATTTATTCTGTTGATATCTATAAATGAGCGCTTCGACGCGACGAAATGGTTAGCAAGAATGTCACGCTAGAACAATTTTGACTCAGTGGTGAGTTCGATCAGATAAGATACAGTATCTCTCTCGCTGGTTATCTATAAATATCTCTACTGTTCATATCTATCTATTAAAGCTATTAATGCAAATCAATCTCGATAGCTAGCTATCAGTCTGTCAGTCTATCTCAGCTAACTTAACAATTCCTCTGTCCCTCTGATTACATATGTCTCTCATAGTTAATATCTATCTATCTATCTATCTATCTATCTATCTATCTAAGTTTATTAATATCTATGTATCTATCTCAGCTTGTACACATCATATGTATGTATGTATGTATGTATGTATGTATGTATCTATCTATCTATCTATCTATTTCAGTCGGTTTTTATCTATCTATCTATCTATCTAAGTTTATTAATATCTATGTATCTATCTCAGCTTGTACACATCATATGTATGTATGTATGTATGTATGTATGTATGTAGGTATGTATGTATGTATGTATCTATCTATCTATCTATCTATCTATCTATTTCAGTCAGTTTTTATCTATCTATCTATCTATCTATCTATCTATCTAAGTTTATTAATATCTATGTATCTATCTCAGCTTGTACACATCATATGTATGTATGTATGTATGTATGTATGTATGTATGTATCTATCTATCTATCTATCTATCTATCTATCTATTTCAGTCGGTTTTTATCTATCTATCTATCTATCTATCTATCTATCTATCTATCTATCTATCTATCTAAGTTTATTAATATCTATGTATCTATCTCAGCTTGTACACATCATATGTATGTATGTATGTATGTATGTATGTATGTATGTATGTATCTATCTATCTGCACATGCTGTGAATGTCAATATTTCTATCACGCCAGCTACATATCGGTTGAACTATCAATCTATCTCAGTTTTGTTTAGCGATCACTCTGTCCATCTGACTGTATATTTCTGTTCGTCTGTCAGTTAATTACTAAACGTGATACACGTTTTGATGATCATATCTCGAAAGAGACATACCAGACTGAGTAGAAGATTATCTCGCATTTAGGTTGCTATTGTTTCTGCGGTAGACTGTTTGCCAGCCAAGGCTATAGAACACAATTTTTCCTATTATCTAACCCCTAACCGGAGGGAGGTGACGGATTAATTTAATACCTTTCTCAATAGTATTTGCACGTAATATGCAAGGAATTCAAGTGAAATTCGAACACAGCTCCCCAATTTATCGTTCCGAGTCGATATTCATTGCTCCACAACACATTACTTTAATTTCTATCTCACTCTCTCTCGCTTTCTCTCTCTGTCTCACCCCCTCTCTCTCTCTCTCTATATATATATATATATATATATATATATATATATTAACAATAAAATATTGAAATCATACAACAAAAATTACTCTAACACTCATGTCAGTTTGCCCCATAATAACTGGGTACTCCATACTGTGTAAAGATTAGCAAGCTTAGCTCACTAGATCCTAATTTTTAATTGTAGGAACCCGAACGTATGACTCATGCCTAATAAATGCTTAACAAAATCCCTGGTATATATGTTTTCGACTTCATCCGCAGAATGAAGCTACAATTTATATCAGAAACACAATAAACATTTTTAAAAAACGCTTTTACAATTACCTCTCATCCTTCAATAACAAGGACGGACAAAATTTGACAACACTTTCTAAATGTTTTGGAAGTTAAAAAATGAAAATAAAACAACTAAAGTTAAATGGAAATCCTCAAATAAGCCAAAACATCAAAATCCGTAAATCAAGCGTGCTTCCTTTGTCTTCAAGAAAAAATGGAAATCATTAAATATATGAGGAGCAACATATTACTAAATCAGAGGCATGAAACCACAGTAAACTGCAAACACATTAAAGAACTAATCTTACAATCATGCTAAAATTACAAAAGCTAAAGTTAGGATCTTTAGAAACGATAAACCTTTTCATATTAATATTAGAACCACGATATTCACTTTTAACTGTATAATTTCTCCACTTTTTTACTACAAATTGTCATGTAATTAAAGTTTTATATAAAAAAGAGATTTCCTAAATTTTAAATTAAGTTTAAATATAAAAATATATTAAATATAAAAATTAAACTTAAATACAAAAATATGTGTACCCGTATACTTCACTAATACAGATGGATTTGTCCACTATCAATTCCTATCACTTTTTAACCCATCCTCTCCTACTCCCTCCCACCCCATATACATTTCCTTACTTCTTTTTCTTTGTTTAACGCGATGGACTGGCCATAAAAGGCTGTAAACGACCATACCTTATCTACCGTTAAACGTATCTCTAAAATTTTCAACACGTCCATTAATCACATCTCTCATCTTTTTCTTTCCTACTTTTGTTTAAATTTTAATTTACAACATCCAACTCTGATTTCCTATTTTCTACCCCACTACTTCTCACACATAATTTGCCAATATAAGGTAAAGAATTTTCCATCTCTCTTCACACTACTTGAAACATTGTCCTTTCAATGTCGAAACAAAATGTACACTTTGTAGTAGATGGTTATTTGTACATGATCTAAACAATAATTTATAATATATATTCCTAATTCTATTTTTATATTGAGCACTTTTTTAAATAAATGTTTTGAATGTTGTTAATATTTTCTTCGTTTCCTATTCACTATAAATCTACCTTCCGCCCGTGCATTGAATACTGTTGCCATATCTCGTCGGGTGCCCCTGCTATTCTCCTTGGGCTTCTAGACAAAGCATAGCGGAGGGTCTGTAATGTGATCGATACCGACTTAGCAGACCGCCTGCAGTCTCTCTCTCACCGGCGCGACGTGGCTTCCCTGTGTCTCTTCTATAAATACTTTCACGGCTTCTGCTCCGATGAACTTACATCACTGGTGCCCCCTAGGTTCGAATTTGTACGATATACTAGATTAGCAACTAGATCCCACATTTTACAGTGAAACCGATAAAATGCAACCGCAATTTCTACTGTAACAGATTCTTTTCTCGCACTTCCCGACTGTGGAATTATCTTCCACATGACTGCTTCTCGACGGCTACAATCTCCAGGAGTTTAAATGTAAGGTCAATAGACACCTCCTAACAAACTAACTTCCATTCTTTCAAACACTCTTCCCACCGACCCAACTATATATCACCCCCACTTCTGAAATTTCCTATATCTAACCACTCTTCCTATTTACCTCCCCCTATGTAGCCCTAAGCGCAATAGTGGCAGTGGAATGCCTTGCTTGGGGTGAAATGATTAAAAAAAAAAACTTCATATATATATATATATATATATATATATATATATATATATATAAATCTTTAAAAAGAAAAGACGTCATAATTATCCCAAAACCCGAGGAACATTTCGGCCAACACTTATCAAGGGCTTCGTTGGCTTAAATTGTAAAGGGTCATGAAAAAGGACTAAACCAAAAGGGATTACTCACAATACTGGGAGAAGATGGAACTCGTTTAAAAGTAAACTTCAATAAAAAAAATATATTAAAATGTAAGGGGGTGTATACATATAATTCCACAAGAGTGAAATAAAAGAGAAAAAAATGTTACACTCACAAACTCTCCAGTAATTGCAAGGAGCGAAGGAAATGCTCTTTCTGCCTGCACAGGCTCGGCTGCTGGATTTTAGGCAAATAGCCTCCAAAACACGAAGATAATATGCCGATCGAACACTGTGCAGAAGAGAAAAGCAGTTGTCTTCATACGAGGAGGCACATGCTTGATTGTCCAGCAGGTGTTGGCCAATTGCTGAATCCAGAACTGCTTGGGTTGTTCTTATAGTTCTAAAAGGGCTACCTGAATGTATATTCGCGGGGACGTGTTGTGCAACACGCGTCTCCAACCTCAGACTGGTTAGTCCTATATATGCCGCATCGCAACAGCATTGAAATTTACAAACAACAGAGCTTTTCCAAAAATGGGCAACCGATCCTTAACGAAAGATAGAAACACAGGTCTTGTCTTAAAAACAACACGCAACTGCACTGAAAATTAACCGGACAAAACACATGCCGAAACTTTGTCAGTGACAGTTTGACATTTCCTTCCAAGCCAGGGTAATTTTAGGTAAAAAGGACAGCGACTAGGCCCTTCAAACTTTGGTTCTTTAAAACGTTTGATCTTACGGTCAATAACCCATTTTACCACATTAATTGGGTACCCATTCCCTTCGAAAATATTTTGCAAACGAATTACTTCGTTGCTCAAACACTCCGGAGAACAAATATTTAGAGCACGGTGAACCAATTTTCTATTAGACCAATTTTACGGGCATAGGAACAAATGACTTCCAATTAGTGTACAAACCAGTAAAAGTAAGTTTGCGAAATACCAAAATCACGAAAAACTCGTCCCGTCGCTGAACATAGACATCCAAAAATGGGAGACATCCATCCTTCTCTGTCTCCATAGTAAACTGAAGAGAGGGATGTAAAGAGTTTAACGGAACTAAAAAACGTTCAGCATCAGAAGCGTTATTAAATAATGAGAGGGTTGTCATCAACATAACGTCGATATATTAAAGGCTCATCAACCTTCTCAAATAACACACGCTAATGATATCCCACAAAAATATTTGCAAGAACAGGAACCCAAGGACTACCCATCGCGACGCCATCTGTCTGTGCATACATTGTCCCGTCAAAACTAAATTCGACTCCCTCTGTAGGCAACAGCAGACACTCTAAAAATAACTCCTAATATTATTATATTTCTTTAAATGCATACCCAGTCTAGACTCCAGTGTGTGACTTGTAATACTAAAAACCTTTACTTTCTGTAACTTTTTTCTTTTTCTATTCTTTTTTTGTATATAAAATATATTAAAAGTGCAACTATCGAACGGTTGTTTCTTCGGCTCACTACGGACATTATATTTTTCTCTCTATTTTTTACTGTATTCTAAATGTTTAACAACGGCTCCCCTAGTCGTGTCTACACCTTCAGTCGACTGTAAAAGATGGTGCCGCCTAAGCACGAATTTACACGAGATACTAGATTAGCAACTAGGTCCCACCCTTTTACAGTTAAACAGATAAGATGTAACCGTAATTTCTACTCCAACAGCTTTTTTTCTCGCGCTTCCCGCCTGTGGAATTCCCTTCCACTAGTCTGCTTTCCCGACGGCTACAAACTCCAGGTGTTTAAATGTAGGGTCAATAGACACCTCCTATCACACTAACTTCCAATTATTCTCAGAACACTCTCATCTAACCAACCCTCATTCTCGGTATCCTTACCCGCCTATCACCCACCCTCTGACATTTCCGATATTTAACCATCGTTTCTCCAACTTATGTAGCCCCCTGCGCAGTAGTGTCAGTGAAATGCCTTGCTCGGGGTGAAAAAACACGTCTGCTTTCTGGATGTAATAAACACAACGTGGACAGGAAGAAGATTTAAACCAGTGAGCCGGTTGACTGACCTCCGGATGCTCAGTGACATACGGCCAACCACTTGAGTTCGGTTAAGACCGAAAAGACATCTCAACCTGAAAAGAAAGACGGCGAATTTTGAGGGGTCAGAGTGGACGAGTTAGGTCTGGTGCATGTTGACTCGTGAGAATAGCCCGGGGAGCAAGAGTGTTAAAGGTGGTGCCGTCATGGCCACGATCTGACCCCCTGAGGGGCCATATTGTTAAATATTAACGAGAGAAAACAATAAAAGAATTATAAGAAGTCATAAAGAAACGGTGGAGAGTTTATTAACATTTTAGAGGAAGAAATTTAATTGATAATAAAAAGCCGGAATAAATTTCTATATTGTTAAAAACACTGAGTAGATTATTATTAACAACCTTTATTTTTTGTTATTTTGATTACACTAACTAAATTTAATAAATATCTACTTTACACACGCAATAAACATAGCTTTGGAATGAATTCGTTACAATGATTGAGAAGAATCTTACACGCTGGAGGGTAGAATATATTTCAATCATGCGTGCTGAAATGGCATGTGTACATCTATATATGACCCCATGCGCCCCCCGATCTCAGGCTGTATGTTGCGTGTGTTAATTGGCCGTAAGTTAGTCGCACCTGATACTGCACCTGTTCACTTGCGTTCCGTCCCCAGGTGATCGAAGTTGTCAAATGATCGGTCGAAATCTTTCACTTACTCTGCCACGTTGTGATTTTCGATATCAGAAAAAACTACGACTCTAAGAAAAAAAGAGCGGCTGTCTTCGTGCTGCATTCCTCAATAACTGACAATCAAGAGGCGGTTGGAGGCATAATGCAGAAATGAGGGAAATAGACAAGAATAAAAAATTAACAAGACAGTAGCGAAGTCTAGTCTATGTGGACTAATGATTATATTGTATCCTTTTGTACAGCAAAAGAGAGAGTAAAAAAGAATTTAAAAAATACAATCCAATTTTTTTCAGAGTCCAAAAATTACTTGCTGCTAATATGTCTATTCGTCGTTCGAGGAAATACAGTCCTTATACTCCCTTCCCCTTGGGATTCTCCCTATAAGCAAACATGTTACTAGCGTGGTTAGAGAGAGAGAGAGAGAGAGGGAGTAACTTTACGAGTTATCACTCCACGCTTTCCGAGCGGTTTTTTCGACTCTTTGACCATCTCTGTTCTGTCCTGATTTTCAAATCCCTTGTCTATTTCTTGAAAGCCTTTCGATATAGCGTTGGATGTTGAGTGATCGGAATATTTCTCTATAAAAATCTAACGTCAACTTCATATCAGTCAGTTAAGTGCCATAAGTGATACACGCTTGGGCGATCATGTCTCGAAACAAACATGACTGACTAGGCAGAAGATTATCCCGCAGTAAGTTGCCATTGCTTTCTGTAGTAGACTGGTTTCCAACCAAGGCTATAGAACCCAATCTGTCCTGTTATTTAACCCATAACTGGAAGGAATAGAAGGATTAATACCTTTCCCAAGGGCATTTGCGCGTAAGTGAATGCAATGAATTCGGTTGGAATTCGAACTCGATCCCCCGATTTCAGATATCTAACTTAATTCAAGCACTTATGGTTTCGAGAATATGATGTCAGCAATCTGGAAGTTTGGAGACAAGATTCTGATGACTTTATAAATTTACCTGTCAGTGTTAATTATAATGCCATCCTTACGTCCGTGATCTTTTCAAAAATCCACCGATGATCCCAATTTTTCTGTCGGTCTTTATTTCCTTCTCTGAGAGAGAGAAAGGGAGAGAAACGAACAACGAAGGAAAAAAGAAAAAGATTTCCTTGTCGTTCAGGGTTAGCTGGTGTATTTCCCATTGTTATCATATCAGTAGATGTCATTTCGCGTAGGTCTTGCGTTTCTCCTTTCTCCTATCTCTCGGCCACGTCAGCTCTTATCACTCTCTTCCTTTCTCTCTCTTTCTCTCTCTCTCTCTCTTTCTTTTAGGCCTTCCTAAAAAAAATTACAAAAAATATACACAAAGATATTCTCAAATATCTATTTCCCGGTTCGAATCCAAGTTCTGTCAATACTTGGTTTAATGTATGCGCATAAGAAACACCTATAATGTTGCATATACATTGCATTTGTCCTTTCATCGCGTTAGAGAAAACTGCAACTATTGAACTCTCCATGACGTATGGTCCAGGAAACATTATATTATAGGACTTTAGATGGCGAATGATTGGATGACGTGTGTATATACAATTGTTTATCGTTGAATTTTCCGTAAAGGTTCATCCACCATCTATTATCAGTTAAATATAAAAATCCATTGAACGCAGATTTCCGACAACGCTTCCAATCAAAGCAAAGCTAAGAAAGACTATGAAACAGCCCTAGAGGATAGTGGATTTCAAACACTCATGTACCCACCACAGAGCAAATAAATGCCAAAAGGAAGAGAAATATTATATGGTTCAATCAACCGTATAGTAAAAACAAAGGAATAATATTTTTTAAACTCTCACATAAACACATTCCGGAATCAAGCATGCTCCTCAAAATTTCCAACAAAACAAGGAAAAACCAGCTATAGTTGCACCGAGAACATAGCATCAATAATAAAAAAGAATAAAAGAAAAACTATTAACAAAAATCTCAAACAAGTTAAACCCATTTGTAACTGCAGATAAAGGAATGAATGTCCTTTAAATGGTGATTGATTTAAAATAGACGTAATATACCAAGCGACGGTAACATCACCAGATAATGGGAAAAATATATATAGGAGTAACAGAATTATAGTGGAAACAGAAACTACGCACCCAAAATATACTTCTCAAATAGTAAATATGCAAACAGCGATATGCTTTCTCGGAAATCAAAAACAAAACCCGAATTACACCAAAAATATAATTGAAATTACGGAGAAAGACTTCAGCCTACAACAACCAATGCAAAACCTGCAAGCTTTGTATAGAGAAAAATACCTATTATTACCTTCTCAGACCAAAACAAACTTCTAAATAAAATATCAGAACTCATCTCAAAATGCAGACATGAAAAAAACTTTTTACGACGTTAGTTAATTTAAAAATCAAATACTGAAAAGAATAAAAAAGTATGAATAAAAATGATTTATTCGAAACAAATAATAAACAAATTATCATACCACCGTCCTTGTCACAACCATTAGAATACATGAATGAAAATAAAAATAAATAAAAAATAAACTAAATTAATAATTACAATTAAATTCAAATAAATTAAAAATTAAAAATCGAAAAGTGAAAAGAATAAATAAACAGTATAAAAATAAAAACATGTAAAAAGAGTTATACAACAAATAAACAAACAAATAGGGTTGTCTGTGGAGGACAAATATATATATTACAAAATTTTGTTAAGAAAAGGTGTGTCATTACAAAATGACATATTTTCATAACAAATTTTCTTGTAAACAACCAGGCCTTTAGAAATATATATGTAAAAATATACTGTTTCATTAAAAACTGAATATCTACTCAAATACGTGTATCGATTAAAAACAATGTTCAAACAATTAAATCATATATATATATATATATATATATATATATATATATATATATATATATATATATATATATGTCGGACCCACGTTGGAGCCAGAAAAAAGACACAACGAAGGAATAGAGTTAAAAATATATATTTAAAAAAGTCGGTTGTATAAACATATATCAATGATATTTTATTAGTGCGACAAAAAGTCCGGCTGTCAAAGTTATCTTCTGAATAGATTCTGCTCTCAATCTCGGATCTCTACAACGGAGCACGCCTGCATATATATAGTTCGGGAGAGTTTATATGTCATATGTCACCATAACAATATATATATATATATATATTTTTTTTTTTTTTAAATTCAGATACTTTAAATCAAGTAAAAAAAGCAGGAAGTTAAATTCCAAAAACCCGATCCTAATTAATATTAAAAATTTTATTTTAATATTAAAAAATGATACAGGAAGAGATCTCCATGTAATAAAATATTATAGAGCAAATATAAATTAAAAAAAGGATTAGTTCAATGATGTTGGATGACCATTTCGATATGAAAATCCCCACGGGGGATAACACATCACCTCAGCAACAGAAAAATCCTTTCAGAAACTGGAGAAAAATCAGTCTAAAAACAATTAGTCATCCACATACAAGCCTGTATCACAGCTCCTCAGTGTGGTAGATACATCTATTTGCTTCTGGCCGGGATCGAAACTCGACTGATTTAGTTTCAGTTGGGGACGCTACCCCTTAAGCCAAAGGCGCATGGAATCAGAGTGAGGGAATTTTAACTTGTTTATACAAGCAGTGTATACACCGAACGCTATACATTTTTTAAGAGCAATGCTTATATCGCAGAAGTGGTAACGGTTTTTTTTTTATAATTTTCTTCTCTGGAGAACTCAATCGTAATGACGTCATATATATATATATATATATATATATATATATATATATATGTGCTTGAGAGTATGTGTGGATTTTGTGTATGTGTGTGTGCATGTGTTTGTCAATATAATATTAACTAATTTAAAAAAAAAAAACTAACTGCTATGTTTTAATTATCCCTGAATGAATAATCAAATGAATTTTTGTTTATATGTTTTTATTCATCATATTTACTTGAGAAGCGAAACGTGAATTTTCATGCAGTGTAAGAAGAATCGGTTAAATATGAGAAATCGGAGAGATGAGTTCAAAATACAATCGAAGTTGTTATAAACACTTTTACGCAAATAGCCATGAGAACGGTATGGATTAATTTCACTCCCCCATAGCTCTAGGTTTAATATGACATGTCTGTTCCTTCTGTATGCAAGTGAATTCTGGACGGTTTAATCAAAGTTATGAAGCAGAGGCTTGAATCAGCAGAAATTTGGTTTTACAGAAGGATGCTGTGGATACCATGGACAGAGCATATATGCCACGAGTAGGTGTTAGAAATGATGCAACCGAGAAAAAAAACTGATAATAAATATCAGGAAGAGACAAATTGGGTTCGTTGGACACGTAATGAGGAAGGAAGGCCTGGCGGGCTTGATACCTAAAGGTGGGATAAATGGAAGAAGTGACAGATTAAAAGCAGCGCGTGATGTACTTGTTAGATTGACGTAGCGGGACTTGGGAGGGATATCAAGAGAAAAATTATTGAGAGGACAAGAGGCAAAGCCAAGTGGAAGTCCATGATCGCCTACGGCCTGAAGGGACATAGCACATGAAGAAAAAGATTTGGGAAAAATTCCTTGTTAATGCCTAAAAATTGATAAATGGTTTCAGTCAGTTAAGTGCCATACGTGAAACATGCTTGGGCGATCATGTCTCGAAAGCGACATGACTGACTGTGCAGAAGATTATCCCGCAGTAGGTTGCCATTACTTTCTGCGGTAGACTGGTCGCCAGCCAAGGCTATAGAACCAAATCTGTCCTGTTATTTAACCTATAACTGGAAAGAAGAGACGGATTAATACCTTTCTCAAGGGTACTTGCCCGTAAGTGAATGCCAGGAATTCAACTGGAATTCGACCTCGCCTCCCCGATTTCTCGTTCCGAGCCGATATCTACTGCACCACAACGCACTTTCAAACAAGGATAAATAACTCAACCTCTCCTGCTTTTTAACTAATAACAAAAGGAAGAGAAGATAGATTAATGCATTTCCTAATCCTATTTGCTTAAGTGAATTTAACTAATTTACCTGGAATCTGAGCCGTGAAAGTATAGAAGAGACACAGGGAAGCCACGTCGCGTCGATTAGAGAGAGACTGCAGCCGGTCTGCCATGTCGGTATCGATCACATTACAGACTCTCCGTTGTATTTTGTCAAGAACCCCGAGGAGAATAGCGGGGGCACCCGACAAGATGTCGCAGCAGTATTCACTGCACGGGCGGATGGTAGATTTATATATATATATGCAGGATAGATTCAAACGTAAAAAACTTCCGGGCCCTGCGCAGAGAACCGACTTTCATAGCAGCGGATTTAGCAATGGATTCGATATAGACATTCCACTTGAGGTCCGCTGAAATTGTGCGACCATGGAGGCGTAGTGTTTTACTCTCTGGGAGGCAAGCCTGGTCCATGATAATGGGAGGTAACTGGAATCTGAGCTCAGCTCTCCACATGTTCACCCTCTGCACTATAAAACACACCCTAATGTAATATACCCTCGGAAAAGAATATGGTAACTGTTGGGGATCATCCCTTTTTGCACATAAGAATGGACTCGCCTGATGTATACATATAATCCTACCTATACAGAGTACGGCAGAAGTTGAGTAGATAGAAATTTAGTAAGGAGTCATTTGGTCAGTAAGTTGGTGCATATTAAGTTGGAGTTGTTTCACATATACACTCATTACCCGGACATAATTCTTCACTACAAGACTGTACATATTGATTTCTACTAATAGTATTCCTAGTATTCCTGAATTGACTAACCCGTGTTCCAGTTTGTATATTTTCGTTCAATATAACTTACATTTTCTATCTCCATATATGTTTTTGTTATTTATTACTTTTGTGTGGTTTCTCAACAAGAATCTACAACAATAACCAATTTGGGAGAAGGAGTGCTTGAAATTCAAAATGATGGAGAATTCAAAATGAAACATTTACATCATATTACACAAAGATGCCAAGTTATTGAAAGTACAATAAAAAAGATAATTGTTGGGACGTGACTACCTGCGTAATCAATTGACAGAAATAATTTTTAATAAATTTGTATCTAATATCAAAGAGAATAATAACATATAAAAAAGCCAAAAGGAGGTTTGAGTAATACAAAAAAATAACAGCTAGAAAGCAAAGCTTTCTACACAAGCTTTTAAATTTTATCGATTATTCACAAAGTTAAAAAGATATAATAGAATCATTATGTTTGATAGTAGCAACCAATAGAACCTTTTATATGCTTCAGTGCAATGACATGATCAAATGGATTATGTAATTTAATTGCTTACACACACACATACACAAACGCACATACACACACACATCCCCCAACATACACAGGCGGTCAGGCACAGATACAGACACATATAAACACATACACATACATTCAAACGGAGGTTAGTTAATTACGCAACCTTGCTTTTAACCTTTAGGTATCTTAAGGTTTTTATAATAACTGATTCACCATCGCTTTTATTCAAACGCCCAACAGGAATTGTCAGAACGCACCACTAAAAGTTTAATATAAGGCAGCAGGCTGTCATGAATTATACATATTTTCATCCAGGTTTGTATGATCGTGAATTATATTTCTGGTATGTTTGTATCCGAACATTACTTCAGATCATTCATTTAGTTTAATACTATATATATATATATATATATATATATATATATATATATATATATATATATATGCATCGCTCGTTCAATAATGAATTAGAACACTCTGGCTATTGGGCGCGTATGATGATAATATACGTGCTAAAAATGTCTGCCTCCTTCTACCGAGCGCCCATAGCCCAGTGGTAGAATCGCCGACTGACGCCAATTCGCTAGGGTTTCAATTCTGGGTTTAAAGCAATCGGAGTCTAACCGTACTGATGACTGATGAGCTGTGATACAGCGAAACAGATCTGTCTGCGGATATATATATATATATATATATATAAGACTGATCAGTTTCATAAGTTTTTGAATCTTATAAAAGAGGTGGGGCCATTTTTTGTTCGAAGTAAAGGTCTTAAATTATGTGCATTTTGGCTTGAATTTTTGAGTTTAACTATTACTACTAACCATGTTAAAATTAAATCTTAGTAATCCATTTGCCATATGTAAACACTCTAAAGCAACTTATTGACAAATCAGGGAACGCATTTAACCCTGTTAAAATGAAACATTAACAAACCAGTTAACACTTTTAGCCATTTTAAACTAAACTATTAATAAACCAGTTATGTTAAAGCGAAATGTTAATATACATTTTATACCATGAAAATATATAAAAACGGACAATTAATAATTTATTTATCCTATTTAACAAAAACTAAAACGAACTCTTATTAAAATATTTACCAGTGTTTAAAAAACACGTTTAAACACCGTTTAAATATATCATGTGCATATTCTTTTTATTAATTTTTACTTAAAATATTTACCAGTGTTTAAAAAACTATTAATAATATATTTAACCATGAGAAACCGGTATATTAGTGCATCAGTGAAATAAGTTAATACGATCTAACAATAAACCTTTCATAACGTGGATTATGTTAAAACAGGCAACTGATAATTTAGTTAAATTATTTAACTATACTAAACCGAAATCATTTCAATGAATTTTCTTATGTTAAAACAAACTATTAACAATTTAGTTAAACATGCAAAAAGGAGCTAATAACAAACCAATCCATTAATTTAAATTTTTCCGATCTTAAAGTGCAAAAAGCCAATATTAGGTAATCAGGTAGATATTCATTAAGAGTGCAAAAGAAAAATGTTAAACTATTTGATAGATTGAAACCCAATACTGCTTTATGTCGTTCACTGAAGCGAATGCATATAATTAAAACTTTCATATCATGGAACAATGTCAAAACCCACTATTAATAATTTAGTTAACCCATCCAACCATACTAAAACGAAATCTTAAAGCAACTATTAGATTAATCTAACATGACAATTTCGTTAGAAACAAAGAGGAGAGTACTGGATTGCTATGTGATGTGGTTCTTCAATATGGCAGTGAATGTTGGACAATATCTTCGAAGATGATAAAAAAACTTGAAGCAGCTAAAATGTGGTTCTACAGAGGATGAACCGAATATCATGGACCGTTCATGTGAGCAATGATGAGGTTTTGAAAAGGATGGAAACGATAAGGAAATTAATACTGACCATCAGGAAGAGACAGCTAAAGTTTTTGGCGCATGCAATGAGGAAAGAGGGCTTGGAGAACCTGATACTAACAGGCCAAATAGAGGGAAAGAGAGACAGGGAAAAGCAGCGGATAACATATTTGAAGGACCTGATCAGGTGGATGACGGAACGAGGGTTGCGTGGTTCAACAGGTTAAAGTGTGCTAAGAGCCACCAGGTATAGGGAGATGTTGAAAGCCATGATCGCCTACGTCCTGAAAGGACAGGGCATATAAAAAAAGAAGAAAGAAATATGTTAATACGAACAATTAATAAGCTATTCACACCAAAGATCTATATTAAAACGGACTATTAATAATTTCATTAATCCATTTAAGCATACTAAAACATAATCTTAAATCAGTTACCTTTGTTAAATGATCTGTTAATAAACAGGTTTACCATGTTAAAACGGACTATAAGTAAACCAATAAAATAAGTTAATACCAATAATAAGAAAAATTTCTTATCATTGCACAATGTTAAAACAGACTATTCGTTAATTCATTTAAGCATACTAATACATACTATTAAATCAGTTACCTTTGTTAAATGATCTATTAGTAAACCATTTAACCATGTTAAAACGGACTATAAGTAAACCAGTAATATAAGCAAATACTAAGAAAACTTTCTTATCATTGCACAATGTTAAAACGGACTATTAATAATTTTGTTAACCCATCCAACCACACTAAAATGAACTGGTAATGAAGCATTACAGTTAGTTAAGTGTCATATGTGATACACGGTTTGGGCGATCATGTCTCGAAAGAAACATGACTGACTCTGCAGAAGATTATCAGGCTAGGTTGAAATTACATTCTACGACAGACTGGTTGTCAGCTAAACCAATAGAACCCAATCTTTTCTGTTCTTTAATCTATAACTGGAGGGATGAGACGGATTACTACTTTTTCCAAGGGGATTTGCATGTAATTTATTGCAAGGAACTCAATTGGAATTCCGAGCCGATATCCAATGCACCACAACGCAGTAAGGCATTAGCCCATCTTAAAACGAACTGTTAATTAACAATTTAACCATGGTAAAACAAACTGTTAATAAATTAGTGAAATGTGATTAAACGAACTAATGACAAACCTTATACAATAAAGAACTATGTTAAAACTAGGAATTAATAATCTAGTTTATTCATCTAATCTTAGTGAAACAAACTCGTACATCATTTACCTATATGAAAACGAACTGTTTATAAACCATTTAACCATGTTAAAACGAACTATTAGTAAACCAGTGAAATAAGTTAATACGTATAAAAATAAAGCTAGGACTAAGTTAAAACGGACTATTAATAATTTAGTTGACCCATTTAACCATACTAAAACGAACACTTAATAAAGCATTTACCCATTTTAAAACGAGCTATTAATAAAGCATTTACCCATGTTTAAAGAAACTAATAATAATCCAGTGAAATATGCAAACAAAGAGTTTATAACATGCCAAACAAGTAATTTAAACTTTTTACGAACTTAAAATTAAAAAAAAACTCCAATGTAAAATCATTTATTTGATATTCATTAGTTTATCCATTAGTTCCTCGGATTAACTCTCACAACAGACCTTAATGGCAATGGCTATATAGAATATATAGCTAAATCCGCTGCTAAACATGGCGATTCTTTGTGTAGGGCCAGGAAGTTTTTTTCTGCCTGAAACAATCCTGCACATATATGAATCTACCATCCGCCCGTGCATTGAATACTACTACCATATCTAGTCGGGTACTCATGCTAGCCACCTAGGGGTCCTTGACAAAATTCAACGGAAAATTTGTAATGTGATAGATCGCAACTTGGCAGCTCGGATACAGTACACTTTCTCACCGGCGCAATGTTGCTTCCCCGTGACTCTTCTACAAATAATTTTACGGCTTCTGCTCCGATGAACTTAGCTCACTGGTGCCTACTATATATAAAATTTATTCGTGACACAAGATTAGCAAATAGGTCCCACCTATTTACTGTGAAACCAATAAATTGTAAATTCAAATTCTACTCCAAAACTTCTTTTCTTGCACTTTCCGCCTGTGGAATTCTCTTCTTGCTTTCCGACAGCTATAATCTCCAAGATTTTAAATGTAAAGACAATAGCCATCTTCTCTCTCACTAACCTCAATCCTCACTTTCATGCTCCCTTCTCCGTCCACTTCACTCTCTTACCCACTTCCTTGTACCCCCTCTAAACTGTCACTCATTCTCATAATTTTTCTTCTTATGAAACCCCCTGCAAAACAGTGGCGGTAAAATACCTCGCTTTGAGCGATATGATTATAAAAGAAATTCTAGACATTTATATTCTAGAGAATGTAAATAAATCTAAAAGACTTGCATGTGTAGCTAATCAGTATTTTATTGTCTGATTGATTCATTTTTTACATCTTATCAACAGACAAGAAATTATTATGTAAATATAAAGTGGAGGATGAATTTGATATTAAATCAATATATGAATTGATCCTCCATCTTGTGGAAACATTCATCCTTTTCTTACCCACTTCCTGACACCCGCTATAACCTGTCACTCTTTCTCATAATTCTCCTTCTATGTAACCCCCTGCACAACAGTGGCAGTAAAATGCCTTGCTTGGGGCGATATGATTATAAAGAAAAAAATCATTAATAGCACAAATGAGACAAGTTGAACTATTTGATAATTTGAATCGCAATACTGCTTTATGTCGTTCATCGCAACGAATGCATGTAATTCAAATCTTTATCGTTCAAGAGAAAATTTACAAAATAATATGTTAGCTAATTCATGAGAGAAAGGGATCATCAAAAATACTGGCCCACCTTCATACTTAGATATTCAGTTGCACTGATGTGGGCGAAAAGTATTTCGCGTAAAAATGCTAGAAAATTTCAAATACAAAAACAAAAAAAAAACCGAATGATTTCTTTTGAAAAAAGACGCGTCAATTTAGATTTTGCGCAATTATCTGAGGCAATTAAGAAAGATAATTAAAATATTTTCCAAGTTTTAAAAGAAGATATAAATAAATCCGTCATTAGCCTCATTCGGCATTCTTTGCGTGTAGAACGAAAAAATAAACGAAAACGAATAGTGAAAAACAATCATGCTGTTTGAATTAAAATGAATAGACATTTCATATTTTTTAAATATATTAATTTTTTTGTTTCTAATAGGCAAATAAATATACGAAAAAAAATATTTTTTACATGCCAAAATAAGTTATTTATAACCAAGTTTTCGTTTCGTATAATTCATCGTCACGACAGTAACAACTTAAAGTTCTTTCAGTAAATTTAATTTAAGTATCTTATTGTCGTATATATATATATATATATTCTATTAAATATAAGAGACAATGAATGTCTATTATGTTTAATCATGAGCCGTTCTAAACGTCGTATTTTTGCTTTAATTTCAGTTGAAAATAAAGACAAAAATTCTCCAACATTTGGATAATTATTTATTGGTTTTCTTCTAAGCTTTCGGCTCACATGAGCCATCTTCAGAGAGGTAGTTTAAACTGAAATATTATAAAATCCACCATCACCGACGATTTTATTTTGTGTTGACATAAAACTCCGCTTGGCAACGGCAATAGTTACCAAAAATAATAAACGCAGTTCTTAAGTTTGCGATGCGGTTTTATGACGTCACACCGCGGGATAGCGCGAAATGACAACAAAACCATCTAGTCAAATGCAATGTAATATGTTATTTCCTGTTTTAAAGTTGATTTTATTGAGTGTTGGTTGTTTTGATTTGATGTACATGGCCTCCAATATCTGCAGGTTCCTCTTACTGTGTGTATGAGTAAGGATCACCGTATTGTTGACCAATACACACAGTAAGAGGAACCTGCAGATATTGGAGGCCATGTACATCAAATCAAAACAACCAACACTCAATAAAATCAACTTTAAAACAGGAAATAACATATTACATTGCATTTGACTAGATGGTTTTGTTGTCATTTCGCGCTATCCCGCGGTGTGACGTCATAAAACCGCATCGCAAACTTAAGAACTGCGTTTATTATTTTTGGTAACTATTGCCGTTGCCAAGCGGAGTTTTATGTCAACACAAAATAAAATCGTCGGTGATGGTGGATTTTATAATATTTCAGTTTAAACTACCTCTCTGAAGATGGCTCATGTGAGCCGAAAGCTTAGAAGAAAACCAATAAATAATTATCCAAATGTTGGAGAATTTTTGTCTTTATTTTCAACTGAAATTAAAGCAAAAATACGACGTTTAGAACGGCTCATGATTAAACATAATAGACATTCATTGTCTCTTATATTTAATAGAATATGTCTAGAAAATTACTTGCTGCCTCGATATACTATATATATATATATATATATATATATATATATATATTAATCATATCACCCCGAGCAAGGCGGGAATGCCACTGATGTGCAGGGGGCTACGTAAGAGTGAAAAGATTGGAAAAAAGAAAGCCGGAAACCACATCCTGAATAGGGAACAAGGGATGAGCCTTACACCTGTACAATAGACGTGGGTGGAGAGTGAACTGGGCGATAGTTTAGTATATCTACTCTAATTGAGAAAAAAAGAAAAAGAAGAAAAAGAAAAGTGAAAAGATTGGAAAAGAGAAAGCCGAAAACCACATCCTGAACAAGAAACAAGGGATGAGCCTCTACACCTGTACAATAGACGTGGGTGGAGTGTGAACCGGGCGATATTTTAGTCTATGATAATCCACGTATATTGTTTTAATAATGTATAGGAAAACCACTAAAAAGTTGTAAGTTAAAAATGTATATTTTTGGATAGTATGTATTTATTTCTATTATTATATATATAAAATATATATAATAATAGAAATAAATAAATACTGTCAAAACAAATATATTTTAATAGAAATATATACTGTCCCAAAAATACATTTTTAACTTACAACTTTTTAGTGGTTTTTCCTATATATATATATATATATATATATATATATATATAGGAAAAACCATATATAGGAAAAACTATATATAGGAAAAAACATATATATATATATATATATATATATATATAGGAAAAACCATATATATATATATATATATATATATATATATACATATATATAAATATATATATATATATAGTCATCCACAGACAGATCTGTTTCGCTGTATCACAGCTCAACAGTGCGGTTAGACATCCGATTGCTTTTCCTCAGGATTGAAAGCCGACCGATTCTACCTCTGAGATATGGGCGCTCTGCAGAACAAGGCAGACTTTTAGCGTGTGATATACCACGTAAATATTCGCCAGTAGCTATATATTAATTTTTTAATTACGTAGTTTGTGGTCATGATTAAATTAGTCCAGTGCACATTTATATTAAAAAGTGTTCAATACAATTATGTAGTAGATTATTTTGAATATTTTACTACTGTAAACGAGTTTGTACGCAACCTAGGTTCTACCATGAGTGTATACGAAAATAAGCTACTTAATTTAAATTTACTTAAAAATTAAATGAATATGAGATGAAAATGTTTTGCATGAGGAATCGCATCAAATGATTTCCCTTGGAACACTTGTAGTGTGGAAGATATAAATCCTTGTATTCGTTCTTTAGATCCTTTTAAATATCGGTTTGCTATAATAGACTTATACCTTTAACGGACCTCAAAAAAAAAACCTCAAAGGATGTTAAGTTAAAACTCATGGCTAGCCAGTCATGAATTAAATAAGGAGTTAGTTTTTAGTGACCCTTGTGCATTAAGAAAGTTATGAAAAGACAAAAGATAAAAGAGAAAGGGTAAGGCAGAGGAGACGCAATGTATTGCTTTCAGGGTAACTTGCTTGGTCCATGCTTATCGGTGGCAGGAGTGATTGCCTCTGATGGTTGACAGATAGGAGTTTCGTTTTAGGAACGTTGGAATTTACGAGCCACTTCTCACCCCAGTTCGCCACTTAGTGGAGGTCCTTCTCAAGATCAGCAGCGAGGTTATGTTTATTCCCCTCGCAGATATTTTACTGATGCAGGATTAAATGGTGGTGTCGTCTGCGGAGATGCCTACTTGGAATTTGATCATGTTTCAGACATCATTTCTGTCCGTACGGACATTTTATCTTAATTTGGTGTTTTGGTGATTGTATTTTAGTTTGTATATTTAAGAACGTCCACTGTGAGCATTAAACTTAATAACCCCCCCCCACCAAAAAAAAGAATTTGAAACGTTTATTTGAACTTTTACCGTTGTTTTATTGAGAGAAACTAGCACCTAATGTTTCTAAATGTATTTTTATCCACCCTTTATATATATATATATATATATATATATATATATATATATATAAAGGTGTATAAAACTAGGCCAACCCAGTTTTTTAAAAGAAATTATTTATTTCACACTATTTTTAAGTGGATAATTCTAAATGAAAATAGAATTGTTGACAATTGTTGTAAACATCTTTCTATTTTTAAAGATTCCAAATAGTACACGGCACACGAGAGATTTGAAAAGATGCCTCTTTTAAAAAAACACAAAAATGAATAACTGAAAAATGAAAAATGAAAAGCATAAAATACTTAATTTCCAACAGAATTCTTGCTTTCCAACCAGAATTTTTGCAGTTTTATTAGATAGGACACACACACACACACACACACACACACACACACACACACACATATATATATATATATATATATATATATATATATATATATATATAAATTATCATCACACATTTAGAATTAGACCAGGAGAATAGATTAATTGATTGATTTATTCGCTTTCTAAGGCTATTTGCGGGTTATTTAAAGGCAATCGTTTTCTTTCAGAGATAATAATGTTTTAGATATACTTTGTGGTGGAGATGTGCGTTGTGGTGCAGTGGATATCGACTCGAAACGACAAATCGGGTTGCCGAGTTCAAATTCCAGTTGAACTCCTTGCATTCACTTACGCACAAATTACATTGGAAAATGAATTAATCCGTCTCCAGTTATGGTTAAATAATAGGACGGATTTGGCTCTTTAGCCTTGGCTGGCAACCAGTATATCGCAGAAAACAAAGTCAACTTACTGCGGGATAATCTTCTGCCCAGTCAGTCGTGTCTCTTTCAAGACATGATCACCCAAAGCGTGTATCACGTTTGGCACTTATCTGACTGAATTGTTTAGTGATACAAGTGTTAAGAATGAAACCGTAGTATTTGCCCTTAAGTAAATGTAACCAACAGGACAACAAATGGAAATTATCTCCCTGGTGAACAATTCGAGAAAGATATCGATTACACTACCATTCACTTCTACAGCACCTGGTTGACCCAAGCAGTCAACAATTTAAATAGTGCAGAGGTTCGACGTTGATTAATTTTGGTGTTCGTGCGTGTAGCGGTCTAATCGCAGCCGAAACAAAACTTCGTTTTGACTGTGTATTCATTCATAACCAAGAGTTTGAGACACATCAGACTAACTGATGACACATATTTTCATAACAAAATTTCTCAAAAATATTAAAGCCGCTAGAGTTTATATATAAATATAATCATTAATCAAAAACAGTGTATATACTCAAAAAAGAGTGTCTATTAAAAAATAATGTTTATACAAATACATTAATTATATCCGTTGTTAATCCATTTCGTACATCTCCAGGACGAGAATAGCCAAATATATAATACGTAATATATATATATATATATATATACACACATATATATATATATATATATATATATATATATATATATATATATATGTAAACATGTTACGGAAATTAACGAATTTTAACGAAACTTGGTTACAAGCAACCGACAATTTGTAATGAATTATATTGAACATTATTTTTACCGATACTCGTATTTAAGTAGATATTCTGTTTTTAATTAAACAGTATTTTATATTTATATCTACCGGCCTGATTATTTTACGATAAATTTTATAACGAAAATGCTATCTTGCTGGATAGCACACATTTTCGTAATAACATTTATCGTAAATAATCAGGCCGGTAGATATAAATATAAAATACTGTTTAATTAAAAACAGAATATTTACTTAAATACGAGTATCGGTAAAAATAATGTTCAAAATAATTCATGATATATATATATATATATATATATATATATATATATATATATATATATATATATATATATATAGCTAAATAGGACAGACAAGGTAAAGATAATTTTTTTTAATGTTTTCCGTTTGGTGTGAATAAATAATCCATTGTTCCAAGCGCTTTCGGACACTTCTATAGCCATTTTTTAGTTTGTTTTTATACGTTGCCAGTTTCTCTTCATGCTGTGAGTTTTAGGATGTATTTTTTGTGCTGCTTTCACTACAAATGGAAACGTTTATTCCGATCTTTTGTGCGATGTACGGGGATGGAATTTAAGATAGCGTCTATATAAAGTATATAAATATATATATATATATATATATACACACACATACCACTCCATTCCTACTTTTAAATAAGCTGAGGTTGAGAGTCGGAAATAATTTTCGAAATGTAGCTTAAATCTAGTACAAAGACTAAAATATAGAGTACTTTCTGAGGTTCGAACTCACAACTCCGCCGTAACTGTTCAAGCGTGCCAAGCTTGCTTACCAGTAGACAACATTTGATGGCTAACAATCTTTTTAATATCCAGGGCCTCTTTCATAACGAGATATTTCCGGTAATGTAATTTATAGAGAGATTAATGTTTCGAACATGATTTTCCTTGGAAAAGTTCTTGGAAATTTTCTTTTACTGTCGAATCGAAAGATATTAAAAAACTAATCTACAAGTAAAACTTACGGCTCGCTGAGAGCATATAATTTGGAGCTCCTCACAAAAAAACATATACCGGCAACATGGTGTTAGCAAAAAAATCTCTGAAACTTTTGAGAACCAGCCACCATTTTGATTAGTATTTTATTATTATTATTATTATTATTATTATTATTATATATATATATATATATATATATATATAAAAATATATATATATATGTGTGTGTGTGTGTGTGTGTGTTTCAATGTGTGTGTGTACGTGTGTGTGTACGTGCGAGTGTGTTTTTCTGTGTGTGTGTGCACGTGTGTGTGTGCGTGTGTGTGATTTTCTGTGTGTGTACGTGTGTGTGTGCGTGTGTGTGATTTTCTGTGTGTGTACGTGTGTGTGTGTTTCTATGTGTGTGTACGTGTGTGTGTTTTTCTCTGTGTGTGTGTTTCTACGTGTGTGTGTACGTGTGTGTGTTTTTATGTGTGCGTACGTGTGTGTGTGTTTCTATGTGTGTGTACGTGTGTGTGTGTTTCTGTGTGTGTGTACGTGTGTGTGTACGTATGTGTGTTTCCATGTGTGTGTATGTACGTGTGTGTGTTTTTCTGTGTGTGTACGTGTGTGTGTGTGTTTCTATGTGTCTGTGTGTATGTGTGTGTGTGTTTTTCTGTGTGTGTGATACAAGACAATTATTTGCCACCTATCATTCTCATCTAATATTTACACTATTTTACTTACTATATTTTATTCCATGCCTCTGTAATTTAAACAGAAATACACCAATCTATCCGAAGGCAGACACAAACTTTCACCCAAAGAGCAGGAAATATATATAAACCTATAAGCCAAAATAGAATTGTTTTCTATATAACTCTGATAATATTATTTGTTTACAATAATGTTCACCATGTATAATGCTTAAGGGCCTCTCCTGAAAAAGGGTTTACAGAGTTAAAGACACGGTTTGTGCGTTTATGTGTAGACGATAACGTTTATTCTTAAACTTGAAAAAGTTGAGATTAGAGTGATCGGAAAAATATCTAGATAGGAGTTGATTTCCTAAGTGAGCAGGAGCTGCTTGAGTTGAACATATATATTACGAATATAATATGTAAAATATGAAGGTGTTTCGCTACAATATGCATGATATAGCGGGTGCTGGCCATGATTTCAAGGACTACTGGAAATAAGACTTCCAGTTTCCCAAACGCTTCCCATAAAAATTGTGATAGCGAGAAGCTTGGTAAATGTTGTCTGTGTGAAAGAAATTTAGGGTTAAAAATTATTTTTCAGCCACAAAAACGTGGAAACAATTTTGGTCGCTCTCGAGAGTAAAAAGACATGACTGTCCATATAGGGCAGATGTACTCCAGTTTCTGTCTGATCGCGAAATATAAATTCAGAGAGATTTTTCCCAGAAACTTTAGCAGGTAGCCATATATGAATTTCACCTGAGCTCTGGGCTAAGTTTAAATCCTAATAGCCGCTCAAGAACTCCCTGAGTGTATATCCGATAATCGTGACTCTTGAATGTTCTATGGTCCGATCGGCGATGGCACAATGTCATTCGTTTGGTTTCCGAGGCATTGAATGTGACTAGCTAGCTTTCACCTTGTAGCTCGGTCAGAAGAGAGACCAACTGCCAAGATTTTGTCATCTACGTTTAAATTCAGTGTTGAGATATTAAGAATTTGAATGCTACTTAATCAGAGCTAAAAGTGAATTGGATTCATGCCTATTTAACCGAATACTTTACCGACATCTAAAACGAATCAAAACGGAATTCCAACTTATTTTTCCGTATCCAATTTCTTAGATTGTATCCACGAAGCAAGTTCCCACTCCGAACGACATGAATAAAGAACATCATAAATTCTTGTTATCTCCGACAATGTTCCAGCACGTCCAACTAATATGGCCAATCTAAAATCACCAGACATTGGGAAATCGATATATCGATTTATTTTCCCACATCGATCCTATTGTTTGTACGACTGGACGAGTTATTTCTAGTGCGCTATTGCTAAGTCTTGTTTCCATTGCTGACTCATTAAATTGCACAAATTATTCCAAGATTTTAACTATAGAATTCCCGGTGAATTTCGCTGGGTCTAACGTTTTCCTGGGGTTATTACGATCGGATTTTGTTATATCACTGACATTTAAAAAAAATATTTTTCAACCTTTCTAAAGTGCCTGTTCCGATAGTCATCATGCTAACAATGCATCATACTTTAACCTTCATATGCTGGTGATAATACCTTTATAATTCTCCCTGTCAAAAAATACCTTCTTCTAAACTAACATTTTCCCCATCGCTGATCATAAATAGACAGGAAAAGAACTGTTACTGTTACAAAAACTGTTGTTGGTGTGTCGAGGTCTAATCCTAACCGAAGTATTCGATTTGATTTTCCAAAAAATTAAAAAAAACACTTTAACGTACCTAAATTATAGATACTTAAACTTCGGCGGAAATGCCTAATGTTGAAGCCTAAATATGTAACTCGAAAACTAGGGTTCGAATTACATTGAGTGGATAAAATGTAAATCTTTACCACCGCGTAACGAAACGAAAAATATACTCAGGATCCACAAAAGAGTATTTTTAAAAATGGATGGAATAATCAAATGTCTATATTCACACTGGAAAACATTGTAACAAACAGGCTAACCATGAGTAAAAATCAAGAGTATAATTAGCAAAAATCTTAATATAAATTGGAGTATACTAAAAAAAAAGCCATATCTTACAATGGTGGCGAGGTCTGCACATTGTGCCAAAAATAAAAATTAGCCACAATATTATTTCCAGAACAAAAGACTTACTAAATGAAAGATAAAAAATAATGTCTAGATTGAAACACGCCAAAAATATATCTTAGGATCATCCATAGTTTTTTAAGATTTGTAACTTCGAATTAATTTTAAAATTTCAGTTATTTAAACTTCAAGTTGCGCGTTCGTAGAAATCCCCGCTGTGCGTTTAAAAAAGTTAGAAAATCAGTTATTACAAATCAACTGAAGATACCAAAAGGTTGATACCAAGGTTTCGTAAATAATTTATTTGCAAATGAAAAATAATTAACAGCTCTGCATTATATATGTATTGAGCACATTTTAATATCACTAAATACTGATCGCAGGATGTACGTTGTGGAGCAGTGGATATCGACTCGGAACGACAAATCGGGGAGCCGAGTTTGAATTCCAGTTGAATTCATTGCATTCACTTACGCACAAATACGCTTGGGAAAGGTATTAATCCGTCTCTTCCTTCCAGTTATAGGTTAAATAATAGGACAGATTGGGTTCTATAGCCTTGGCTGGCAACCAGTCTACCGCAGAAAGCAATGGTTACCTACTCCTGGATAATCTTCTGCCCAGTCAGTCATGTCTGTTTCGAGACATTATCGCCGAAAGCGTATATCCCGGATGGCACTCAACTGATATACTGATCACTGATCTAATTTAATTAGGATCAAAAACTGGTTAAAAATAATTACATATATATATATATATATATATATATATATATATATATATAGTACCGGCCATAATTATTAAGACAGCCAAGTATTTTAAACAGATGATGTATTTCATACGATTTTATAGTACCTATTGCCAAGTGAGTAATTGCAAATGAAAATAGAATGGTTATTTTGTTAATACTGCACAATAACATGCGCATCAAATGAATTTATAAATATTTAATAATTACCTATATTGCAGTTTCATCAATGAAAGAATGAAGAAAATTTAGGATGATTCGGACGAGGTTATCTTTGCTTTGCCTTGTAAAATTTTGCAAAGTAGTGATAACAAAAGAACCATTCTATTTTCATTTAGAATTATCCACTTGGCAATAAAAACCGAGGTGGCGTAATTATTATGGCCGGTGGTGTATGTAAATATATATATATATATATATATATATATATATATATATATATATAGGAAATCTACAGGGTGCGATTGGTAAATTGTCGCAATTTTGGAAAATAATAAAAATAACAAAAGGATCATTCTATTTCATTTAGAATTATCCACTTGGCGATAAATACGAAAAGTAGTATGAAATACATCATATATTTTTAAAACTGGTGTGGTCTAATAATTATGGCCAGTAGTGTATATATATATATATATATATATATATATATATATCAAATCTACAGGGTGCGTTGGGTAAATTGTCGCTATTTGCCTTGTAATATTTTGCAAAGTAATAATAACAAAAGGACCATTCTATTTTCATTTAGAATTAACCACTTGGCAGTAAATACTAAAAATAATATGAAATACATCATATATTTTTAAAACTGGGGTGGCCTATTAATTATGGCCGGTAGTGTGTGTATATATATATATATATATATATATATATAGTACCGGCCATAATTATTAAGACAGCCAAGTATTAAACAGATGATGTATTTCATATGATTTTATAGTACCTATTGCCAAGTGAGTAATTGCAAATGAAAATAGAATGGTTCTTTTGTTAATACTGCACAATAACATGTGCATCAAATGAATTTATAAATATTTAATAATTACTTATATTACATTTTATCAGTGAAAGAATGAAGAAAATTTAGAATTGATTCGGACGAGTTCACTTTTGATTCCTTGCCTTGTAAAATTTTGCAAACTAATAATAACAAAAGAACCATTGTATTTTCATTTAGAATTATCCACTTTGCAATAAATACTAAATCAATATGAAATACATCATTACTTTTTAAATAAAAAACTGGGGTGGGCTAATAGTTATGGCCCAGAGATAGAATCGCCGACTGTCGCCAACTGGGTCGGGTTTCAATCCTGGGTAAAAAATCATACTGATGAGCTGTGATACAGAGAAACAGATCTGTCTGAGGATGACTATATATATATATATACAAAACTCAAAACGTGAGCCAAAACCTACCGCGGTTTCACACTTCTTCTTCTTCTTCTATGTGCCCTGTCCCTTCAGGACGTAGGCGATCATGGATCTCCACGTCTCCCTATCCCTTGTGGCTCTTAGTATGTTTGCTCCTGTTGCTCCTGGCAACCCCCGTTCCGTCATCCACCTGATCAGACCCTGCAAATATGTTATCCGCTGCCTTCCTCTGTCTCTCCTTCCTTCTATCTGTCCAGTTAGTATCAGGTTCTCCAGGCTCTCCTTCCTCATTGCATGTCCCAGGAACTTCAGTTGTCTCTTCCTGATGCTCAGCATCAATTTCCTTTTTGTTGCCATTCTTTCTAACACTTCGTCGTTGCTTGTATACTCAGTCCACGATATCCGTAGCATCCTTTTGTAGAACCACATTTCGGCCGCTTCCAGTTTTGTCCTCATTTTGATGATATTGTCCAGCATTCACAGCCGTATTGAAGAACTGACATCACGTAGCAGTCTAGCACTCTTTTATTCGTTTCTATTGAGATTTTCCTGTGTGTTAGTATTTTGCTCATCTTCTGGAACGCGTCCTTTGCCATGCCAATTCGCCTTCGGATCAACGTGTCGCACTTTCCATCTCCTGTTAGAACACTTCCTAGGTACTTAAATTCTTGTACTTGTTTGATTCTGTTATCCCCCACCTATATTTGGCATTTTGGGTTGTATCTTTTGCTGATGACCATGCACTCAGTTTTCTTAAAGTTTATTTGTAGTCCCTTCTTGTCACATGCCCTGAAGAACCGTAGTGTGAAACCGCGGTAAGTTCTGGCTCACGTTTTAAGTTTTTGCATTTGTAGCTGTACTTTCGTATCTAGCACTTTATTGTTAAGGTTTCGTTTCGGTTTTTTTTTCTTCCTGACGGGTACTGGACGTGTTGTGATTGTACGCCGTTTGTTTCTTTTTTTATCCTCCACCTTTGCCTTAAGAAGAGGTTCTCTTCTGGGTGTTCAAGACGATTAAATTATAGTTAAGTTAGTGCCAGTTCTATCGATTTGTTTCTTATAATTGGTGTTAGTTAACAGAGAAGATATATGACTGTCTGGACAGAATATTATCCCGCAGTAGGTTGCCATTGCTTTCTGCGGTAGACTGGTTGCCGACCGAGGCTATAGAACCCAATCTGTCCTGCTATTTGACTCATAGCTAGAGAGGAAAGAAATGTATTATATTATTATGTAGTAATTAGTGAGGGATAGGTTTCCTATTGTTATGAAGTAATAAACTGATCCCCCACTTTATGACCAGACGAAGCCTTAATCATTATTCCAACTGTTATATTCAGTCAGTCAGTTAAGTGCCATACGTGATAGACGCTTGGGCAATCATGTCTCGAAAGAGACATGCCTGACTGGGCAGAATATTATCCTGCAGTAGGTTGCCATTGCTTTCTGTGGTAGACTGATTCCCAGTCAATCCTATAGAACACAAACTGTCCTAATATTTGACTCATAACTGGAGGGAAGAGACTGATTAATACCTTTCCCAAGGTTATTTGTGCATAGGTGAATGCAAGGATTTCAACTGGATCTCGAACTCGGCACCTGATCTCACGTTCCGAATCGATATCCACTGAACCAAAACGCACATTTTGGGAGAAATGAAGAACTCTTAGAACATTTTCCTGTAAAGTCATTTTAACATTAGACAAAACAAAACCGTTGATTGACGCGAAGATGTTTATAAGAGATCCTAGTACAAATTAAAGAAACGCCTGCCGCGTTTATTTCCCAAAAATGATCCATGAGAAGTTATTAATTAATATCTTTCTGTTGTGGATCCTGGTGAGGAACCACGCAAAATAATGAACAACAAAAACAGATATATGTGATAGAGAAATAGGTTATATTAAACGTAAATATACCAACTGGAACGCAGGTTAGTAATCAAAAAATACGATTAGTAAAGAAGTTATATATACAAGTCTTCAAATGAAGCCGTGAAGGAAATAGTATATCCGTGTCATATTATTCTAGCTGAGTGGAGCTCAGAGCTATTCTGACTTCTGACGCGGTGTTCTCTGGGTAATTTCGGTATATCTCGGTAACTTACGGATCAGACCGGTACTCTCAGATAACTCTCACTGTTCTCTTTATGGCAGAATACTCAAGTCGAGTCCATTATCATAGAAAAAAGGGAGGTCTCACAACACTTTCCTTCTTGCAGTTAAATATAAATGAATGTGTAGACTACGCTCTATAGTGTTTGTTGGCAGCCAGTCTAAGAGATGGAAAACTGTGAGTACGTTGAGTATCTAATTTGGTAGGTTTCCGTGTGTGCATTAAATGAGACATAATTAAGCTGTTGTCAGAAAGAGGTAACGCGATTCTTCATGATAAGTGGTATGTCCAATACAGTTTATGAATTTGATCTGATCAGAAACACAGTTACTTAAAATTCATGTGAATCCGTATGCAATATTAGTTTTCTGTAATGTTGATCTTGCAGATATTTTTTTTGTTTTTGAAGTACATCTTGTTAAAACATTCCTCAGAAATAATTTAATAATTTTTTATTTGTATTTCAAAAGTTAAGCAGAATATTTAGATACAAGAAAAAAAATAGTACTTGACAGTTATGGGATTGCTGTCCTTCTATGTATCAACAAATGCTGAAAGATATCCTCAGAGATGGAGGAAATACTCAACGCAACTGAAATGTGGTTCTAGAAAAAATCCAAGGATAACATGGAACGCAAATTTGAGCACTGACGAGGTTTTGGATAGGACACAAACAAAAGTGAAAATTATGCTTAGCTTTAGGAAGAAAATTTGAGGTTTCTTAGACAAGTAATGATGAAGGAGGGCTTTGAGAATCTAATACTTAATTACATATATATATATATATATATATATTGAGAAAATAGATTTTTCGTTAACCAAACCATATAATCCTTAGGCGTGTCTCAATATTCCAACATTAATTGTTCTCATTTGGAGGAGATAGACTTAATTATCACCCGGTTCACACTCCACCCACGTCTTTTGAACAGGTGAAGAGGCTCATCCCTGGTTTCCCGTTTAGGATGTAATTCCCGGCTTTCTCTTTTCCAATCATTTTACTCCTATGTAGCCCCATGCGCATCAGTGGCGTCACCGCCTTGCTCAGTGTGATATGATTAAAAAAAATATATATATCTCTTCTTGTGCTTCGGTTTATTCAAAAGGTTTATTCAGACACGCCTGAGGGTGATATGGTTTGTTTAGTGAAACAGTCTGAATATTTTCTCAGTCAAATTCTATTATTAATTAAGTTATAGAGGGCGACATCTCTCACGGGTTCTGAAGCATAATTATATGACTAATCCTGATTTTATTATTTACTTCTGTGGGGAATAGAAATTAATTCAATCATTTTAGTTAATGGATTTACGATAAATTTAAAAGTCTAATATTTTATTATTACGTGTTAACAAAATGTCGAGGAAAGTCAGATATTTACTTGTTTCAAATTTACATGTAAGTTATGCACACACAATCAGACACAAACATATATATATATATATATATATATATATATATATATATATATATATATATTCAAAATAATAACTAACCAGACTCTGTAAGTATCTAAATCCTAACTTTATACAAAGATAAACTTCAAGAAAAACGAATAACCGACATAATCTAATTCCGTTAACATCCGTCGCACTAAGGCGTTGGATAAGAGGGGGGAAAAAAAGAAATCCGCGGAATAAAGACAAGATATACGATACTCCGCAGTAAAGAAAAAAACCCCAAACGGAACCAACCACAAAAAAAGAAGAAAAAGTGCTCGATACAAATACAAACAAATGCAAAATTACAAATGAAAAGCAAAAGTAGAGCAAAGACACATAAAGAATCACAAGATAGCCAAAACCTACCGCGGTTTCACACAACGGCTCGTCAGGGCACTATTTATTTTGTAAAATTTACAAAATTATGGCACAAGGCCTAAAAGGGGAGGGGGAGAGGTTGGTTCTCACTTAACTATCCTATACCTAGCTAAACACTATCACGACCCATTCACTCGTTACAATTTGCACAGTCACCAAAAGAACCCATCCATCTACTCCCAATCCTTCGTACACCACAATGCCAGAAACTTACAAGGGACACCTAAAAAGTGGGGAAATTAACCCGTGACAATAAAAATGTATTTATGTACAATATAATATATACAATATAATGTAAAATATTTAATGAAAATGAAATGATGGGAGGGGGATGAACCCAAAAATAAACTAAAAATACAACAAATTTTGAACTAAAATAATAATCAATGTTAGTAAGAACCGACCATCCCAGAAAAAAGAGTGGCCGCTGTATTCCGCCCAATGGCGAAATCAAGAAGCACACTCGCTAAGGGAGTGGGGAGGGGGGTAAAAAATTAGCGGAAAGGGACAATAAAACGCTGAACCAGCCGAGATAAAAAGAGACCAAAACAAACTGGGGAGGTTGGGAATCTCGGCATGGATTATAACAAAAGAGAAAGCCGGGTACAGGCTAGGAACACATTCATTCACTTTAACTAGGTACACAAGAGAGAACTAGCTTAACCAGGGGAGGGTTCCAGAGGAATCCACCCCGATGTAACCAGCAGATCTAAAAGAGAAAATCAAGATTAGCCCCGTTCAAACGAACCAGGCTCGCCACATTTACCCACCTTTTGCTAAAATCTGTCGAAGTCAAACGTTTCCAATCAGTTCTAATCTTTATTTTGAGCTGATGCTCAAAATAACAGATCAGATCCTGATGTGAAAGACGCTGACCTCGCAAGACTTCCTCCAATCGCGTCGTCCAAATCACCATTCGAGCCGTGGCTAGCAGCGACAGAAACACCATACGCTTCATCCCAGAGAACGGGGGCGACACATTATCACAGGCGAATGCACGATCAATGAGCACAAGCTCTCGCGGCTCGATACGAGCAGTCAACTCGCCGACCCGGTCCCATAGAGGGCGAACCCGCGAACAATGGTAGAAGGCGTGCGAAGCCGTTTCTTCCAAGCCAAGGTTGCAGCGTTCACAATCTGGCAAATCCGCCAGGCCCCATATGAAGGCCATGTCATTGAGAGGCAAGCGATTCCGAGCTAATCGCCAGGTGAGCGAAAACTCAGAGTTGTTGAGATAATCACTCCCTGGCGCCCAAGACCAGAACGAGCGAAACTCGTCCTCCGACAAGCGCAGCACATCACGTAGTGAATCCTTTGCGACGCCCTCCACTAACCCACGATAGAAGACTCTCCTAGGCCGTGAAAGGTCACTGGACCGTGGAATGGCCCGCAGGGCCGCCAGACATTCGAGGAGAAAACTCGATCGCTCTCGAGGCTTACGGCACCGCCTCAAGATGGGGGGAGTGATAGTAAGTCTAGGGAACATGTCCCTCACTATCCCCCTAAGCAATGAGTCTTCGGAAATCGCTCGCCTGAGAAAAACCAACCTCGACGCAACCTTATGGCCCATCAGGTATGGCATTCCCAGGCCCCCATGACACGGACGTTGGTAACAGACACGTTTGTCGACATAGTGTTTGCGTCCTCTCCATAAAATGGAGAATAGCAAACGCTCGATCGCCTTCTTATGCCGTTTACAAAGTGGAAGTACTGACAACTGGTAAAGGATGATGGGAAAGACGTATGTAGCACACGCCTCAGCCATACCCTTTAAGGACAACCTCCTTCGGCGCCAAATCTTGGCCGACGCGCCTACCTTTGCCAGTACTTCAGACCAATTTTTCTCCAACTGTAGGTCGGGCCCGAACCACACTCCAAGAATGCAGACCGGGCCGTCCGTCCAGTCGAAGGGCCCCGGGAGGGTCAGACCCTTCCAGGCGCCTAACCGCAAGCCGGACGACTTGTTGCGGTTAATCTTGGCCCCTGTCACCTGTTCGTACCGTTCAAGCGCCTTCTGTACCACCTCGATGTCCCTGCGGGAGGACACGAAAGTAGTGACGTCATCGGCGTACGCGGAAACCCTGGCTCGAGCACCACCAGGGACAGCGATTCCACGTAGGGCCGGACTGCACGCCCTGTCCCTTAGCCGGCGAAGGAGGGGCTCCAACGCCAAAGCATAAAGTAGGGGCGACAGTGGACAACCCTGTCGGACCGACCTAGACAGCGCCAGAACGCCCGACAACTTTCCGTTCACCTGTACCACAGCCGTCGGGGATTGATACAGGAGGCTAATCCAGCGGCGGAAGTTGGTTTCGAATCCAGCTGCCTGCAGGACAGCCGCCAGATACCGATGGTCAACCCTATCAAATGCCTTGGACTGATCTAAATGGATCAGCGCGGCTTCGTCGTCGTCTTTTATCCCCTCTATGATCGTGCGTATCAGATGCAGGTTGCTCTGAATTGTTCGGCCCTTCACAGCACAAGTCTGCTCAGGTCCCAACAGAGACTCGGCAACTAATTGCAAACGATTTTGCAAGATCTTGGCCAAAATCTTTAACTCTGTGTTTAGCAGAGTTATGGGCCGGTAACCCTCTAGCTCCCTCCCCACACCCTTGCCTTTTCTCAACAGCGTGATCACACCCCTGGTGAACCGTTTGGGGATGGACCCCTGCCGGAACCAGTTGTTGAACACGACAGTCAAAATCGGGACAAAGATGTGCGACAGCCTCAAGTACAATTCATAGGGCAAACCATCGAGACCCGGCGATTTGCCACTGCCGACCTTCTTCAGCGCCGCGTAGACTTCGCCCTCCGTAATCTCTCCCTCGCAGCTAGCTGCATCAGCCGGCAAAAGCCGGGGGAAGTCAGCCAAATAGCTGCGAAACTCCTCATCACGGAGACCGGGCTCCTTGGTAAACAGGATCTCGAAATGCCGCCGAAACGCCTCGCACATGTCGTCAGTCGACCGCAGAGTGTGTCCCTCCGGGTTGCGAACCTCTCGAATGTACCGGTCGCCTCCGCGGCGAATTTCTTCCTTGCGCAGTTCTGCGCCCATATTCACAGCTTCGGAAGACATCTTGCTTAACTTATGTCTAACTACCTGGCCCATGTAACGATCGCTATTCGACCGGTCCACGGCCTCCTTAGCTATGGCTATCTCTAGGGGATCCCCACCAGCCACCGCCCGGGAGTAGTTAGCTCTAAGTGTCTTCACCTTGTCAGCCTTATCTAGTTTGAGCCGAATGCTGAACTGAGTGGTGAAAGACCTAATACTATCCTTAAGGTTATCCCACCACTTATTCCCGATGACTCCCCCAGTTAACGCCCGCTGCACTAAGTTAATTAGCTGGCGCCGGAAGTCCCGTAAGGACACGTTGAACTTCCAGTAACCAGCCATTCTAACCCTATTTTCTAAATTTACCCGGGCACAAACGAGTTTGTGGTCCGAGTAACCTAGCCAGTGGAACGTGGGACAATCTAAGAAATCTAGTTCGGCTTCACGAACTAACATTCTATCAAGGTAGCTAGCCACCTTGGTAGAAGGCCAACTATTAGCCCACGTCCACATTCTCCCGCCCTTGTGATCGGCCCGGTATCTATCGACTAGACCGAAGTCCTCGATGAGATCGACCAAGCTACGATCACGTTCCTTCCCTCTAGCTCCCCGCCCTCTATCCAACTTGGGGTCCAGGATGGCATTCCAGTCCCCCACTAAGACGAGTCGCTTGGAATCCACCAGGAAGGGCTCCAACCGCCGAAAAAACGAGACGCGCTCCTCCTGGTCGTTGGGCGCATAAACCGCAACCAGACGAAACGCATTGCTTTTCACTGCAATATCGGCCACGATCAGCCGGCCCTCGGCACCGACATGGACAAGATCCACCTTCGCGTCCAGGGTACGCTTGACCAGCAAAGACACTCCTCTGGCCAGCCGGTTCCCATATGCTGAATAGACGACAAAGTCGTTAGACAGCACACAAGCATCGACCTTGCAAACAAAGTGAGTCTCTTGGATCGCGGCGACATCCACGCCGAAGGACAAGAGGTCCCGAAGCAGGCGGGCAGCCTTACTCCGATCCCTAAGGCCCTTCACGTTCATACTGGCTAACTTAATTGACATCATTTAGACCTGTAAAGAGAAAGCAGAAAATTACTTCTGGTCACATACGGAGCGAAAATCAATGGGAGTAGGGACCCCGACGGATTGTCCAAGGTTGCCTGTGCCAATATCGGACGTAATTCGTCCGTCCTGGACAATGCCGCCGACGTCCGTGGGAAAAGTAAGTTTTACAGCCCTGTATAAAGATGGGTGGAGGATGACGGGGACCCTCCCGGCACAAAAATGCGAAAGCCTTTGAAGATATTTTGTGCCCGTTTGGGCCATTTTTATGGTCGGGAAAGCCTCAACGGCCCCCTGCACAAATTCCCAGGCTTTTGTTTTACATCCCCCGGTGTTTCTGATCAAAGTCAGTACTCCGGGGGCGCCCGGGAAATTGGCAGGGTCCTCGATGGACTTTCCGTCAATATTTTTAAGTTTGAAAAGAGGCCTTAGGAGGGCCTTCTTCTGAGAAGAAAGGTCCCTCTCTAAGGCCTGTCTGTCCACTTTGCAGATATCCTTTGAAATAAAGACATTTTTTCTTTGTTTCTCGCCTTTTGGGGAGGATTTATCGGGATTCGGGGAGGGTTTCGGGGAGGGATGATAAGATTTCGGGGAGGAAGGTTCTGATTGGGAGGAGGGTGTGGGTGGTTTGGGGGAAGGAGAAGGTATATGCCTTATCGGGGATGCGGACTGACTCCTCCCCTCAACAAAAACAGTTCTATTTGGAGATGTAGGGGCGGATTGGGTCCTGGGAGCAACCGTGACTTGTTCTGCTCTTCCACGTGCGAAAAGTTCTTTTTTCCCCTTCTTTAGGGACACTTCCTCCTCCTCCTCCCGTCCTCTCTTCAAAGAAGAGGAGCGTGGAGGAGGCATTTCCGCCTCCATTTCTTGTTGTTTCGTCGGCTGCTCCCGCTGCTGCTGCTTTTGCTCTTGTAGCTGTTGTTGTTGTAGTCTCTGCGTTTCTCTTTGTTGCTGTTTTTGCCCCTGCTTCTCTTGTTGTTGCTGCTGTTGGTTAGCCTCTTTTCGTGGCTTCTTTTTTTCCGGGGATGGTGATTTCTCCTGTTGAGGAGGAGGGGAAGCAACTTTCTTCCCCCTCCTGACCACCTCCGTCCATTCACCGCTTTTTGGGTCCGTCTTTTTCTCCTGTGTGACTGGTGGTTTTGACACCGGCGGTGTTTCCGGTGCCATTTCCGGGTTTCTTTTAGGGCACATCTTGAACGTGTGACCAGCCACGCCACACGCCCAGCAATGCGGCTTCCTCCCCTCCACCACCACAAACAATCTCCTTCCACTGTATGTAATAATATCCGGGACCTTCAGGAAATTTTCCCTGTCTAACACAATGCAAACATTAATATCCTCCGTGGCTATCTCCGCCTTGCTCCTCACACGTGCTACCTCCTCCACCGCTCCAAAAGTCGCAAAAAAGGCACCCACGTGATCACCGGACACCTCCACGGGCACACCATGTATGGTGACCTTGGTTCTTCTTGTACCCATGTATTCGGTCTGGAACCGAATACCCTTGGCTGTCATTACACTTCCAGCCAGATCCTTCGCCTCTCCTTCCGAGCTCAGAAGTATGTCCCACATCGCTCGGGACCTCCTTGCTAACACACAAGGGATAATATTAAGCACCTTTAATGCTTCTTCCATGTTCTCCCTACTGACAGCAATAAATTTTTTTGTTTTTTCATCTGCTGTCAGCAGGGAGATTGTCTTTTTTGCCATAACGTTGGCGACTTCCGGTATCGCCAACAGTTCATTGTCTTTGATATATTCTTTATATTTCTCCTGCATTTGCAGGTAATAATTTGGGTCTTTTTTCACTGGTGCCTTTACCCATACCGTCGGTGAGGGAGTCACCGCGGGCACGGCATCAGAAGTTGAGGGCTGGGGAGACAAAGCCATAGCTTGACTTGCCCCCCCTCACACAACAAAATTTTAACAAAAGTTCAAAAAGCGCCACGCGCGACGAAGACAAAACAAAGACAGCAAAAAAAACAGGTACTCACAATTAACTTCGGGCAACAAAAACACGTAAATCCAAAATTGCAATAAGTCAAGAAAAGACAAAAATGCGAGGCGCACTCTGTTTCGAACAACGGCTCGTCAGGGCACTATTTATTTTGTAAAATTTACAAAATTATGGCACAAGGCCTAAAAGGGGAGGGGGAGAGGTTGGTTCTCACTTAACTATCCTATACCTAGCTAAACACTATCACGACCCATTCACTCGTTACAATTTGCACAGTCACCAAAAGAACCCATCCATCTACTCCCAATCCTTCGTACACCACAATGCCAGAAACTTACAAGGGACACCTAAAAAGTGGGGAAATTAACCCGTGACAATAAAAATGTATTTATGTACAATATAATATATACAATATAATGTAAAATATTTAATGAAAATGAAATGATGGGAGGGGGATGAACCCAAAAATAAACTAAAAATACAACAAATTTTGAACTAAAATAATAATCAATGTTAGTAAGAACCGACCATCCCAGAAAAAAGAGTGGCCGCTGTATTCCGCCCAATGGCGAAATCAAGAAGCACACTCGCTAAGGGAGTGGGGAGGGGGGTAAAAAATTAGCGGAAAGGGACAATAAAACGCTGAACCAGTCGAGATAAAAAGAGACCAAAACAAACTGGGGAGGTTGGGAATCTCGGCATGGATTATAACAAAAGAGAAAGCCGGGTACAGGCTAGGAACACATTCATTCACTTTAACTAGGTACACAAGAGAGAACTAGCTTAACCAGGGGAGGGTTCCAGAGGAATCCACCCCGATGTAACCAGCAGATCTAAAAGAGAAAATCAAGATTAGCCCCGTTCAAACGAACCAGGCTCGCCACATTTACCCACCTTTTGCTAAAATCTGTCGAAGTCAAACGTTTCCAATCAGTTCTAATCTTTATTTTGAGCTGATGCTCAAAATAACAGATCAGATCCTGATGTGAAAGACGCTGACCTCGCAAGACTTCCTCCAATCGCGTCGTCCAAATCACCATTCGAGCCGTGGCTAGCAGCGACAGAAACACCATACGCTTCATCCCAGAGAACGGGGGCGACACATTATCACAGGCGAATGCACGATCAATGAGCACAAGCTCTCGCGGCTCGATACGAGCAGTCAACTCGCCGACCCGGTCCCATAGAGGGCGAACCCGCGAACAATGGTAGAAGGCGTGCGAAGCCGTTTCTTCCAAGCCAAGGTTGCAGCGTTCACAATCTGGCAAATCCGCCAGGCCCCATATGAAGGCCATGTCATTGAGAGGCAAGCGATTCCGAGCTAATCGCCAGGTGAGCGAAAACTCAGAGTTGTTGAGATAATCACTCCCTGGCGCCCAAGACCAGAACGAGCGAAACTCGTCCTCCGACAAGCGCAGCACATCACGTAGTGAATCCTTTGCGACGCCCTCCACTAACCCACGATAGAAGACTCTCCTAGGCCGTGAAAGGTCACTGGACCGTGGAATGGCCCGCAGGGCCGCCAGACATTCGAGGAGAAAACTCGATCGCTCTCGAGGCTTACGGCACCGCCTCAAGATGGGGGGAGTGATAGTAAGTCTAGGGAACATGTCCCTCACTATCCCCCTAAGCAATGAGTCTTCGGAAATCGCTCGCCTGAGAAAAACCAACCTCGACGCAACCTTATGGCCCATCAGGTATGGCATTCCCAGGCCCCCATGACACGGACGTTGGTAACAGACACGTTTGTCGACATAGTGTTTGCGTCCTCTCCATAAAATGGAGAATAGCAAACGCTCGATCGCCTTCTTATGCCGTTTACAAAGTGGAAGTACTGACAACTGGTAAAGGATGATGGGAAAGACGTATGTAGCACACGCCTCAGCCATACCCTTTAAGGACAACCTCCTTCGGCGCCAAATCTTGGCCGACGCGCCTACCTTTGCCAGTACTTCAGACCAATTTTTCTCCAACTGTAGGTCGGGCCCGAACCACACTCCAAGAATGCAGACCGGGCCGTCCGTCCAGTCGAAGGGCCCCGGGAGGGTCAGACCCTTCCAGGCGCCTAACCGCAAGCCGGACGACTTGTTGCGGTTAATCTTGGCCCCTGTCACCTGTTCGTACCGTTCAAGCGCCTTCTGTACCACCTCGATGTCCCTGCGGGAGGACACGAAAGTAGTGACGTCATCGGCGTACGCGGAAACCCTGGCTCGAGCACCACCAGGGACAGCGATTCCACGTAGGGCCGGACTGCACGCCCTGTCCCTTAGCCGGCGAAGGAGGGGCTCCAACGCCAAAGCATAAAGTAGGGGCGACAGTGGACAACCCTGTCGGACCGACCTAGACAGCGCCAGAACGCCCGACAACTTTCCGTTCACCTGTACCACAGCCGTCGGGGATTGATACAGGAGGCTAATCCAGCGGCGGAAGTTGGTTTCGAATCCAGCTGCCTGCAGGACAGCCGCCAGATACCGATGGTCAACCCTATCAAATGCCTTGGACTGATCTAAATGGATCAGCGCGGCTTCGTCGTCGTCTTTTATCCCCTCTATGATCGTGCGTATCAGATGCAGGTTGCTCTGAATTGTTCGGCCCTTCACAGCACAAGTCTGCTCAGGTCCCAACAGAGACTCGGCAACTAATTGCAAACGATTTTGCAAGATCTTGGCCAAAATCTTTAACTCTGTGTTTAGCAGAGTTATGGGCCGGTAACCCTCTAGCTCCCTCCCCACACCCTTGCCTTTTCTCAACAGCGTGATCACACCCCTGGTGAACCGTTTGGGGATGGACCCCTGCCGGAACCAGTTGTTGAACACGACAGTCAAAATCGGGACAAAGATGTGCGACAGCCTCAAGTACAATTCATAGGGCAAACCATCGAGACCCGGCGATTTGCCACTGCCGACCTTCTTCAGCGCCGCGTAGACTTCGCCCTCCGTAATCTCTCCCTCGCAGCTAGCTGCATCAGCCGGCAAAAGCCGGGGGAAGTCAGCCAAATAGCTGCGAAACTCCTCATCACGGAGACCGGGCTCCTTGGTAAACAGGATCTCGAAATGCCGCCGAAACGCCTCGCACATGTCGTCAGTCGACCGCAGAGTGTGTCCCTCCGGGTTGCGAACCTCTCGAATGTACCGGTCGCCTCCGCGGCGAATTTCTTCCTTGCGCAGTTCTGCGCCCATATTCACAGCTTCGGAAGACATCTTGCTTAACTTATGTCTAACTACCTGGCCCATGTAACGATCGCTATTCGACCGGTCCACGGCCTCCTTAGCTATGGCTATCTCTAGGGGATCCCCACCAGCCACCGCCCGGGAGTAGTTAGCTCTAAGTGTCTTCACCTTGTCAGCCTTATCTAGTTTGAGCCGAATGCTGAACTGAGTGGTGAAAGACCTAATACTATCCTTAAGGTTATCCCACCACTTATTCCCGATGACTCCCCCAGTTAACGCCCGCTGCACTAAGTTAATTAGCTGGCGCCGGAAGTCCCGCCTGTCCAGTAAGGACACGTTGAACTTCCAGTAACCAGCCATTCTAACCCTATTTTCTAAATTTACCCGGGCACAAACGAGTTTGTGGTCCGAGTAACCTAGCCAGTGGAACGTGGGACAATCTAAGAAATCTAGTTCGGCTTCACGAACTAACATTCTATCAAGGTAGCTAGCCACCTTGGTAGAAGGCCAACTATTAGCCCACGTCCACATTCTCCCGCCCTTGTGATCGGCCCGGTATCTATCGACTAGACCGAAGTCCTCGATGAGATCGACCAAGCTACGATCACGTTCCTTCCCTCTAGCTCCCCGCCCTCTATCCAACTTGGGGTCCAGGATGGCATTCCAGTCCCCCACTAAGACGAGTCGCTTGGAATCCACCAGGAAGGGCTCCAACCGCCGAAAAAACGAGACGCGCTCCTCCTGGTCGTTGGGCGCATAAACCGCAACCAGACGAAACGCATTGCTTTTCACTGCAATATCGGCCACGATCAGCCGGCCCTCGGCACCGACATGGACAAGATCCACCTTCGCGTCCAGGGTACGCTTGACCAGCAAAGACACTCCTCTGGCCAGCCGGTTCCCATATGCTGAATAGACGACAAAGTCGTTAGACAGCACACAAGCATCGACCTTGCAAACAAAGTGAGTCTCTTGGATCGCGGCGACATCCACGCCGAAGGACAAGAGGTCCCGAAGCAGGCGGGCAGCCTTACTCCGATCCCTAAGGCCCTTCACGTTCATACTGGCTAACTTAATTGACATCATTTAGACCTGTAAAGAGAAAGCAGAAAATTACTTCTGGTCACATACGGAGCGAAAATCAATGGGAGTAGGGACCCCGACGGATTGTCCAAGGTTGCCTGTGCCAATATCGGACGTAATTCGTCCGTCCTGGACAATGCCGCCGACGTCCGTGGGAAAAGTAAGTTTTACAGCCCTGTATAAAGATGGGTGGAGGATGACGGGGACCCTCCCGGCACAAAAATGCGAAAGCCTTTGAAGATATTTTGTGCCCGTTTGGGCCATTTTTATGGTCGGGAAAGCCTCAACGGCCCCCTGCACAAATTCCCAGGCTTTTGTTTTACATCCCCCGGTGTTTCTGATCAAAGTCAGTACTCCGGGGGCGCCCGGGAAATTGGCAGGGTCCTCGATGGACTTTCCGTCAATATTTTTAAGTTTGAAAAGAGGCCTTAGGAGGGCCTTCTTCTGAGAAGAAAGGTCCCTCTCTAAGGCCTGTCTGTCCACTTTGCAGATATCCTTTGAAATAAAGACATTTTTTCTTTGTTTCTCGCCTTTTGGGGAGGATTTATCGGGATTCGGGGAGGGTTTCGGGGAGGGATGATAAGATTTCGGGGAGGAAGGTTCTGATTGGGAGGAGGGTGTGGGTGGTTTGGGGGAAGGAGAAGGTATATGCCTTATCGGGGATGCGGACTGACTCCTCCCCTCAACAAAAACAGTTCTATTTGGAGATGTAGGGGCGGATTGGGTCCTGGGAGCAACCGTGACTTGTTCTGCTCTTCCACGTGCGAAAAGTTCTTTTTTCCCCTTCTTTAGGGACACTTCCTCCTCCTCCTCCCGTCCTCTCTTCAAAGAAGAGGAGCGTGGAGGAGGCATTTCCGCCTCCATTTCTTGTTGTTTCGTCGGCTGCTCCCGCTGCTGCTGCTTTTGCTCTTGTAGCTGTTGTTGTTGTAGTCTCTGCGTTTCTCTTTGTTGCTGTTTTTGCCCCTGCTTCTCTTGTTGTTGCTGCTGTTGGTTAGCCTCTTTTCGTGGCTTCTTTTTTTCCGGGGATGGTGATTTCTCCTGTTGAGGAGGAGGGGAAGCAACTTTCTTCCCCCTCCTGACCACCTCCGTCCATTCACCGCTTTTTGGGTCCGTCTTTTTCTCCTGTGTGACTGGTGGTTTTGACACCGGCGGTGTTTCCGGTGCCATTTCCGGGTTTCTTTTAGGGCACATCTTGAACGTGTGACCAGCCACGCCACACGCCCAGCAATGCGGCTTCCTCCCCTCCACCACCACAAACAATCTCCTTCCACTGTATGTAATAATATCCGGGACCTTCAGGAAATTTTCCCTGTCTAACACAATGCAAACATTAATATCCTCCGTGGCTATCTCCGCCTTGCTCCTCACACGTGCTACCTCCTCCACCGCTCCAAAAGTCGCAAAAAAGGCACCCACGTGATCACCGGACACCTCCACGGGCACACCATGTATGGTGACCTTGGTTCTTCTTGTACCCATGTATTCGGTCTGGAACCGAATACCCTTGGCTGTCATTACACTTCCAGCCAGATCCTTCGCCTCTCCTTCCGAGCTCAGAAGTATGTCCCACATCGCTCGGGACCTCCTTGCTAACACACAAGGGATAATATTAAGCACCTTTAATGCTTCTTCCATGTTCTCCCTACTGACAGCAATAAATTTTTTTGTTTTTTCATCTGCTGTCAGCAGGGAGATTGTCTTTTTTGCCATAACGTTGGCGACTTCCGGTATTGCTAACAGTTCATTGTCTTTGATATATTCTTTATATTTCTCCTGCATTTGCAGGTAATAATTTGGGTCTTTTTCCACTGGTGCCTTTACCCATACCGTCGGTGAGGGAGTCACCGCGGGCACGGCATCAGAAGTTGAGGGCTGGGGAGACAAAGCCATAGCTTGACTTGCCCCCCCTCACACAACAAAATTTTAACAAAAGTTCAAAAAGCGCCACGCGCGACGAAGACAAAACAAAGACAGCAAAAAAAACAGGTACTCACAATTAACTTCGGGCAACAAAAACACGTAAATCCAAAATTGCAATAAGTCAAGAAAAGACAAAAATGCGAGGCGCACTCTGTTTCGAACAACGGCTCGTCAGGGCAAAGGCAAACCAAAGATTAACCAAATAAATAGACACCACCAAGACAAAGACTAACGAACCAGACCACAAACCAAGGTTTTTTTTGTTTTTTTTTCTCTCTTCTTTCCTTTACCCCCCTCCCCCTTGGTTTGTGGTCTGGTTCGTTAGTCTTTGTCTTGGCGGTGTCTATTTATTTGGTTAATCTTTGGTTTGCCTTTGCCCTGACGAGCCGTTGTGTGAAACCGCGGTAGGTTTTGGCTATCTTGTGATTCTTTATGTATATATATATATATATATATATATAATTGGATGCCTTTATAAATCCATTGGTGATAGTTTATATAAAAACCGCTCTTCAGACCAACGTTTTTGCAAGATTAATTAGTCAGATTTATCAAGACTAAAAAACAACAGCAATTTCAGAGAGAGGTTCAAGATATGCTTGGAAGAAAAAATTATAATAATTAAATACAAAATCCCCGTGAACTATTAAAACAGAGAAATGAAGTCATTTTCAAATACAGACTCAAAAATAGTTTTAACATTCATAAAATAATGAAAGTTACACTGAAAAGAACTGACATATGATTTCACTAAAATTCGTAATTGTCAAAAATTCTCATTCGTTGATATAATTTGAGATGAAGTCGTATTAACAGTATGATGTTTTTAGATATATTTATATGTATTTACACGTGTATATATATATATATATATATATATATATATATATATATATATATGTACGTATATATATGTATACGTGGGTGGGGATATCATGTATGTATGTATGTATGTATGTGTGTGTGTATGTGTGTATATATATATATATATGTGTGTGTGTGTGTATGTGTGTGTGTGTGTACAGTACTGTGCAAAAGTAGTAGGGCAAGAAATATTTTATCTTTTAGATGTCATGAAAATAAAGTTGAAAATCAATCCTGTCTCAACACTTTTGCACACTAGCGGTAGTGTGCAAAAATATTAGGACAGGAGCGATTTTCCTAAAAGACCTCACTGAAATTCAAATACAGGGTGAAAAGCCAAACTTTTCTAAGAATTATTTAACTAAAAAGGAAGAGGAAAGAAGCTTCGGAATTTCAATTGGCTCCAACAAAGCCCTAATCTCGATCCTACTGAATGTCTATGGGATATTTTGGGTAAATAACTTATAAATCTAATGCTACTTCGCAAGACACATTTTGGGAACAAATACAAGCTGCTTGGCAGGAGATACCATTAGTTGCAGTGAAAAAACTAGCGATGTCACTGCCTGACAGAATGAAGGCTGGGATCAAAGCAAAAGGCTATTATACATATTAAATATATTTTGTAATAACTATATTTCTTGTTAAAGTATTTGTTGAGTACATCAAATAACACTACTTTAATTAAATTAATTTCTGTTAATATGCCTTATAAAATATAAAATAGTTATTGTCCTAATACTTTTGCACAGTACTCTATATATGTAGATTTGTACATATAATTGATTTCTAATATCTACATGTCGGTTTATATGCATGTAAGTAGTTAATTAGTTATATACAACTAGGTGTGCATGTAAAGATTTTTATGCAAATAAGTATAGAGTATGTGTGGATGCAATACTCAGTTAATGACTTTATATTTATTAATATTTTTATTAGTTACTTATCGTTATTATTAATAATTTTATTAAGTATTATTATGGTTATCGTTGAGAATATTAATGATTAACGCTTATCTCCCCTTTCTTTATCATCATACAATAGTTCTGCTTGTTCCTTCTATAGTTAGTAAGTTACTTACTTAGTTCGTCCGTCCGTTATGCCACTAAAGAAAGATAACACGTTTACTCTCTACACGAGCTTTTCCTTCCCTTCTATCTTTTTACACTCCTCAGCCTTTCTCTCACCTTTGCCAAACAGAAGGGTAGTAAAGAGTGAGAAAGTAGGAGGAGAGAGCCTACATCATTACCGTAGCAGTATCAGCTTAAGCTGGTGGTTGCAGCAGTAATTGTGTGTGTGTGTATATGTGTGTGTACTGTAAATTGTAGTAAAAATTGGTAGGTTTGTTGTTGTATCCCCCGACCTAATAACAAAATTTCTGGCCTGTACACCTTGGTCATTACTCAGTTTGCCTTTTCTGTTTACAATGGACACAGGAGCCACGATGTTTCAGTATTAAAAAAAAACATTTTCTCTTTCAAAATTTCTCACAAAATAGCGTACAATATTTTGGTTATGGTCTGTGCATACGCTGCTTAATATAATATAAGATTACAGTAAAGTAGCTTCTATGGATATTACTTTTATAGATATTTTAATAAAATTACACTCTGTGTTATTGTTATTTTATTATCGAATACCTTTATGTTTGAAGACGTTACTATCATTTGTTGTATGATAAAGTAATTTTTTTCCAGGAAATCATACTTATCCTTCCGTGGAAATTCCACGGGTTCCGATAGTATATATATATATTTCTATCTATTATTATTGTGTGTGTACTGTGCAATATAGTAAAAAGAGATAGATTTGTTGTCGTATGCCGCGACCTAATTTATGGCCTCCAAACCCGTGGCCGTTACTCAGTTGGTCTTTTCATTTTACATTGGACACAGGAGCCATGATTTTTCAGTAATAAAAACCATTTTCTCTTTCAAAATCTCTCCAAAAATAGCGTGCAGTATTTTGGTTACGGTCTGTGTATACGACGCTTAATTTAGTAAAAGATTATAGTAAAGTAGCTTGTATGGACATTGTTTTTATAGATATTTTTAATAAAATTACACACGGTGTTATCATTATTTTATTATCCAATACCTTTATGTTTGAAGATGTTACTATCATTTGTAGTATGACAAATTTTTCCAGAAAATCATCGTTATCTTTCCGTGGAAATTCCACGGGTTCCGCTAATCCTTAATATTGTTATCATACTAAATAAAAATATCATTGTTATAAAACCATAAAATTAGTTTTTACATGATATAGATATTATTATTACTATTAGACTTAATATAACAATCTAACAATTCAATTTTTCTAATGAAAATACAGCCAGCAAAATTTACTTTTATTTGAGAATGGCCAACTGAAAGTTCAGTCCAAGGTCATCTTAACGCCTAGGATAGAAAGACAGTCACGTTTAATGATTAACACTGTATAACTAACCCCCATCTCTTACCCATAAAATATTTCCCTTTTTCCTTGTCTTTCCACCCCACCCAAAATTCCTTTCGTCCTGATTAATCTAAGCCATTTATTCTTGTGAAAAAAAATGTCTGAGTAGCAGATTTGTAGAATTTCTGACAAAGTAACAATTACCAATAGATTTATTTATAAAGGCATCAAAATTATTTTTATTATCATGCTCTCTTAAATTCTAAAATAGAGTCCTCATCGGATTATGATTCTCCGTGGAATATATATATATATATATATATATATATATATATCATATGAATTGTAAACAAACAAATATATGCACTTTCTTTGATGTTTTGTTAATGTGAAATATATCTCTATCATCAAATGACAACTTCAGCGAATTGAAATCGCGTAATCTGCTATATTTTATGTTATTGAAAAGTTAAAATAAAAGTAAATTTTCAAAAAATTCTAAGATCGCTGTTGAAGCGAATTTATTTCGCTGAAACGATCATATAATCATAAATTTTGATTTTCTTTATATGTGAAAAAATAATATTTGTTCTGTGAAAGAGTAAATGAATTTATTTCCAAAGAGCTTTCTGGTTGGATCAGTTTTAATGTTTAATTTTTAACAATTAGTAATAATAAGATCTCCTTTTAGCTTGTACTATCAAGTCGCTTCTGCTTGAAAAAGTCCCCTGACATCCTTGCGCTCTGCGAAACTAACCTCAACTCAGCTATTTTCTCCTCTGACCTCTCCATCCCTGGTTATCTTCCCATCTTAAGGAAGGATTCCACTGTCCACATGCATGGGCTGGGTGTCTACGTCAGCAAACACCTCCCCATAGCTAGAGTGACTTCACTCGAACCTACTGACCACCAATACATATGTCTCCGCATATCTCTCCTCAGTTCGGTTAGTTACCTATTCTTTCTTTACCGTCCTCCCTCCACTCCTGACTGCTCCGTACTATATAGCATTGCTGACGACATAGATAAGGCTATTTCTTATTACCCATTCGCCCACATATTTGTATTTGGAGACCTCAATGCCCATCACTCTGAGTGGCTTGAAAACTCCGTTACTGATCCAGCGGGCATTCACGCCATGAACTTCGCTATTTCCCAATCCCTTACACAAGTGGTGGATTTCCCCACTCGCTTCCCAAGCACTCCCTCTGGTCATTCCTCACTACTAGATATATGTTTCACTTCTGCGCCTGACGCCTGTCAAGTCTCGCAGCGTTGCCCTCTCGGCAAGTCCGACCACGCTGTAGTCTCTCTCAGTATTTCTTTCCAATTTCACTCCCCCAGGAGTCCCCTACCTATAGGACCTCCTACCTCTACCAAAAAGCTGACTGGGATGCCTTTCGCGATTTCCTCTGAGACGTCCCTTGGGGAAAAGTGTTCGACCTATCAGTTGATGACTGTGCCTCTGAGGTCTCGTCATGGGTGAAGGTTGGCATTGATGCCTTCATACCCACCAGGATATATTGCTTAAAACGTCATTCCTCTCCGTGCTTCTCTCCGGCCTGCTCAGCCGCCATTGCTCACAGGAACCATTACTTCCGTCTATTCCGGAAACAGTCATCTGATCACAATAGGCGCCTGTTCATATCTGCTCGCAATCAATGCAAGAGAACCCTAAATGACGCCAAACAGTTGTTTGCTGAGAGAATGCGACAGCGCATAGCAGACCGCAAGTTCGGCTCCAAGGACTATCGGAAGATTTGCAAACGAGTGCTCAACAATAGGAAATCCTCAATACCTCCTTTATCCATGAAGTTGAGGTTGTCACGTCATCTGCGGACAAAGCTGAGTGCTTTGCCCGCAGATTCTCTTCCAACTCCACATTTGACTCGTCCGGAGTACAACCACCTGACTTCCCTAAGAGAACTGAGGCCAAACTGCACGACGTATATATTACACCGACAGTAGTGTCCCGAGTCATTTCAAAACACGACGCCCATAAGGCGTGTGGAGATGATGGAATCCCGGTGATAGACCTTAAGAGGTGTGCTCCTGAATTTTCCCCTGTCCTCTCTAAACTATTTAACTACTGCCTTTCTGCTTCCTGCTTTCCTGCATGCTGGAAGTTCTCTTCAGTCGTTCCTGTATTTAAGAATTGTGGTGAACACTCGGACCCATCCAACTATCGCCCTATCAGACTTCTACCGATATTCGGGAATGTATTCGGGGCCATAATCAATGCTGAAATAGTTCATCATCTCACTGCCCACAAACTCTTCTCTGACAGGCAATATGGATTCCGCTTTGCCAGGTCCACGCCGACGTGCTAACAACCGTAACGGAGTACATGCTCCAGGCCCTTGATGAGTCTGACGAGGCTCGCGCGGTTGCTCTGTACATCTCTAAGGCTGTCGACAGGGTTTGGCATTCTGGCCTCCTATGCAAACTACGGGGTTATGGTATTACCGGTCGTCTGCTTGACCTAATCCAATCTTTCTTAAATAACCGAAAAATGAAGGTCGTTTTGAATGGGCGTGCTTCTTCATCCTACAGCACGAATGCTGGTGTCCCACAGGGCTCTATCCTGGGCCCGACGCTCTTCCTTATTTTCATCAACGACCTCCCATCTACGCAGATGACACTGCAATATACTCCCGCACCAGTAAGAAATCTGTCGTGGCGGACAGACATAATCTCGCTGCTGACCTTGAACGGGATCTACACTCTGTGGCGAATTGGCGCAAGAAGTGGATTGTCAACTTCAATTCGTCTAAGACCAAGCTGTTGTCTGTCAACCATTACAGGCAACCTCTCCTACCTCCCATAAGCATGGACCAAGCGATTCTCCTGGAGAGCAATACACTACGCCTCCTCGGACTGACCCTGTCCTCAGACCTCAAATGGAACCAATATATTGAATCCTTAGCAAAATCTATTGCTAAGAAGGTTGGGTCACTATGTCGATCCAGCCTGTTTTTTCTGCCTGAATCTATCCTGCATAAATACAAGTCAACCATCCGTCCGTGCATGGAGTACTGCTGCCATTTATGGTCAGGTGCCCCTGCCATTCTCCTCAGTGTTCTTGACAGGCTCCAAAGAAGAGTCTGTAATGTGATAGGTACTGATCTGGCGGCTCGACTGCAGCCACTTCCCCATCGTCGAAATGTGGCCTCACTTTGTCTGTTCTATAAATACTTTCATGGCTTCTGCTCGGACGAACTTAAGTCACTGGTGCCTCCTCAACAGGTGTTTACTCGTGCAACCAGACTGACAACTGGGTCCCACCCATTCACAGTCAGGTTAGCCAAATACAGACGACAATTCTACCCCTGCAGCTTCTTCCCGCCTGTGGAACTCGCTCCCGTATTCTTGCTTTGCTGACGGCTACAACCTCCAGAAATTTAAATGCAAAGTCAATATTCATCTACTAACCACTGGACTCTAGCTCTCTCCCTACCACCGTATAACCATCCCTTTGTCTCCACCTATGTATCTGTCATCGCACCTGCTTTCTCAGCATTCCATTGCTCCTTTCTAACTAGTTTGTACTCCTCCCCCTTTTCTAATTAATCTTTTTTACAGTTATGTAGCCCCCTGCACATCAGTGGTATTTTCGCCTTGCTCGGTGTGAAATGATTAATATATATATATATATGTGTGTGTGTGTGTGTGTGTGTGTGTGTTCAGTCCGAAAACGGTGAGGATAATCCAACAAGATTACCTTAATATAAAATATTAAGTGGTAAATCCATATAGAGAGATTGATGGTTGTTAACCAGAGCGATATGCAATAAACAACATAAAAATTTCCCGTGGGAAATGGGGCACCCAAATATGAGATGAAATATGTCTCTCATAAAAATGGGTGCACCTAATCTTGTGCATGCTTCTATGAAATTTTTGTGCACGTTCGTATGTATTATTGTACGCCTTATGGTATGTAAAATGGGGCACCTAGATAGATGTGTATGTCATAGGTAAGAACAAAATTAGGTGAAATTTTTTCCATCGTGTGGGAACACCTAATTATTGTATGTCAACTTTAGATAAAATCAATTATACATGCTAGTACTAAATTTTCCTTCGTATCATGAATTTCTACCCATATATAGATAAATCAACAACCCGAAGGAAGTAGAATGGTATATATAGATATAAACAAATAATGTTTATTAAGAAATAGAAGAAAATTAGCACCTCATTTGGAAAGAAAAAAATAGGAATCAGTGAATATATGTAAGCATAAACAAAGTCACATTGTAAGTATATGTGGGAATTTACACATATGTATATTTGGATAGAAGTTAGTATAAGTAGGTAGATTAGCCTTATGGGGTCAAACAGACACCAACAGACAAGGGAATTGTGTTTTATTTAGACGTCAAACCCTTCATGACGGACTGAACTATACCGGACAGATCAGACGCCAATATTTGTAAATGGACTCTCTTTCGTTTTTGATTTCTTTCCCTTTTTTTTTCGTTCATTCTTTCTTTCTTTCTTTTTTCTTTATTTCTCCTCTTTCCCCTTATTTTTATTGTTATTTTTGTTTGTAATTTTATTTTTATTGTTATCCCTCTCTTCATTTTAAGAAAAGACTCATTCCGGCAAAAATGTTGTACCAGATGAAAGGAATATTGTAAGGTCTGATGAAATGAGCTAATTAAACTCATTGAAATGAACTATAGTTTTTAACAAATCGAAATGACGTGTTGAGTTTTCCTTTATATATATATATATATATATATATATATATATGCGTGTGTTTGCATACATCCATATGTAAAAATATTGCTGTGATATGCGGTCCATTGGTCTTATTATCTATGTAGATTTTTTTCATAAAACTCTCATATGAATCAGCAATATTATTGGCACGGATCTGGGGTTTCGGCTTCAGTCAATTTCTCACCGACCTACGGTTGTCACATTTTGCTTCTATATAGTAATTGTCTGAATGAGCTTATCGCAATGATGCCTCTGAAGTGTAAGGCATCTGTTTAACGTTTCTTTGATTTGGCCTTGTGTCAGACTCAACCGAAATCTCTATGGCTTACAGGATTTATGCAAAATAATAATCATCAGAAGGATGGTTGTCGGTTGGAATGAGTGGATTAGAGTAGAAGAGTGGAATAATAAAATATACATTTGTTTGTTTGTTAAAAGTAATTTAGTAAGAGGAACGAATGACATGAATTTGTAGAAATTACAGTTCACTGATAAAGTTAAGTTATCAAGAGTTCGCACGAAGAGTTCTAGTAGTAATTGTTGAGAGAGATAAGAAAAAAGAGAACAAGGTGCGACCTAACCTTATCTACGGGTTGATTTGAAGTTGCCGTTACATTCTAGATATGTGTCAGCAAGCCGCCTCCTCTGATTGAACGCTGGGTCCGGTTAGAGACTATCTTTAAATATTCAATCCAGTCACGTGAGATGGCTCACAGAATGTTTTTCTTTAGCTGTGGAAAAAACTGTTCCTCTGATTTATTTTGAATTGTACGATTTGATAACCAATGGGAATCCAGAGTTCCGCTACACCTACTCTCTTCAAATTTAATCGCTATGCTACACTGCATTAATATCGGCTCAGAATATGAAATTGGTGAGCCGAGTTCGAATTCCAGTTGAATTTGTTTCATTCACTTACGCTAACATACCTTAAGAAAGGTATTAATGTATCTCTTCTCCCTCTAGCTATGGGTTGAGTGGCAGGACGTATTTGGTTTTAAGCCTTGGTGGATAACCAGTTTTTCGGAGAAAGTAATGACAATCTGTTGCGTAAAAAACTTCTGTCTAATTAATCATGTCCCGAAAGAGACATGGTCTACCAGGCTTGTACCACGTCTGGCAATTAACTAACTACACTAGTAGTTCACCTGGGTAGGTATAACTGTGAATTCTATGCGAACAGTTTCTTTACTTGCAATTTTGGCGACAAACTTTCCAGGTATTTTTGTCTCTAAATGTTTAAATACAATTTTAATCGTTATCTAATTTCCTCATTGTTGTGGGATATCCCCTTTTTGATGGAATAATGGATTCTCCTGAGTGTACATATAAATCTGCCTATAGAGGGAACGACGGAGTTTAGTATGGAGTCAGTTGGTCCGTAAGTTGGTGCAGAGTTAGTCGGAGTTGTTTGGGATATAAACTCATTACACGGACATACTATTTCAATGCAAGACAGCAAATAGTATTTTTGAAGTGACTAACCCGTGTTCCAGTTTGTATATTTTTGTTCAATATAACATATATTTTCTATCTCCATATTTGTTTTTGTTATTTATTATTTTGTGTGGTTTCTCAACCGGAATCCACACCACTCATGATGACACTTCATCTCTTCTTGGGCCTTAGCTACGTTCCTAATATTCATTAATATACAATAAATATCAGAAGTCTAATTATGAATATAAATATTTTTGATGTTTTCTCATATATCGATATTTTCAAATACAAGAATGAGTACATAGTCTTTGTTTTGAGTTTTTTGCTATGAATTTCTTTTTTTTATTATTCATTTTTGTTTCTGTCTTACGTTTTCGACATTCCCTATTTCCAAGTCAATTCTTCCGGATGACGTTACACAGAATTGGACAAAATACAAGAACAAAAAGCGGGCAAGGAATCATATTTATCTTTGCTTTCGCTTTGTAAGTAAAAAAAGAGTCGTTATCAAATATGTGATAAATTTCTCACCACAGGATATAAAAAGGAAAACATTCTGTTTCATTTCTTATCTTTTCTGGCTAAAACATAAAGAGAAAAAACAAAAACAAAAAACAAACAGTAAATTTTTGTTTTACTTTTATTTGTGTAAATACTCCGATATTCAGAGTACAATTAAACAACATTTCTCAGAAAACCATGTCGGAAATATTAGACAGATTTTAGTCAACAATAGAATAATCCTCACTCATACACACAGTAAAAAGAAACTTCAGATATTGGAGGCCATCTACATTAAATACATACAACCAACTCTTATTAAATCACGTTCAAATCTGGTCATAACACATTACATTGCATTTCAATATATGGTTCTCTTATCATTTCGAGCTCTCACGCGGTGTGACGTCATGGAACCGCATTACAAATTTACGAAATGTGTTTACTATTTTTGATAACTGTTTCCGTTGCTTAGCGGAGTTTTGTCAATACAAGATAAAATCGTCGCTGATGGTAGATGTCTTTGTGTTAACGTCCTTATAACCTCTCTAAAGATGGCACATGTGAGCCCAAAGCTTAGAACCAACTTAAGAAAAAAATTATCCAAATGTTGGAGAATTTTTGTTTTTATTTTCAAATGAAATTAAAGTCAAAATACGATGTTTAGAACGCTCATGATTAAACATAATAGACATTCATTGTCTCTTATATTTAACAGTATATGTTTAGAAAAAAAATATATATATCCTTCCTATTACGCTCATGTTGAGGAAGACACAATTGCGAGTCAGCGTCGTATTTGTTCATTTTTTACTACCAATCCTTAAAAATTGGTACCAGTTATAAAAGTTCTTGCCGCATGTTTGCTCTTTAATAGTGCATTATTTTATTGTTTTTGCAATAATTATATTGTCTAGAAGTGTAATATATTTTTCGACGTCAATTTTTTTTACGGCAGGGGTTCAATCATTTACATAGTGTTTGTGTCTGAGTGATCTTTGAGAATGAGGTTCAATACGTAATAAACATGTAAAAAATTACTTGAGCGAATCAGTATGTTGGCAAGCTTAATCACAGCCGAACTTAGATCGAAATGCATGAGGCTATTTTGTTGAAATTATATGAATAATATCCCCTATTGCCTTAACGCTATGTAAAGGATATATATATATATATATATATATATATATATATATATATATATATATATATATATATATATTACCTCAAATGTATATTCCTGGCCTGAGAATTGTTCATATGCTCTATCACGAATATTTTTCACATATTGCTTACCGTAAAACACACACACACCTTCTCTAATTCACACACACACACACACACACACACACACACACACACACACAGACATATATATATGTATGTATGTATGTATATATATATATATATATATATATATAGAGAGAGAGAGAGAGAAAGAGAGAGATAAAAGAAAATGTTTGATAGAAAAACCAAGAATTCTCTATAAATCACAGTCTCAAAAACAGGTCGCTGTTAGCGAAGGAGTATCTCTTCGACTACCAACTTTACATTATTAAATATTTAAAATAGGGTACTGAAATCTTTTTTTCATTTTTTAAACTGAAAGATAGTCACGCGATTTTCTATCGCACGCGCCAAAAGAGATTGGAAAGAATTGGAATGAACCGGAATCCATAAACCGACTTGATAATGGCTATAGAAGTAGCCGAAAGCCTATAAGACTATAAAAATTATGGCCAATTTTTATATTTCTTATTTCTAACAAAACAGAAAAATGTTAGGACGCTGAAAACCTTAATAAGAAAGTTAAAATCAAATGCTTCCCAAGCACACACACACACACACACACACACACACACACACACACACACACATATATATATATATATATGTATATACAATTAAAAATTCAAAATACATTGCGACACGGAAATTTCTATGCTTCGAAATTTCTATCTCATCATGCGGGAATGTTAGTTGTTAGTTGTAAAAATGATTTTTCATTCGAATACAAGAAACAATACGTTTATTATTTATAGATATGGGAAGAAATAAAATTTGTGTGTGTTCCATTTAACTTTTTCTTTATACGCTGACGACACTACGGCTTACTCCCACCTTGTTAAAAAATCTGCCGAGGCTAATAAACCAAACCTCGCTTCCGAGCTTGAAAAGAGCCTCTAACTGTGATGGATTGGGGTTATAAATGGCCCGTAAATTTTAATGCTTCCAAAACTAAGCTGCTAATCTATTAACCATCACAGACAATCGCTCCTACCCCCCCCATTAGTATGGATCAGGCTAGTATTCCTGAAAGTAAAACACTGCGCCTCCTCGGGTTAACTCTCACGTCAGACATCAAGTAGAAAATGGAAAGACTATTGAGAATCCATATTCTAAATCCGCTGCTAAGAAGGTCAGTTAATCAGAATAGAGATTTATTTTAGATATATAACTGTCTATCTCTCTCTCTCTCTCTCTCTATATATATATATATATATATATATATATATATATGCGTGTGTGTATGTGCTTTCAAAACGAGTGAAAAAATATATTATCTTCGATAATATTCACTATTCTTATATAAATACAGAAAAATTACTATAATATAATGGTCACAATCTTAATAATATAAGATATGCAGATGGCAATGTGTATTAGAAGACACAGAAAGAAACTGCAAGAAATTGTAACTAATGTGATGACAGACAGCGACAAAAAAAGAACTGAAAGCAAAATACAAGTAAGTTAATTATTTGCTAATATATCTAGATTAAGTTGAAATAAGACAATCAACTTCTACTTTTATGTACCTTGTCCCTTCAGGACGTAGGCGATCATAGCCTTACACGTCTCCCTATCCCTGGTGGCTCTTAGCACGCTTTCTCCTGTAACGTCTCTCAGCCCCCGTTCTGTCATACACCTGCTCAGGCCTTTTAAATATGTTATCCGCTGCTTTCCCCTGTCTCTTTTTCCCTATATCTAGCCTGTTAGTATCAGGTTCCCCAAGCCCTCCCTCCTCATTGCTTGTCCCAGGAACTTTAGTTGTCTCTTCTTGATGCTCAATATTAATTTCATTTTTGTTTCGATCATTTTCAAAACCTCGTCATTGTTCACATGCTCGGTCCACGATATCCGCCGCATCCTTCTGTAGAACCACATTTCAGCTGCTTCAAGTTTTCACTTCATCTTTGTTGATATTGTCCAACATTCGTTGCCATATTGAAGAACTGACATCAAATAGCAATCCAGTACTCTCTTCTTTGTTTCTAGTGAAAGTTTCCTGTGTCTTAATACTTTACTCAGCTTCTTTCGCCATGCCAATTCGCCTTTGGATCTCTGTGTCGCACTTTCCGTCTTCAATTAGAACACTTCCCAGATATTTGAATTTTTGTACCTGCTTTATTGTAAACCCCCCCCCACCTATATTGGGCATTTTGGGCTACTCTTTTTGCTGATGACCATGCATTCGGTTTTCATGCAGTTATTTTTAATCCCGTCATGTCACTCTCTTCAGCTGTCTTCTGTAGGAGGTCCTGCAGTTTCTTTTCCTTGTCTGCTATCAACACTGTGTCGTCTTCGTATCTGTTGTTCAGATTGTCATCTCCGATGACAAATCCTGGCATAACATCTAGGGTCCTCAAATTATTCTCACTGTACAAGTTAAATAAATCGGGTGAAAATACACATCCCTGTCTTACGCCTCTTTCTATCTGCTGAATTCGTTAACTGTCCGTATGCCAGTTTGTTGCCAGTAGCGGTTTTTAATTACCCTAATGTCTTTCCCAAATATAATGAGCCTGTATTGTCCATCAATTCTTTGTGGCGTATTTTGTCGAACGCTTTTGCATAGTCAATACAGCACAGGTATAAGTTCTTCTTCATTTCTATTGCCCTTTCAAAGAGCATCCTAATCATAAATATGGCGTTGCTTATGCCAGTGTCTTTGACGAACTCGCACTCTTCTTGTCCTATCTCTGGACTGATTGTATTTCTTGGTCTATTCATCAGTATTAGGAAGATCAGTTTTGTAATGTGCCTCATTAAGCTGATAGTTCGGTGTAGCTCACACTCGTTTTCACCTGGCTTCTTAGGCAATGCTATGAAAATGGATTTGCATAGGTCGTCTGGCATTATACCACTTTCTATGCCGAATTCTTTCAGGGCTAACAGCAGCTCTATTACAATGCCGTCTGGACCAGCTGCTTTGTTTCTATTCAGTTTAGCCATTGCAGCTTCGAGTTCGAACTTTAATATTTCCGGTCCGTCCTCATCTTTTCGTATTATCGGTCGCTCTCTCTTGTCGTGGAAAAGATCTTCTATATATTTTCTCATCGCTTGAGTATTTCCTTATTCTCCAGTAGCATCGTATCATTCTTGGCTTTTATACATTCTGTTGAAAAACAGGCTTTTGTCCTGTCAGTTCCTTTATCTCTTTATGCATGTCTGCTTTATTAGTCCTGCTCAGTCTCTCTACCTCTGCGCATTTGTCGCTGAGCCATTCCTCTTTTGTCTGTCTGCATTTGTTCCTTATTTCCTTGTTCAGTTTCCTCTATTTTTTTCAGTGTCTTTGCATCATTTCCCGTCTCCTTTGCATCATGTCAAGGATTTCTTCAGTCATCCACTCGTTTTTTCTCCTGCGCCTGATTTCCTTTGGTGCAACTTTGTTTGCTGTTGTCACCATCGGTTTTTTAGTGAGTCACATTTTGAATGTTCTTGTCCAATTTTTTCTTTCAACTACTAGTATGTAATTATCTAAGAACTTTTTAAGAAACGACAGATCCTGTGACATCGAAATTCGTATATATATATATATATATATATATATATATATATATATATCCAAAAACAGTATTCTTAAATAGTGCTTAATACAATTTAGAGCGTATAATAGTTATTGAAAATTGATAGCATATATATGTTATACTATTACTACAAAAGTAGCTATTTTGTTTTTACAAATGTTGTGTCTAAAAGAAATATCTATTTTTGTATTAAAATAATTTTGTATTAAAATAATTACATACTTACGTAAGTAATTATATGTATATATATATATATATTTATGTATAGACACACACACACACACACACATATATATATATATATATATATATAAATTATTTGCATTATATATACATTACTCTTTTACAGTACTGTATATATATATAAACTATGCCTTTGGCGTTGAAGTGTTCTACTGATTTTATTCCGTTTGTCAGCTATCAGCTACAGCGGTTAGCGAAAATCGAATCTCAACAATATACCCGACCCCTCGTGTGTCCCAGCTAACCTAGCCAGGTAATAACGGGCAGTTTTGGCCGATCCAAGACATATTATCAAATCATGGGTAGACTGGTTAATGGTCAGGAAGGCTTGGTCAAGATACGCCTGGCTATATATATATAGAACTGCTTTCTAGTAAACACCTGTACCTTCCATCACCATGCCTGATTCTAACCCCTAGGAAACTAACTATCCAGAATATATCTATAATTTTATCTTTCGTCCATGATTAGAATAGTGCTATAACATATGGTCTGGTTCTCCTGCTATCTATTTAGAGATTCATTTTCCAAAATCCAATGAAGTATCAGTTTTATTATTCGTCCTCATCTGCGATATCTTCAGTCACCACCGTAAAATTTTCGCTCCCGTTCTTTTATCGTAACAACTTTCATAATAATTGTTCCGATGAAGACTTCAATTTTTTACGTAGACGTCATCAGTTTAACCTACTCTTGCTGTTCAAAACACTGGTGAGGCGTGTAAACATGACGATAGGCAAACTTGTCTAGTCCTATTAATTTTATGTTTTATTTTGATAAATAAAATAAAATGATATTAAATTAAATATGTCAATTCGCATTATATGAACGGATGCTTTCAATAGTGCGATATGATAACTTTCTCTTTTATAATGTGTTATATTTTTATTTCGAAATTGTTTGAGGTAAATTTCTTTTTTTTTCTATGTTTTTATTTTATTTTTTAATATGCAAACACAGGATAAAATTGTGAATAAACTTCCCAATGTTTATTATTTGTAACTGTTCTACAATTGAATTTATTTAACCATTTCACTCCACTCAAGGCAATAAAGCCTCTAACACGCCAGAGCATTTATGTTTTATTTTGATAGATAAAATGAAATTTTATTAAACCAAAGATGTCAATTCTCATTATAGCGATATGACAACTGTGTGTATTATAATGTATTATATTTTATCTCGAGACGTTCAGAGATAAATCTCTATTATTTTTCTAAGTTTTTAATTTAATTTTTAATACGCTGTTGCAAACACTGGTTAAAATTCTGAATAAACTTTCCAATGTTTATTATTTGTAAATTGACAATTGACTTTATTTAATCTTTTCACGCCAAGCAAGGCAATAAAGCCATTAAGACTCCAGAGCATAGTTCGTCTAAATGAAAATGAGAATACTTTAGTGATGAGAAAGGGGATAAAAGAATAGTGTTTAGAATGAGAAAATATCGCGACTGATATTTCATTGAAATTTTTGAAATTCGTACGTGACAGAGAAGGAAGAAAAAAAAGAGATTCCCGCAGCCAAGACGGTAGGTTCTCTGTGCAGGGCCAGGAAGTTTTTCCCTGTCTGAAACAATCCTGCATATATACAAATCTACAATCAACCCGTGCATTGAATACTGCTGCCATATCTGGTCGGATGCTCCTGCTATCCACCTAGGCGTCCTTGTCAAAAATCCAATGTAGAATCTGTAATGTGATCGATCCCGACTTGGTATCCGCCCGTGCATTGAATTCTGCTGCCATATCTGGTCGGATGCTCCTGCTATCCACCTGGGCGTCCTTGTCAAAAAGCCAACGTAGAATTTGTAATGTGATCGATCCCGATTTGGCATCCGCCCGTGCATTGAATACTGTTGCCATATCTGCTCGCGTGCTCCTGCTATCCACCTAGGCGTCCTTGTCAAAAATCCAACGTAGAATCTGTAATGTGATCGATCCCGACTTGGCATCCGCTCGTGCATTGAATATTGCTGCCATATCTGGTCGGATGCTCCAGCTATCCACCTAGGGGTCCTTGACAAATCCAATGGAGAATCTATAATAAGATTGATCCCGAATTGACAGCTCGGATACAGTCACTTCTCACCAGCGCATTCTCTTTTTCTCTTCTACAAATACCTTCATGGCTTCTGCTTAGACGAACTTAGCACACTGGTACCACCAATACATGAATTTGATCAAGCTACAAGATTAGAAACTATGTCCCACCCCCAAAAAATGGAAATGCAAATTCTACTCTAACATCTTCTTCTCTCGCACTTTCCGCCTGTGAAATTCGCTCCCGTTAACTTGCTTTCCCGACAGCTGCAATCTTCAAGAATTCAAATGTAAAGTCAATAGTCATCTGCTATCTCATTAACTTTCTTTCTCTCTCTCTCTTTCATGCTTCTATGTTCATCCACTCCACTCTCCTCAGTATTCTCATCCTTCTCTTACCCTCTTCCTGACACCGGCCTGTAACCTGTCAGTCTTTGTCATAACTTATCTCCTATATAACCCCTGCCCAACAGTGGTAGAAAATGCCTTGCTTGGGGTGACACAATAATAAAAAAAATGAGAGAAGTGCAAGTACAGACATGGAAAATACAACTTACAGTTACATATACATTTACTTTTCGTAATTGATTGTGTCATATCAGTTCTTTTATTATTTCACACCAACCAAGGCAAAAGTGCTACTTATACGCAGGTGGTTACAAGTTGCGAAAGTGAGAGAAAAGACTGACTATAGAGAAGATTTAGTTAAGGACAATACTAGAACGGGTTTCAAGAAGACAGTATTTAGTTATTGATAATGCATTTAAATGTTTAAATATCAAAGATGGCAGAGATATCAGAAATCGGAAGAGTTTTCCGCAAATATGATGTGCAAGAAAAGATATTATGATATTTAAAGTTACGTCAACAAACTTTTGCAGTAAAACAGGGAGGCCAAGCCGACAAGAAAATACTCTCGGAAACCACCACATTTCTTTTTAATCGTATCACACTGAGCAAGGCGGTAACGCCACTGATGTGCAGGGGGCTACGTAATAGTGAAAATATTGGAAAAGATAAAGCCGGAAACCACATCCAAAACAGGGAACAAGGGATGAGCCTTAACACCTGTTCAATAGACGTGGGTGGAGTGTGAACAGGGCGATAGATAGATCTATCTACTCCAATTGTAAAAAAAAAAGTGAGAAGATTGGAAAAGAGAAAGCCGGAAACCACATCCTAAACAGGGAAAAGGGGATGAGCCTCTTAATCTGTTCAATAGACGTGGGTGGAGTGTGAACCGGGTGATAGATAGATCTATCTACTCCAATTGTAAAAAAAAAATGGGGATGGGAAAGGGACTATAATCTAGATGTCATATCAGGTCCGATTATATTACAGCTCTTTCTTTGGGTTTATTACGAGAATCAGAATATATATATATATATATATATATATATATATATATATATATATATATATATACCAGTGGGCTCATGCTGTAAAAGATGACGGTAAAGTATGTATATCGATGTGTCGTCAAAAATGAGGGCAATTTATATATATATATATATATATATATATATATTTATATCCCAGAGGGCTCATGCTTTAAAAGATGACGGTTAAGAATGTATAACGATGTGTCGTCAAAGATAACGACAATTTATATATATATATATACCCGTGGCCTCATGCTTTTAAAGATGACGTTAAAGTATGTATATCGATGTGTCGTCAAAAATGACGGCAATATATATATATAAATACAGAGCCAGACAGCCTACGTAGGTTTTACCTAAACGGATCGTCAGAGTAAGCCAGCTTTTCCTGATGATCCGTTTAGGTGAAACCTACGTAGGTTATCTGGCTCACTATGGTATTATTTATTTATTCCGCTCTACTTAAGTATTGAGCGCTTTTATGTTAGTTGATTGCTGTGGTCTGGGTTTGTTCTTTGGGCTACGTGCTGACTCGGTCTGGGCTCATGTGACTGATGTTAATGTACTTAGCTCTTTCTGTTTTAGAATCATTTTTCCCTTCTTCGTAGTTACGTGGAAGGTTTTTCGACACGAGTATAGTTATTATCATTATATATATATATATATATATATATCTGATATTGAGTATGTTAAATGAAGACACAGGGAAAAACATATACCAAACCTTGAGCGTGACACGAGAATATAGATAGATAGACAGATAGTTAGATAGATAATACAAATGTCTTAATTATGAGAGATATTATATATATATATATATATATATATATATATATTCTTAACAACACGGCGACATAGATATTCCCAAAATAAAATATTGTTGCACTTATAAAATCGAACGGGCGACGACAGATTTCATAACTGCTAGTAAAGTTTAATCATTGATAGGAAAGAGAATGAACTGATGCGAAATATCCTCGCTATTGTTTCTCTCGCCATAAGCGGGATATATAAATATATATATATATATATATATATATATATATATATATATATATATATATATATATGTTTGAAGAGTGTAGGCACCACTGCAGTAAACTCATTCAAATAATTGCTATATAAACGAAATGACCATTCTATTTTCATTAAGAATTATCCACTTGGCAATAAATACAAAAATAGTATAAAATACATCATTTATTTTTAAAACTGTAGTGACCTAATAATTATGGCCGGTAGAGTATAATATATATATATATATATATAATCTAGAGGGTGCGATGAGTAATTTGTCGCTGTTTGCCTTGTAATATTTTACAAAGTAATAATAACAAAAGAACCATTCTATTTTCATTTAGAATTTTAGAATTTTCCACTTGGCAATAAATACTGAAAACATTATTAAAAACATTTTATTAAAAATACTGGGGTGGCCTAATAATTATGTCTGGTAGTGCATATATATAGTCATCCGCAGACAGATCGGTTTCGCTGTATCACAGCCCATCAGTACGGTTAGACTCCGATTGCTTTTTAACTCAGGATTGAAACCCGACCGAATGTGGCGTCAGTCGGCGATTCTACCTCTGAGCTATGTGCGTTGGTAGAAAAAAAAAGCGGACATTTTAGCGTGTATGTTATCATTATACACGCCCAATAGCTGAGAGTGTTCTTATTTATTGCTGAATGAACGATGCGTAGATGCTAGAGTAGGTACTGTTTTTTCAAATTCTACCATTCTTCCAGAGTGCTCAATCAATATATATATATATATATGTGTTTGTGTGTGTGTGTGTAGAGAGAGAGAGAGAGAGAGAGAGTGTGTGTAATAGGTTTTTGCTTGAGAATTACGTTTGTCCAATTTTATAACTTTAGCTCGTAGATGCCTCGGCATGAGATTTACTTTTCCTTTGAGCAATGAACCAAAATGAATAAAGAAAGGAAAGAAACGAAAACGACAAGCTAAAAACTGAATGGAAAATATCAATTCTGGCTGTTAGAAAAACTGAAAAGGAACTAAAACCACATAAAACAGAAATATTAAAGTGAAGGCGAACGTATATAAATAAAAAGAAAAATCTTCTAAAAATTTACAATCTTGCATGAAGTCATTCTATTTTAATATTTTTCCACTTCTCTTCGATAGACACGATGCTAATTTGTGAAAAGGAAATGCATTTGTCACAAATAACAAAAAAAAAAAAAAAACATGAAAAAACATGGTCACACTTACAGGAACCCCGTACCGGTGGAACACGCGAAAAATGCACAAGAAAGAGGAATGAAGAACAACAAATGACTAATTTTCCAACCTTCAAAAGCATCTATGTGACTCCTGGTGTTTTCGACCTAACTTTAAGATAATTCACAAATAGAAAATAAAATCTCAAGCGAAAGCTAAATTTTACTCTGTTAATTCACCCAATACATGAACGAGAGGCGCTCAATGTAGTGCGCTATTAATTTAGATTGTTTTAAAGGAGCGAGAAGGAGGAAATAAAAAATGCGTTTTACGAGGATGTGTAGGATAGTTATCGGTTGACCCAGGATTGAATTGATTAATATTCTAAATGCGATGGAAGTATCCTCTTGGGAGTTTTTTTTCTCCACAGAATTACTGTTTTAAGGAAGATACTGAGACTAACTTGATAGCTTATTTCAGGAAAAAGGATAAAATGTGACAAGATGGGAAGTAACCTCTTGGGAGTTTTTTCCACAGAATTACTGTTCTAAGGAAGATACTGAGACTAACTTGATAGCTTATTTAATGAAAACGGATAGAATGTGTCAAGCTGGGAAGTATCCTCTTGGGAGTTTTTTTCCGCTCGAATTACTGTTCTAAGGAAGATACTGAGACTAATATGATGGCTTATTTCAAGAAAACGGATAGAATGTATCAAGCTGGGAAGTGTCCTCTTGGGAGTTTTTTTTCCACAGAATTACTATTCTAAGGAAGATACTGAGATTAACTTGATAGCTTATTTCAGGAAAACGGATAGAATGTATCAAGCTGGGAAGTATCCACTTGGGAGTTTTTTTCCACAGAATTACCGTTCTAAGGAAGATACTGAGACTAACTTGATTGCTTATTTCAGGAAAACGGATAGAATGTATCAAGCTGGGAAGTATCCTCTTGGGAGTTTTCTTTCCACAGAATTACTGTTCTAAGAAAGATACTGAGACTAACTTGATAGCTTATTTAAGGAAAAAGGATAGAATGTGTCAAGCTTGGACGTATCCTCTTGGAAGTTTTTTTCCACAGAATTACTGTTCTAAGGAAGATACTGAGACTAACTTGATAGCTTATTTCAGGAAATCGGATAGAATGTATCAAGCTGGGAAGTATCCACTTGGGAGTTTTTTTCCACAGAATTACCGTTCTAAGGAAGATACTGTGACTAACTTGATAGCTTATTTCAGGAAAACTCATAGAATGTGTCAAGCTGAGAAATAACAACAGATTAGAAATACTTATCGATTCACCTCAAGCAAGCTGATAGTGCATCTAAAAGCTACGATCTTAAACGGAGATAAAAGGAAATAGTATGAGAAAACTTTAATGTGAATAATTGAGGAAAGTCTAAATAATTAAAAGGCAGAAGATTGATGTTGCATTGAAATTTCTTTGAAGATTGTAGTTAGCAGGGAAACAAACAATCAAAAGGGTGTTCCATAGGTAGGAACTGCGTGGCAAAAACTGTTAGAACAGAAGTGGTAGTTACATCTATTTAGTTCAAGATTAAAATTATGAGCCTGAGTTGCCAATCTATTTGTTAGCTTAAGTTCATTTAATTAGAGCAATCACATCAGCCCATCAGAACATATGTAAACAATCTTATAAAACTACATGAATATATTTATACGAAACACAAAGGAAGCTACACCTCGTTGTTGAGCGTGTGACTGAGGTCGGGTTGCCTGGTTAAGTTAGATTACCTTACATAACTTTCGGTGAATTTTGTCAAAATCTTATAATGCACAACAGATGGTAGATTCATAAATGTGCAAAAAATAGTCTGACAAGAAAAACTAAAAGACCAAAAAGTGGAAGAGTTCTGCGCTCATTTGTTTTATCATCAGCCATAGAACATGAATGTAATGCGCCAAGGTAGATTCTAGCTTTAAAAGTCTTAGCTAGGAGGCCAAGGGATTATTACTCTTCTAGAGATCTGCAATAAAAGTAGCAATAAATTAGTGATATTTGTTTTATTCGTTTCCCCCAGGCAAGACGACAATGCACCTAGAATCTAAGGGTTGGCACAGAAAGTGAAAGTGAAAGAGTATGAGAAGACTGATAATTAGGTGGACAGAGAAAAGTTGAAAAAATATGGGGATCAAGAAGACAGATGATGATTGACATTGAATAGAAACGAAATTCAGGAGTTCCACAAAGAACAAATGCGAGAATATAGATTATTGGTGCAGATGTGTCTGCAGCACCACTGCAAAGTTTTGTCTGTTTGTTAAAGATTGATGAGTGGTGAATGAGTCATCACCCACAAGGTCGCGTAACTGCTTTTAAATTTTGTCGATATTGAAGAAGGAGAGATTAAACTATATACATTATCGCACCGAGTTCGAATACCAGTTGAATTCCTTGCATTCACTTGCTCGCAAATAACCTTGGGAAATGTATTAATCTGTCTCTTCCCCCAGTTATGGGTTAAATAATAGGATAGGTTGGTTTCTATAGACTTGGCTGGCAACCAGTCTACCGCAGAAAACAATGGCAGCCTACTGCGGGATAATCTTCAGTCCAGTCACTCATGTCTATTTCGAGACATGATCGCCAAAGCGTGTATCACGTATGGCACCTGACTGACGTTATTAAGTCAGTAGATATTTCTTTTTTATAATCTGACGAATATCATCATATTTGTTGTTTTCTTTATCATATCTGATTATTATTGCCATTGTTCTATTCAAAATATAGTTTTCTTTTTTTAAGTTGCTTTTTTTTTAATCTTTTCATGTATCTTGTATGATAATTAAGTATATTGACATAATTTAAGGATGTGCGTTGTGGTGATGTGGATATCTACTTGGAACGACAAATCGGGGTGAAGAATTCGAATTCCAGTTGAATTCCCTGCATTCACTTACACACAAATACCCTTGGGAAAGGTATTTATCCGTCTCTTCCATCCAGTTATGGGTTAAATAATACGACAGATTGGGTTCTATAGCTTTCGCTAGCAAACAGTCAACCGTAGAAAGCAATGGCAATCTACTGCGGAATATTTTTTTGTTAAGTCAGTCATGTCTCGAAAGAGACATGATCGCCCAAGCGTATATCACGTATGGCACTTAACTGACTAACTGACTTTATTAACTCAGTAGATATTTCTTTTTATATTCTAACGAGTATCCTCATATTTGTTGTTTTCTTAATCTTATCTGGCCATTGTTGCCATTGTTTTATTCGAAATATGGTCCTCGTATTTTATGTTGCTTTTTTTTTCAAATCCTTTCATGTGTCTTGTATGATATTTAAGTGTATTTACATAATTTAAGGATGTTCGTTGTGGTGCAGTGGATATCTACTCAAAACGACAACTCAGGGTGCCAAGTTCGAATTACAATTGAATTCCTTGCATTCGCTTACGCTCAAATACCCTTAGGAAAAGGATTATTCCGTCTCATTCCTCCAGTTATGGGTTAAATAGTACGACTGATTGGGTTTTATAGCCATGGCTTGCAACCAGTCTAACTTAGAAAGCAATGGCAACCTACTGTGGGATAATCTTCTTCCTAGTCAGTCATGTCTCTGTAGATATGATCGCCCAAACTGTGTATCATGTATGGTAATTAACTGAATGGCATAATTTATAATGTTCTCAAATTCGTTTCATCATAATTTTTTCGCTTTCTAAAATGACGAGAGATTGTTGTTTATTATGTTAGATCAACAGCTAAGAAATGTTTTTTTTTTTTAATCTCCAGGACCTATACTACATATTTATGTTTACCATTTTTCCCTGCTTAAAACGTTTCTACTTTCCCATCGCCTAAAGATTCTGTTGTGGAGTTGTTGTGGCGATATTCTCGTCACCAAGTTGTTGTGGCCTGTTTGAGCCAGAAAGAGAGACACGGAAAGCAAGACGTTAGGTTAAAACGGTTTATTACAATAACAAGTATATATAAAGAATGTTAGTAGTCAGCAAAATAGACGTGTAAGTCCGAACGGTATAGTACGCAGCGTCTCGAATTCCTAACAACTGTCTCTTGACTGCCTCATACCTGCGTCCCCGGAAGACTATCAAGTTATTATTGACGGAAGAAGAGTCCATTTCTATGGATAAAGCACCATAACAGGTTATCTCCCTGTTTAAATTCTATAAATGCTTTCACGACAATTGTTCAGATGAAATGTTTTTTGGTACCTAGACTTTATGAATGTAAGGGCAGTGCTAGACTGGTGCGTGATTTTGGGCAGTAGATATTGGCTCAGAATGAGAAATCGGAGAGTCGAGTTTGAATTCCTCTTGAATTCGTTGCATTCACTTACGCACAAATAACTTTGGGATAGTTATTAATTTGTCACTTCTCCCTCCAACTATGGATTCTATAGCCTTGGTTGTCAACAAGTCTACCTTAAAAATTAATGGCAAACTACTGCAAAAAAAGCTTCTGTTATGTCTCTTTCAAGACATGATCGCCCAAGCGTGTTTCACGGATGACAACTGATTGACTGGACTGATGTCCAGATCATATCACTATACAGTTGATCTGGAGAGATCATGCCGTAAATTCTAGGCTAAAAATGTATTTTCTCGTCCTTCTTGCACATGTAACACCCTTCTGGCTCTATGTTTTACAGTCAACTTTAAACTTCAAAAATTTAAATCCAATGTCAATCGCTCCATATTTCCATCCTGCTTACTCTTTTCTCTTACCGCTTTTTATTAATGTATCTCGTCCGAATTCATCAACACCGAGTAACCCTTTGTCGGAAGTCTTGTTTTTTTTTTAATAATGTTTATAGCAGCTTTTAAGGGAAAATAGTTTTGATCACTACAACGTTGTTTCGTGTAATTGGAGGTGTAGTCGTTGTGAGTCCATTTCCTTGCTCGGATAGGACATGATTCGACTCATTGGAAACATGGCGAATATTAATTGTTTAAGACTAATTAAAAACAAGATGATATATATCTATATTTGGCCAACCCAAAGGAGACACCCGTAGATTAATTAGTATGATCAGTTCGAAATCCCTGAAGATTACTTGAATAATCCGTGAGGGCAACTGCTGAAAAAATAAGATAATAAAATATATATATGAATTTTAGCTAAACTGTGAATAAAGTAAATAATCTCTGACAGTGATTTTTTTTTGTTATGATTCATTTTTGGCTGGTGAAGGGTTATGTGATGATTAATAGGTAATACTTTAAAAAAAGAAAATTGTACAGATTTTGTTATCTCCCTTTACTTTTTAGAACGGCGTTTAAACGTGTGGCTGACAGGCATATTTAAAGTATGGATTGAAATTATGACTCAAACCAAAGTGACGATGGAATTGTGGGGCGTCATGTATTTATCAATTTGCTAAAAGTCGCAACCTTAAAAGCGAAAAAAGCTGCCATCAAACCAAATAACGTTAAAGAAATTATCTTGCGTCTATTCATCTCTGTCAAATACGGTTCCTGTTTAACTAAGACATTTTGTATCTGTTCACATTTTTTCTTACTCTATATGCACCGTTCTGTTCAAATAATTTCGTTCATAATGACCATCGTCTGTCAGATATTTTTTTACAGTTTAGAAATGTCAGTCAATAATTCGTTTATCTCAATCCAACATTCACTTCATGGTAGTTTTTTTCCATAATAATCATCTATTTTCCAACGTGTTCATTACTTTCTTTTTCTTTTTCTCCATCCTTACCTACGTGTCTATCTATCTATCTATCTATCTATCTATCTATCTATCTATCTATCTATCTATCTATCTATCACATTCTTTTCATTATCTATCTATCTATCTATCTATCTATCTATCTATCTATCTATCTATCTATCACATTCTTTTCATTATCTATCTATCTATCTATCTATCTATCTATCTATCTATCTATCTATCTCATTTTTTCATTATCTATCTCAATCTTTTTATTATCTATCTATCTATCTATCTATCTATCTATCTATCTATCTATAAGAACCTATTTTTGATCATCACCATCTTTAAGTCTCTCTCGTTTATATATATATATATATATATATATATATATATATATATATACTACAGGCCATAATTATTAGGCTACCCCAGTTTATATCATAATAATCATCGTCTACTTTTTCAACGTGTTCTTTTCTTTCTTTTTCCCTATCCTTACCTACGTACCTACCTACTTATCTATCTATCTATGTATCTATCTATCTATGTATCTATGTATCTATGTATCTATGTATCTATCTATCTATCTATCTATCTATCTGCTTATTGATATGTATTTTTATAAAAATCTATTTCTGATGATCATCATCATCATCACTAAGTCTCTCTACATATATATATATATATATATATATATATATATATATATATATATATACTACCCGTCATAATTATTAGGTTACACCAGGTTTCTTTTAAAATAAATGATGTATTTCATACTATTTTTAGTATTTATTGTCATGTGGATAATTCTGAATGAAAATAAAATATTTCTTTTTTTATTATTACTTTTCAAAATTTTACAAGGCAAGCAGAAAGCCTTTGCTTCGACCAGTCAATAAGATGAAGTGACTAGCGTTGGGAGCAAAAAACTGGAACCCAAAACAGTCCATTTTATGCACACTTTATTATGCAGTATTAACAAAAGATCTATTCTAGTAGAGCATATATAACGTTGTCTTTTACACTATATAGGAAGAATGGCTATAAACCTAGATGTCAGAATAAAGCAACATGTGCCTAAAATGTTCGAACATTTCAAGTATTTTTCATCAGACGCTGTGAGCAAAACATAGGTCTTCCATTGGGATCATATAGAAAATAACAATAACTGTGTGGCTAATTTTAGTGTGCACTTATTTTTGAATGAAGCATCACATCTCTTACTCTATATGCACCGTTCTGTTCAAATAATTTCGTTCATAATGGCCATCGTCTGTCAGATATTTTTTTACAGTTTAGAAATGTCAGTAAATAATTCGTTTATCTCAATTCAACATTCACTTCATGGTAGTTTTTTTCCATAATAATCATCATCTCTCGGCCTCCAGGAGGGGAGGAACATAGACTACACTCTACTAACGGGGTGAACAGACAAATGACCGACCTTGCCTTAAGAAAGGTCTACTGGATATTTTTAGACAAGCTCCAATTTCCCACTTTAATTAGCCTTGCGCTGCATCCGTCTCGTCCATACGCCTTAGTGGTGAGGTAGTAAATATTTCATTCTCAGTAAGTTCAATCCAATTACTACTTAAAAGTGTTTCAAGCCAGATACATTTTGTCTTTGACATATTTACTAGGTAAACAAGAAATTTCTTTGTCGGTCTCCAACTATGTCATTCTAAATATAATTTTCTTCTCATTTGCTGAGCGAATGCGACAAAAAATAGCTGACCGCAAGTTCGGCTCCATGGACAATTGGAGGATTTGCAAACGAGTGCTGAACAATAGGAAATCCTCAATACCTCCTTTAATCCATGAACTTGAGGTGCTCACGTCATCTGCGGGCAAAGCTGAGTGCTTTGCCCGCAGATTCTCATCCAACTCCACATTTGACTCGTCCGGAGTACACGCACACGACTTCCCTATTAGAACTGAGGCCAAACTGCACGACGTATATATTACCCCGACAGTAGTATCCCGAGTAATTTCAAAACTTGACCCCATAAGGCGAGTGGAGACGATGGAATCCCGGTGATAGTCCTTAAGAGGTGTGCTCCTGAACTTTCCCCTCTCCTCTCTAAACTGTTTAACTACTGCCTTTCTGCTTCCTGCTTTCCTGCATGCTAGAAGTTCTCTTCAGTCGTTCCTGTATTTAAGAATTGTGGTGAACACTCGGACCCATCCAAATATCGCCCTATCAGTCTTCTACCGAGATTCGGGAAAGTATTCGAGGCCATAATCAATGCTAAAATAGTTCAACATCTCACTGCCCACAAACTCTTCTCTGACAGGCAATATGGCTTCCGCTTTGCCAGGTCCAAGACAGACTTGCTAACAACCGTAACGGAGTACATGCTACAGGCCCTTGATGAGTTTGACGAGGCTCGCGCGGTTGCTCTGGACATCTCCAAGGCTTTCGACAGGGTTTGGTACTCTGGCCTCCTATGCAAACTAGGAGGTTACGGTATTACCGATCGCCTGCTTCAAGTAATGCAATCTTTTTTAAATAACCGCAAAATGAAGGTCGTTTTGACAGGGCGTGCCTCTTCATCCCAAGTAGGCGTCTACGCAGATGACACTACAATATACTCCAGCACCAGTAAGAAACCTGTCGTGGCGGACAGACATAATCCCGCTGCTGACCTTGAACGGGATCTACACTCTGCGGTGAACTGGGGCAAGAAGTGGCTCGTCAATTTCAATTCGTCTAAGACCAAGCTGTTGTCTGTCAACCATTACAGGCAAACTCTCCTGCCTCCCATAAGCATGGACCAAGCGATTCTCCTTGAGAGCAATACACTACGCCTCCTCGGCCTTACCCTCTCCTCAGACCTCAAATGGAACCACTACATTGAATCCATAGCAAAATCTACTGCTAAGAAGGTTGGGTCACTATGTCGATCCAGCATGTTTTTTCCGCCTGAATCCATCCCCCATATATACAAGTCAACCATCCGTCCGTGCATGAAGTACTGCTGCCATTTATGGTCAGGCGCCCCTGCCGTTCTCCACAGTGTTCTCGACAGGCTCCAAAGGAGAGTCTGTAATGTGATAGGTACTGATCTGGCGGCTCGACTGCAGCCACTTCCCCACTGTCGAAATGTGGCTTCCCTTTGTCTGTTCTATAAATACTTTCATGGCTTCTGCTCGGACGAACTTAAGTCACTGGTGCCTCTTCAACAGGTGTTTACTCGTGCAACCAGACTGGCAACTGGGTCCCACCCATTCACTGTCAGGTTAGCCAAATGCAGACGACAATTCTACTCCTGCAGCTTCTCTCGCGCTTCATGCCTGTGGAACTCGCTCCCGTATTCTTGCTTTCCTGACGGCTACAACCTCCAGAAATTTAAATGCAAACTCAATACACATCTATTAACCACTGGACTCTAGCTCTCTCCCCACCCCCTTATATCCTTCCCTTTCTCTCCACCTATGTATCTGTCATCGCACCTGTATTCTCAGCTTTCTATTGCTCCTTTCTAACTAGTTTGTACTCCTCACTCTTTTCTAATTAATCTTTTTACAGTTATGTAGCCCGCCGCTCATCAATGGCATTTCTGCCTTGCTCGGGGTGAAATGATTAAAAAAAATAAAAATGCATATTAATCAGTTTTCTTTTTTTTATTGATAATTTTGTTTTAATAACATCGATTTAGCTCTGTTGAACAAATTTTGAAACCGGTTAGCTGGCATATTTTTCACGTTTATTTTTCATTTATTACCATGAAGAGATTTAATTATTATTTTATGTTGGTTATACCATTTTGTAGACCTAATCAAAACTTATATATAACTATATAGATTTCTGATTATGATATCGTCAAGCAGAAGAAAATCGTAGTATATATATATATATATATATATATACGCTACGATTCTCCCCTGCTTGACATTATCGTAACCAACAAAACCGTTCATTTACTAATCCTTACTTCAGATAATTTTTTGTCCCTTATTTGGCTGACTTTTATTGACGTCGCCAATAGTTTACATCTTGGTGCCGGTGCCTCAGTTTCGCCTGTTAAATGACAGGGAATTATGTCCTAGTGCATCGCTGTCACGGGCAGTGCTCATCCCAGGTTATCAGCGTCTATCAATAAAGCATTCATTTTCGTGTTGTGTCGTAGACTCTTGAATGATACAAATAGGTCAACGGAAACAATGTTATCTGTAAGAAGACTTCCAGTTTGCAGTTATGTTCCTGGAAGTGCGTCTCTATTCAGCTATTTTTAGCCCTTAAAAACAGAATCAACTCCTATTGTAGTCCTATCAACTAAAGAAAAAATAAATTTTACTACTTTCCCACTAGAGGGTATGGACGAAGCACAAGGCTAATTAAAGTGGCAAATTCGAGCCCTTACGCTTTGCTCAAAATATCCCGTAGACCCTTCTTAACGCAAGGTCGGTCTTTTGTCCATTAGCTAGACTGATGTATCCTTCTACATTCTTGGACTGTAGTTCCAGCTGAGGAAGAATTGGTACAAACTATAAATGGTCGGTGGCCCAAGATCGCAGAGGTTTTTGGGATTTTGCTCCTAAAGCTCTTGTCCGTGAAGGATAGGGCTGTGTTTTGAGCTGCTAATATCTTTCCTCTCATCCTTTACTGTTTGTCTGTCCACCCTCTCAGTAAAGACCGTAAGAACGCGATCGAGCTCTTGCTCTATGGGTTGTTGTTTAGCATCAGGTCGACACATATATGTGTCCAACATCCGTGTCTTAATGCGCGATGCTGGGAATGCCAAATTTGGCAATTTACCGACACGTCTCAATGTTAGCTTTCCTATACCGGGCGTTGAAATAAGACTTCATCTTTGAGCAAAAGTTTAAAACGATTTACTTACCCCCATCATCACACCTCTAGTTTCTGAGACAACACCTTTGTAAGCACAAGAATCAGTCGAGACCGTCGAGCTGTGTCTTTCTTTAATCCAGTGACCTTTCACGGCCTAGGAGTCTATTGTATCGAAAAATAATGAACGAGGTCACTCTCCACTTTCTCATTTCATATCATTATTTATCATTATTTATATTTAAGAACATATATACATAAATATGTTATAGGTTTTTTGTAGGTTTCCTGTCAATATGTTGCACTGTGATATAAGTAAGACTGAATGGGTATAGATGTGTTCTTGTGATGAATGGGCAAATTGTAATAGATGAAGTGGTCGGGAATCTGATGAGCTCAGTCTAAGAGAGATAATGTTGACCAGCCTCGCAAATGTGACTTTTGGCCTTGTGTCACAATTATTACTTTTTATAACCATATAATCTAATGCCTGACGAAAATTCTCCGGTTGAATTAATGATATCCTAAGTCGTTGGTGTTCCGAATATTACATATATATATATATATATATATATATATATATATATAATTATATATATATGTGTGTGTGTGTGTGTGTGTGTGTGTGTGTGTGTGTGTGTGTGTGTGTGTGTAGAAATTTAGTTTTAAGGTGTGATATATTTATTGGATAAAGTGCGCAATGATTTCGTCTAGCATGATACATTGTATTGCATCTAAGTGTTGACCTCAATGATCATTTTATATTGATATATGCGTGCGTGTGTATGTTTGTGTGTGTGTGTGAGAAAGAGTATTTAATTTCTACCGCCCCTTTATATCTATATGTATGATAAATAATGTGGTTTAAATATATTTTACAACTATGTGTAAATATACTCAATATTTAGTGTGTGTAAACATAAAATTTGACTCTGAAATTTAAACCGAGTGGCGACATTCTGTTTCGCGTTTGAGTGCGACTTTTATCCCATTTTTTTTGTGTGTCTCGAATATTTGTACATGCTTCTCGAGGGGGTACTGTGAGTAGAAATTTTGAGTATTTCCCTTTTATTCTATAAACACTTGCTGACAAAGCGGAAAAGATTACATTTCATGTTTATTTCAAATCTGAGTGGAAATAATAGTGACCTAGAATGCGATTCTTCTTCTTCATGTGCCGTGTCCCTTCAGGACGTAGACGATCATGGACTTCCACTTGGCCCTGTTTCTTGTTGCTCTCAGTAATATTTCTCTTGGTATCTATTCTAAGCCCCGCTCCGTCAACCATTTGCTCAGACCTAACAAGTACGTCTCGTGGTGTTTTCCCCTATCTCTACTTCTATCTATCCGACCTGTGAGTATTAAGATCTCCAGGCCTTCTTTCCTTATTACGCATCCCAGCAACTTTATTTGTATCTTCCTAATATTTATTATCAGTTTTCTTCTCGTTTGCACCCTTTTCAACACCTCATCGTTGCTCACGTGCTCCGTCCATGGTATCCTCAGCATCCTTCTGTAAAATCACATTTCTGCTGCCTCAAGCCTCTCCCTTATCTTCATTTCTATACAGAAGGACAGATATCACATAGGAATCCAGCACTCTTTTCTTTGCTTCTAATGAGATTTCCTTGTGTGTCTGTACTCTGGCTAGCTTCTGAATTGCGTCTTTGTCCAAACCAATGCATCTTTGGATCTCCGTGTCGCATATTCCATCCTCTGTCGAAACACTTCCCAAGTATTGTTTTTATTGCCTTGTTTTGTTTAGATTTACTTCAATTTTTTTCATTGCTGACTTTGGGTATTTTGTATTTTTTTAGTAATTATTTTGTATTTTTTTATTAATTATTTTGTATTTTTTTATTAATTATTTTGTATTTTTTTATTAATTATTTTGTATTTTTTCATTAATTATTTTGTATTTTTTTATTAATTATTTTGTATTTTTTCATTAATTATTTTGTATTTTTTATTAATTATTTTGTATTTTTTTATTAATTATTTTGTATTTTTTCATTAATTATTTTGTATTTTTTCATTAATTATTTTGTATTTTTTTATTAATTATTTTGTATTTTTTATTAATTATTTTGTATTTTTTATTAATTATTTTGTATTTTTTTATTAATTATTTCTTGTTGAATACTATTTAAATTAAATTTACTTTTGTTCCTGCGTGAATTCATATTTTGTTCAATTGTTTATTATTTATATTATTTTTTAAAATGTATTTTATTGAAACGTTTATGAAGCTTTCATTTTAGCTTAGTTGATGACTAAAAGATTAAATTTAGTATTTCCAGTTGTTGTAGGACCCATACTCACCTCAGCATGTACTCACCCACTGCTATATTAATAGGTGTGTGATAGCAGTAGTGTGTGAGGAGTGAGGAGTCAGAAAGTGACTAAATACCGTAGTACTGCACCAAGGACTATACTGATTTCATAAGCTCTACTTATTTGTCCCTTCTTCTTTGTAACCTTTTCTGTAATACATCTTTCTTTAACCTACACCTCGTGTTCCGTGTTATATTTCCGTGGACCCATTTATGACCGCAGTCTACTACCAAGGACTATACTGGATTCGTAAGCTCTACTTATTTGTCCCTTCTTCTTTGTAACCTTTTCTGTAATACATCTTTCTTTAACCTACACCTCGTGTTCCGTGTTATATTTCCGTGGACCCATTTATGACCGCAGTCTACTACCAAGGACTATACTGGATTCGTAAGCTCTACTTATTTGTCCCTTCTTCTTTGTAACCTTTTCTGTAATACATCTTTCTTTAACCTACACCTCGTGTTCCGTGTTATATTTCCGTGGACCCATTTATGACCGCAGTCTACTACCAAGGACTATACTGGATTCGTAAGCTCTACATATGTGTACCTTCTTCTTTGTAACCTTTTCTGTAATACATCTTTCTTTAACCTACACCTCGTGTTCCGTGTTATATTTCCGTGGACCCATTTATGACCGCAGTCTACTACCAAGGACTATACTGGATTCGTAAGCTCTACTTATTTGTACCTTCTTCTTTGTAACCTTTTCTGTAATACATCTTTCTTTAACCTACACCTCGTGTTCCGTGTTATATTTCCGTGGACCCATTTATGACCGCAGTCTACTACCAAGGACTATACTGGATTCGTAAGCTCTACTTATTTGTACCTTCTTCTTTGTAACCTTTTCTGTAATACATCTTTCTTTAACCTACACCTCGTGTTCCGTGTTTTGTTTACGTGGACCCACTTTTGGCTTCACATCAACAGTAAGCAAAATACTCTGTAGTATATTTCAAACAGTGATAGGATATAGTTTCAGTGCAGATATAACATCATCTTCTGTAAGTCCAGCCCATGTCTATTCTGGTTTATTTTTCATTCGTCCTATCTCTTGCGCAATTCAATCTACTTCTTTGTTATGTTCTTTAGGGCAAGCCCATATTTTTTCCAGAACTGTATAACCTTTTTCCATTTTGTGGGTAACACTCATTTCAAATCTTTGTTTACTAATTTTCTCTGGAAAATTATTTGCATCGATTTGAAAGATCTTGTTCTGTCTGTAGAATATTGGACTTTTCTCATAGCGTCTTATTCTTTGAGCCTTCAGTTGTATTGTTTGCTTTAATATTTCTTTAGTTGATAAGACTACGATAGGAGTTGATTTTGTTTTTAAGGGCTAAATATAGATGATTATATCTCGTTTTAGTTCTCTGTCATTACAACGTACTATTTTTCTTTATTAAATAAACCTTTTAAAAATAAAATATACTTCTCTAAAACTTTATTTGAAGAATATTATTTAAAGTACAATTTGGATATTTAATATAATTTGATCCAAAACAAATATTTTTTTTCAAATTAAAAACAACTCGAAATAGAGTTTTACAACAGACAGTAGCGAAGATTTACGCATATGACATTCTCGTCAATCCCTTAACAAGCACTGATAATGTGTTGACAGTTTTTTGTTGTTCTACGAAGACTTTATTTGTTAATACACAAATTAAGAAAATGAAGAATGAGCCTCTTTTAAAAATAATTTTTAAATGCCTAGTAATCCTAAAAAGGTTGGAGATATTCTACTTCATCCAATTTTAGGAAGGTTCATTTTAACTTTACTGTAGTCATTGACCTTATGTTCTGATATCATATAGTCACAAATACTTTCAAAATTTACATGCTTATACACATAAAATATAAATCCAAAATTATCTTTTAAATTATCTTACTAAATGTGAATTTGCATTAAGCTTTTCAATATTAGCTTAATAAATACAGTCTTCGCTTAATAATTTAATAATATAACGGGATCAATGATTCGAATAATTTTGACAATATATAAATTATTTTATAAAAAACTGAAAACAATTCTTATGAAAATCTATTATTCAACGAAAACTATTTTTTCTTTGGCTTCTTCAGAAGTAAATGTCTTTAATATATATTATTTAAAAATACAATGAAAATATTATCTAATTAAAATGGCATAGTTTTACTTTAGTTTTTACTTTAGAATTCAGTGCAGATTTTAGGGAAAGAAATAGCTGTGTCAAAAAACAAAAAAAAACAGAAGGAAAATCACAGATGATTTACATTCTCCAAGGAATCCTAAGTTTATCTAATAAAACCAAGTTTATAATCAGAATTTAATTTCTATAAATTACATGAAATTAAATTTAGATTTATAGGTTTAAAAAATATATTTCATAAGATTTTTAAAAATAATATAGGAAAAAATAAAACCATTAATTCCTGATTTGGTCCCAAAAATTTGATTGACATTTGACAATAATTTCATTTTTGCATTAAATTTCCAAATCAATGTCTAATTTTACCAGAATAAAAGGCGCTAAAACTCTAATAGCTCTTTAAAACCCTTATCGCTTAAAAAATAAGATTTTAACCAAAATTTAGAACCTGTTAGACAAGATTTTTGTTTTGTTTTTCTAGATTTCAAAATATTGGATGTTTTCACTTAATAATAAGATAAATAATTTGACAATTAATTATTGTTTTTATTAAGTTTGGGACATTTTGCTCCATGCTATGCTATTTTGACTGTGAATTAGTTAAATTACATATATGATTATTTAGTAACACTTCCCCTTAAAGGCCTACATGTATTAAAAGCAGCCATATTTGTTCTAACTACTCGATTATAACAAATGATGATCGAAACACACACATGTGCGGTAGCCGAAATGTCTTGAATAAAATCTGAAGAAAACAGACGAACATCAGGTTCCATTACAAGTACAATATTTCTTTCTGATTTCTTTACACGAGCAAATGCAATATATATATATATATATATATATATATATATATTGTAACAAAGTTGTGGAATTCATAGGTGTTTTATCCTGCTGTTTATGCATTTACTTTTATAAAATGTGCTCGATACAAACATAGAGTGTTATATTGTAATAGTTGTTACAATGTTTTATAAATTCATAGTATCACTACACAAAAATATTCGCGTTTCAAAGCTAACCTTGTTTTTAGGTACTTCTCATCGGCTGATGAAGTTGGAATGAAAATTATCTGCCATTTATGTTTAAATGAAAAACTACACGATCTAAAATACCCCAACTGTTGCGAACTATTAAACCGTAGAGACAAATTAGCAGTATTATGCAAACATCGCAAATATTTCTCGTTAAAATTTAAATAAACAAAAATAGCACCCCACCCATACGACACCCCAAAAAATGTAATAAATACACATAATGAACCCTATTAATAAATAGAACAAAAAACGTAGAAATAAAAGACAACAGACCTCACACCACACCAACAATAAGTCCAGCTACCCGTAAATGGTAGAAAAATAAAAGAAACTGTCGACACTGCAAATAAAAAATAACAAATAAAACATTTATCCCAATACAAAATAACATAACTAAACGAAAAGTTTACCAGCCCAAAACTAAATAACACATATCCCCCTCTAAACCAAATAGCAGCACCTTAAGAACCATCCAAAAATCACACACCACTCATATCATTAACAAAGACGCCACTACTACTACATCCAGACAAGATAAATAGGAAACCTGTTTGAACAAAGCCACCTCCCCAAAACCTAAGGCTACAATATGCCAACACAATCCAAATAAGCTCCCAACCCCACTTTCACCTAAAAAAAGCAAAATAATTTTCATTTCAACTTTATCAGCCGATGAGAAGCACCTAAAAAGAGGGTTAGCTTCGAAACCCGAAAATGTTTATGTAGTGATACTCTGAATTTATAAACCATTGTAACAACTATTACAATATATATATATATATATATATATATATATATATATATATATATATGTTAGGTTGTCCCAAAAGTTCATAAACACTTGCAAAAAAGTAATCTAATTTTCCTAGAAAACACTTGCAAAAAATTGAAATTTTACTCGCAAAAACAACAAACATTATTGCTCAAAATAAAGACCATCATTTTCCAATATTTTATGCCATCGATCTTTTTTTTTTTTTTTTTTTAATCATTTCACCCCGAGCAAGGCAGAAACGCCACTGATGTGCAGGGGGTTACATAAATGTAAAGAGATTAATTACAAAAGAGTGAGGAGTACAAGCTAGTTAGAAAGGAACAATAGAAAGCTGAGAAAGCAGGTGCAATGACAGGTACATGGGCGGAGAGAAAGGGAAGGTTATACAGGGGAGGGGAGAGAGCTAGAGTCCAGTGGTTAGTAGGTGAGTATTAACTTTGCTTTTAAATTTCTGGAGGTCGTAGCCGTCAGGAAAGCAAGAATACGGGAGTGAGTTCCACAGGCGGGAAGTGCGAGAGAGGAAGCTGCAGGAGTAGAATTGTCGTCTGCGTTTGGCTAACCTGACTGTGAATGGGTGGGACCCAGTTGCCAGTCTGGTTGAACGGGTAAACACCTGTTGAGGAGGCATCAATGACTTAAGCTCATCCGAGCAGAAGCCATGAAAGTATTTATAGAAGAGACAGAGGGAGGCCACATTTCGACGATGGGAAAGTGGCTGCAGACGAGTCGCCAGATCAGTACCTATCACATTACAGACTCTCCTTTGGAGCTTGTCAAGAACACTGAGGAGAACGGCAGGGGCACCTGACCATAAATGGCAGCAGTACTCCATGCACGGACGGATGGTTGACTTTTATATATGCAGGATGGATTCAGGTGGAAAAAACATCCTGGATCGACATAGTGACCCAATCTTCTTAGCAGTAGATTTTGCTATGGATTCAATATAGTGCTTCCATTTGAGGTCAGAGGACAGGGTAAGTCCGAGGAGGCGTAGTGTATTACTCTCCGGGAGAATCATCTGGTCCATGCTTATGGGAGGCAGAAGAGGTTGCCTGTAATGGTTGACAGACAACAGCTTGGTCTTAGATGAATTGAAGCTGACAAGCCACTTCTTGCCCCAGTTCACCACAGAGTGTAGATCCCGCTCAAGGTCAGCAGCGAGATTATGTCTGTCCGCCACGACAGGTTTCTTACTGGAGCGGGAGTATATTGTAGTGTCATCTGCGTAGATGCCTACTTGGGACTTGATCTCATCTGGGAGGTCGTTGATGAAAATAAGGAAGAGCGTTGGGCCCAGGATAGAGCCTTGTGGGACACCAGCATTCGTGCTGTAGGACGAAGAGGCACGCCCATTCAGAACGACCTTCATTTTGCGGTTATTTAAGAAAGATTGGATTAGGTCAAGCAGGCGACCGGTAATACCATAACCGCGTAGTTTGCATAGGAGGCCAGGGTGCCAAATCTTGTCGAAAGCCTTGGAGATGTCCAGAGCAACCGCGCGAGCCTCGTCAGACTCATCAAGGGCCTGTAGCATGTACTCCGTTACAGTAGTTAGCAGGTCGGCTGTGGACCTGTCAAATCGGAATCCATATTGCCTGTCGGAGAACAGTTTGTGGGCGGTGAGATGATGAACTATTTCAGCATTTATTATAGCCTCGAACATTTTCCCGAATATTGGTAGAAGACTGATAGGGCGATAGTTGGATGGGTCCGAGGGTTCACCACAGTTCTTAAAGACAGGAACGACTGAGGAGAATTTCCAGCATGCAGGAAAGCAGGAAGCAGAAAGGCAGTAGTTAAACAGTTTAGAGAGGAGAGGGGAAAGTTCAGGGGCACACCTCTTAAGGACTATCACCGGGATTCCATCGTCACCACACGCCTTATGGGGGTCGAGTTTTGAAATTACTCTGGATACTATCGTCGGGGTAATATATATGTCATGCAGTTTGGCCTCAGTTCTAATAGGGAAGTCGGGTGGGTGCACTCCGGACGAGTCGAGTGTGGAGTTGGATGAGAATCTGCGGGCAAAGCACTCAGCTTTCTCCGCAGATGACGTGAGAACATCAAATCCATAGATTAAAGGAGGTATTGAGGATTTCCTATTGTTGAGCACTCGTTTACAAATCCTCCAATAGTCCTTGGAGCCGAACTTGCGGTCAGCTATGTGCTGTCGCATTGCAAGCTTTCGGATCTGGTCTAAGTACCATTCAGCCGGCTTCAGATCAAAGAATCCTTGACACACTTCCTCGACTTCGTTAACCGAGTCGAATCGGTGGCACTTCAGAAAGTGTTGCATTGAGCGGAAAAGGCCGTAATAAGATGGAACACAGCCAGGACTATAGACTGGATGTGTCAGAATCCCAACTCCCTCCAGCTCTTCAAACTTGTTTTTGATCTTCCTGGCGGTGTGTGGCTTTGCACTGTCCTGCTGCATCAAAGCCGGGTACTTTTGCTTCAACTTTTCGTAGATTCTCTCAAGTTGCTGACAGTAAATTTCGGCTCTGATAGCACGATCATTCGGAACCAACTCAAAATGCACGATTCCTTCAAAGTTCCACCAAACGAACAACATGATTATCTTGCCGAATTGATCTTATTTTGTAACCAACGGTGTCTCTTGCCATCTGAACCCATCGGTGGTCTGGATTTTGCTGGACCATATAGACCCATTTCTCGTCGCATGTCACAATGCGCTTCCGAAAACGCTTGTCCAATGGATTGTTGAGCAATTGATGGTAAATTTCAACTCGTCTGTTTGCTTGTGCTTCGGTGAGTTCGGGCGGATCAGGGCGCGGCTTTTTGTTAACAAAATCAATTTATTTTAAATGTAGGTGAATTGTGGATTTGTCAAATCCATGCTCATCAGCCAATTCTCGAATGCTCTATGAAGGCGCAATGTCCAACCCGTGTTGCAAGTCTCCATCATCCAACTTTAATGGCCGTCGCGAACTCATGTCGCCAGAATAGAAACGCTTGTACCACTTTGAGATCGCCGCATATGCAATTGTTCCTTCACCTTCGGCAGCACAAATCTCTTCTGCAGCTTTTCTGTTTGAAACACTTCGCTTCCAGCAGATACGAATTAAAACTCGCAGCTCAATTTTATCAATTGCCATCTGGAATACAAAGATGAAGTTTACTATAACAATATAAACGCAAAATCTCATAACAATTCAAGTGTTTACGAATGTTTGGGACAGGCTAATATATATCGAAACGACTAAGAAATAAACACACCTGGTTCCTTTTCGATATTTTGTTTATCTGAACGCTAAGCAAATCAGAATTCTGCATTTAACAAAAATCAAGTAATAAAAATGACCGATACAGATTTTATTATCGTTGCCACGACAAAATAAAATCAGAATTTATTATCGGTTTATATTTCAGAAGAGGTTGCCTGCAATACCGATAATTAAGAGAATTACATTGAAAACTTTCACGTTTACAATCATTTCATTCTCGTCGTAAGAAAAAGAAAACATACAGAAATCGTAAGACTAAAAACGTAAGATATATCTAAACTGCGTCTAGAGTTTATATGCAAAAGAGTTATTGTCCAATATTTTATGTAAAATTCATAGATATGTGTTATCTAATGAAATAATTTGGACGATTATGTATAGCGAGTAAGCATGAAAGCAATTAAGTCCCAATTTTTAATTTCAGATTGATAATTAGTATTTTTTCAGTAATTGTAGCTATTTGCAGTGTCAAAAGATTATTTCAAAGAACTAGTATTTAGTATTATGGCTCGTTAAAAAGAAGTAACAATGAATAAAAAGGACAATATAATCAAAAATATTAGTAAAGGAAAGTCTTCGCTTCAAATTCCTAAGGATTTGAAAAGGGAACATCGAACAATCAAAAAATATATCAAATACGAATTCAACCAAGGAAAAAGAATTCTTAAGCTGACTTCAGGAATTTAACAAAGCGAGATCTATCACATATCCGAAGAGAATTAATAAGAAACCAAAATGAGTCAAGTGCGTTCATAATTGAGGCCGCTGGAGCACGTATAGTGTGAAGGGAAACAAGGTGCAATGCATTAATGAAGTTTACTGATGTAAAAATCAAATAAAGAAATCCATTTTAACCAAAACATAAGGAAAGAAGATTGCAGTGGGCGAAAAATACATCGAAACTGATTTCAGTAAAGTGCTTTTTACAGACGAATCAAAAATCATCCTTGATGTTCCCGACTGAATGGCTGTAGGACGGGTTTGCAGGCAACATGACTCATATATTTTTTAAACGCCAACAAGGCGGCGGTAGGATCATGATATGGTCTGGGATTGTTGGTAATGAACTCGTGGGACGATTTAAAATGAAAGACCGGGTTAAAATGAATTCAAAAAGTTACTGTGATTTTCTAGAACAATATTTCTTTTTAACAAATAAGATGTAACCGTAAATCCTACTCCAACAGCTTCTTTTCTCGCGCTTCCAGCCTGTGGAACTCCCTTCCACAAGTCTGCTTTCCCGACAGCTACAATCTCCAGGTGTTTAAATGTAGGGTCAATAGACACCTCCTATCACACTAACTCCCAATTATTCTCAGAACACTCTCATTTACCCAACCCTCATTCTCGGTATCCTTACCCGCCTATCACCCACCCTCTGACATTTCCCATATTTAATCATCCTTTCTCCACTCTATGTAGCCCCCTGTGCAGTAGTGGCAGTGACATGCCTTGCTCGGAGTGAAACGCTTATAAAAAAAAAAGAATGGCTTGTTAACCAGTCTTTAGCCAAGCGTAGATCTATGATCTTTATGCAAGACAACGCACCAAGTCATGCATCAAGGTTTACTAAATCCTGGTTGAAAGAAATGGGATTTGTTGAAGATTCTCTTATGGTTTGACCTTCAAATAGCTGTGACTTGAATCCCATTGAGAACCTGTGGAACATCTTTAAGAGAGATATTAATTCTAATGGAAGGCAATTCAGTAGCAACTGTAACCTCTGGCAAGCAGTTAAAGTTGCTGCAAACAACTTCCCAGATAACATCAGTTGTTGACAAAAGGCTGCTAAGCATTATTGAAAAGAAAGGAGCATTTGTGAAATAAATTTTAGGATGTTCCTATTATTTTTTATTTATATATCTTTTATTTTTAAAATAAATTTTTTAATGTTTTTCCTTTAAGCAATTGACGAATTTGTTCTAAAATCTTTTCATATTATTTTCTTTCATTAGGTTTACAAGATATAATAATGTAAAAGTATCAAAAAATTTTAAATAAACTACTGACACTCAAATTAGTCTGTTTTGTTAACTTAGGAAAATGTTTTCCAATCAAAAACAATAGTTTTCTGTATCACTATATATCTAAGTTAATAATATTGTGATGAATCTAAACAATATCATAATAGGATTTTAACTTTAAAGACGCAAGTGTTTATACCAATTCATCACTTGTATATAATCTCTAGACGCAGTTTATAGCAAAATTATTAACTTTATAAGATTACCAACTAAAAATGTATTTTCTTCAATCGAAAAAATGTACCTATCTAAGTAAAATTATGTCGACTAGTGAAAAAAGCGAAACGTAGAATAAACAGCGGAGTTTTTTAAAATTGAAATAACCCAACCTTCTTCTTTTGTGTGGTGTTTCATTTCAAGACGTAGGCGATCATTGATTTCCAAATCTCCCTTTCTTTTTTCTCTCTTAATATACCTTCTCTTATTATTTCACTCAATCTCTGCTCCACCATCAATCTACTCAATTCCGTCAAGTATGTCAGACATTACTTTCCCATGTCTCACTTCTTCTCTATCAGTCCTGCGAGCATCAGGTTCTCCAAACCTTCCTTCCTTACTTGCTTCTTCTTCTATGTGCCCTGTCCCTTCAGGGCTTAGGCGATTACGGTTCTCGCGTCTCTCTATTCCTTGTGGCTCTTGTATGTTTGCTCCTGTTACACCTCGCAACCCCCGTTCCGTCATCCACCTGATCAGGCCCTGCAAATATGTTATCCGCTGCCTTCTTCTGTCTCTTTTTCCTTCCATCTGGCCAGTCAGTATCAGGTTCTCCAAGCCTTCCTTCCCCATTGCATGTCCCAGGAACTTCAGTTGTCTCTTCCTGATGCTCAGCATTAATTTCCTTTTTGTTGCCATTCTTTCCAACACCTCATCGTTGCTTGCATGCTCAGTCCACGATAGCTGAATTCTTTTCTGGTTGTTTATAATTTATGCTTCTTTGTACCTATCTTTTCTACTTCCTGTTTGAACATTTTTAGTTTCCTTCTCATATCCACCTAGGTGTCCTTGACAAAATCAAACGGAGAATCTGTTATGAGATCGATCCGGACTTGGTAGCTCAGATAGTCATTTTCTCAATGGTGCAAATTGATTTCCCTGCGTCTCTTCTTCAAATATTTTCATGGCTTCTGCTCCGATGAAATTAGCTGACTGATGCCCTCTCTATATGAGTTTTCTTGAGCGACAAGAGTAGCAACTATATCCCACCCTTTTACTGTGAAACCAATGAGGTGTAAACGCAAATTCTACTCTAGTAGCTTCTTTCCTCGCACTTTCCTCCTGTGGAATTTCCTTCTATTTACTTGCTTCCCCGACAACTATAATCTTAAAGAATTTAAATGGAAAGTCAATAGTCATCTCCTGTTTCTTCATCCTCTCTCTAATGCTCCTTTCTTCGTCCGCTTTTCTCCCATCAGTATTCCTATCCGCCTCTTAGCCACTTCTTGACACACCCTATAACCTGTCACTTTTCTCATAACTTCCCTCCTATGTAAACCCCTGCAAAACAGTAGCAGCAAAATGCCTTGCTTGGGGCGATATATATATATATATATATATATATATCTGCTATCAGTATTTTATTATATGCAAATATTTTACTAAGATTGTAGCCGCAAATAATTACAGTATTTGATGTCATATAAACGCATTTTTATTTACTAAAAATATCTTTTAAAAATCCCCTGCTACTTATCTGTCATATGTAGGTTCAAACTTCGCGATAGCCGGCCGAAATTAGCTACCTGGCTACTCTTCTTAGATTTGATCACCGATTCAAAACCTGGGGTAATTTTCACCCTGGGAAGAAATTTGAAGCTACCACGGGTGAAATAATTATACTACCTACTAGTCAGGATTTTCTACTTTACTTACAATCAAACTCAATGCACAAAACCGACTGGAGGTGGAATGTGACATACATTGCGCGCTTGCCAAAACTAAACCAGATATTGATACACTGGCGCACAAGAAGCAGCATAACCCTTCTCACTAATTTAATTCTCTCTATGGCTATACTTAGTTTTACTACCTGCTCTCTATTCATTTTACTCTGTAAGTATAAGTTTATCAGTATATATGTACATTTGAAAAATAAATTATTAAATAGTTTCAGTGTGTTTTAACTGTTTTTCTCTCATACACATGAAAACGGAAATCTGGATTGTTGACCTGGGTGTAGGGAGAAATGACAGAAAACAGTTTTGGAACCATTGGATTAGACTTTAGTGTAACATAAATGATAGTGGTACTGAAAAAGAGTATCAGCGTTTTGATAAGACTTCCTACAGATAAGCAGCTGAAACTGCAAGAAAACCGAATGCATGCCAAAAAAGAGCAGGCCAAAATGCCAAATATACGAAGTGTTCTAACAGAAGACGGAAAGTGCGACACAAATATCCGAAGGCGAATTGACATGGCAAAGGATGCATTTCAGAAACTGAGTAAAGTATTAAGATCCAGTTTTCAATGACATTCAATAGTCGCAAGTCTCTATATAAGACTTTTGGGTTTGTAGTTGGGATGAAGAATAAATGCTTTTTTGCCCCGTGCAAAAAGCACATCCTTATACGCAGTGATTTTGAAAATATGAATTACGAGACCTTTTCAGAACGTTTTAGAATATTTGCTAGCACGTCTTTTGAAATAGCATGAAAGTTATTTTTAAACTTTTAGCTTGTTTTCTTTGTATAAATAAATAAATAAAAATACTTTACATTCTTTCGGTTTCTCTTACTCTCCATAGTCAGTTTTTAATGTTTGAGCAAATAAGTGTACATACGGCAGGTAGTTGTGAGGCCACCCATTTATAGTTGCCGTCGCCAAACATTGTTTTAGCGTTTCATAGATTAAAAGTCTGAGCGTAAGTTCCAGCTGTATAACTAAAATGTAAAAACAATCTATTATATCGTTTTAGGTCCTCAATTAATATTTAGCAGCAATATATTTGTACAACGATCGCCTTGACTTTTAGGGAAGGATTTTCGGATCAAACAGGAAATCTTGAGGAAAATGAAAAAGAAAATACAACATACTGAAAGTAAGCGGTCCACCTGATTCTAGTCTTGACGTAAACATCTAAGATTCGGCACAGAAGGCGTGAATGAGATCGGCCAGAGAATAAATACGAATACATAAATAAAATAAGTAAAAAAAAAAAAAAAAACAGATAAAAAACAGATAAAAAAAACAACTCAACCCTCCTCTAGTGTTTGGTGAAGTGAGCATTCTGCGTACAAACGCGTCTGTTAAATGATGTTTGTTGGGCAAATGGCAGAACAGGCATCTGCCAGAATAGTTGGTGAATTCAAGAAAAGACAAAGTAAAACCTCAAAGAAATTGCAAGATGCCGAATCATGCATGCAAGCAAACGGGAAAAAGAAAAGACTCAAATAAATCAAAGATGGCGCACATGAAAAATACCGACGGTGATGACGCAGGTCTCTATATAGGAAAAAATGTTTTCTGCTTACAGAGTAGAGGAAAAAATGATTTAACTGAGGTAGAGAAGAGAAAGTAATAGGAACATAATTGATGCAAGAAATGATATATTACAAACCTGTATAGAGAATAATATTAAACCATGAAAAAAGAAAATAAATCATGAATAGGTGACGACAGAAAACGTATCGAAAATTAAAGAAAAGAAACATTTATCGAAATTTATAACACATGAAGCCTTAGAATATTGTAAATTTCTTCTCTTCTAAGTTACAATAGATTAGAAATATAATTTGCTAATTTGTATCTAATAATTTAAGAGGAGAATATATTAAACTTTCCGGTGATTTTATCATACAGTTTTTTTAAAGGATTTCATTTGCAATCACCTGGAAATATTGACGGCTCTCATTCGTTAAAAAAATATTACTTGATTTCTGCAGAAAAAATGCATAAGGTGTGATTTACCTTGCATTTTTCCAAAAAGGTTGACAAGAAAGTAAGCTTAAAAAAGGAGTTGGTCGTAGTTATTACGAATGTTCTGGACCTTAGCTGTAAAGGTTGTTCCTCGCTACTGCGAAATGCCGTTTTAAATTCAGATTTTTCATTCTCCTCGACCGGCTTCAGACAAAGGCTACAGAACCCAAGCTTTCTTGTTATTTACGCACAGCTATGGAGTGAAGAGATGGATTCGCAATTTTTCAAATGATATTAGCACGTAAGGGAATGAAACAACCTCGCATCTCTGATTCCTCAATCCGAGGTGTAATCCATTATTCTACTGTTTTTCCGAAAAGAGAACATAAATTAATGACAGAAAAAATATGTTCATAAAGAATTAACAATTTTGAGGAATAAACGAAACAAAAAGCGTCAGTGCGGTAATGGCAACATTTGGCATTTCTTTATGTGGTCGTATTCAGAATTTATTGTTCGAACAGCCTTGTTGGGAAATATTAATCATTAATTATTCGAGCAGGTGCTCATGCTATGCACCAAGGTGTACCTGACAAAATCCAACAGAAAATCTGTAATGTGATCGATTCCGACCTTGCAGCTCAGATACCGTCACTTCCTCACCGGCACAATGTGACTTCCCTGTGTCTCTTCTGCAAATACTTTCACGGCTTCTGCTCCGATGAACTTAGCTCAATGGCACCTCTTATATATGAATTTAATCGAGCCACAAGGTTAGCAACTACGACCCACCCTTTTACTGTGAAACCAATAAAATATAAAAGCAAATCCTACTCTAACAGCTTCTATTCTTGCACGTTCCCCCCGTGGAATTCCCTTCCGTTTACTTGCTTCCCCGACAGCTACAATCTCCAAGAATTTAAATGTAAAGTCAATAGTCATCTTCTTTCTCACTAACCAGCATCTTCTTTCCCAAGGTTCTTTTCTCCGTCCACTCCACTCTCATCGGTATTCTCATCCTTCTCTTACCCACTATCTGACACCCCAGTAACCAGTCACTCTTTCTCATAAATCTTCGCTTATGTAACCCCCTACACAGCAGTGGCAGTAAACTGCCTTGCTTTAAGGCTATATGATTATTTAAAAAAGTGATTTTTTCTTGGTATTGGACTGTCATCAAAATGCTTTGCCTGTTCTCATAATCTGTAATGTTATTGGCAATATTACCCATTTCTTTAGATTCATTAACCCTCTAGCCAGTGCTACATTTTTTCTAATCGTATCACCCCGAGCAAGGTGGTAATGCCACTGATGTGCAGGGGGCTACATAAGAGTAAAAAGCTTAAGTAGAAGAGAGTGAAGAGGAAGACGATCCAGTTAGAAAGGAGCAAGTGAAGGATGGGAATACAGGTGTGATGACAGTTGCAAAGTTGGAGAGAAAGGAAAGGATATCCGGGGTGGAGAAAGAACTAGAGTCAAGTGGTTAATAGATGAGTATTGACATTGCATTTAAATACCTGGAGGTTGTAGCCGTCAGGAAAGCAAGAATATGGAAGAGAGTTCCACAGGCGGGAAGTGTGAGAGAAGAAGCTGCAGGAGTAGAATTGTCGTCTGCATTTGGTTAATCTACCTGTGAATGGTTGAGACTCAGTTGCCAGTCTGGTTGCACGAGTAAACACCTGTTGCAGAGGAACCATTGATTTGAGTTCGTTGGAGCAGAAACCATGGAAATATTTATAGAACAGACAAAGGGAGGCCACATCTCGTCGGTGGGGACGTGACTGTAGTCGAGCCAATAAGTCGGTACCTATCACATTTCTGCTTCTCGTTTGGAACCTGTCGAGAACACTGAGATGAACAGCAGGGGCGCCTGACCATATATGGCAGCAGTATTCCATGCACTTACGAATGGTTGATTTGTATATATGCAGGATGGATTCAGGCGGGAGAGACACCCTGGCACGACACAGTGACCCAACCTTCTTAGCAGTGGATTTAGCTATGGACTCAGTTGAAATACATAATAATCGCGAAAACATTCGTCCAAGAAAATTGCTTTTTCAATCCTGTTATCAGATGTGCATTGTGGGGCAGTGGATAACGGCTCGGGTTGTAATATAGTTATGGTACAGAGTATATCGATCCGAGTTCAAATTCTGGTCGAAATCTTTGCATTCCTTTACGGGCAAATATCCTAGAGCAAGGCATTAATAAATCTCTTCTTCCTCCAACTATTGGTTGAATAGCAGGACAAATTGGGTTTTATAATCTTGGTTAGCAACCTGTCTACCACAGAAAATAATGGAAACCGACTTCAGGAAAATCTGTCTGTTTATCTGCCTGTATGCCTGTATATTTTCAGCCATTTTATTTTGGTTTTTGCTTCGGGTTTGGTTCTAAGTAGGTATAATTGTAGTTCTTAGTCTCAGCCATTTACTCAGAGAACTTATTTAGCCTTCAAAATTCAGTTTACGACGAAAAAAAACTTATTCGATATTGATACCAGGAAATCAAGATTTGATTTACATCCATTCATTTTTCTTTCAGTCTACGGTTTCGCTTTAACTGGAATCAACTATTGCTTTTTAGTCTTTATGTGCCAACGTCCAAAGAGTCTGCGGTCCAGGACCATGGATTAGTTTTAAGGCTTTCATTACACCGGAGCAACGCCGGGTTATATTGCTAGTAAGGTTATCCAGGAAAAGAAACAGAGAAAGAGATTAAGAAAACATTGTATAAGAAATGAATGACTGATCTGTTATATAAAACAAAATAAATAATCGAAAAAAAGAAAGAAAGTTAATATTACATGAAAAGGAATCAATTCAACTATTTTAAACCTATAAAATCAGAAAGAACGAAAAAAGAAAAAGAAGAATAGAATGAATGAAAGGAAGAAACAAATGAAAGAGAAAAAACGGAAGAATGAGAAAAAATAAAATGAAAGAAAGCCAGAATTAAAAAAAAAGATATAAAGATGATAAGTAAGAAATAAAATTAAAAACAGGACGTGAATCAAAGAAAAATATTCAAAAATAAAAAAAAAAGAACATGGGAATACGATAAGAAGAAAAATATAAAAAAAAAAACTCATTGATTAATTAAAATAGAAGAAAATAAAAATATAAAAAAACCGAAAGAGAAAAAGAGAACAAGGTGCAATGGTTAAATTGTCATTTATCTTTTAGTCAATTTCACGCATGCGCGTTGTTTGTTTTTGAATTTTTCAACTGAAACGAATTGATTTCTTATTTACAGTTTATATTTCTGAAATGAGTAGTCTCAACTAATTACACCATTTACATACTTCGAACTGTTTTCCTCATCTTTGTAGTCACATTCACATTTCGACTGTTGTACTCACCGACCATTTTCAGTTGATATTCGTTGGATTTTCGAAACGAAAATGGGTCTGTACAAAAATAGGACCCTGGCGCAATTCACTCCACAAGAAAACTGGAAACGGCATGGTGTACTTCTTAGCACTCGGGTAAGATTATTTCAGTTTGTTTGGTTGTCAGTCTGATGCATGTAATTTTGTAATTTAAATTGTTCAAAGAGAAATGTAAGTATTTAAAATATCCCACAGAAGTTTAGAGTTCATTGTTGATAATAGCAAATAGCTAAGTGTTCCGGGGCGTAAACTGATACTAGCAGAATGTGAAATCTTATGTTCTTTCAACTTTTTTGTAAGTTGGCAACAGAGGGAGAAAGAAAGTGAAACAAATAAATTAATTGTATTTAGAGTGTCCTGTTGTTGTTGTTGTCGACGTCGTTGTTGTTGTTGTTGTTGTTTTCTTTTTCGGCGTGAAATAGAAATGAAGAAAAGAACATTAGAAATAAAGGCAAGGCGTGACCGAGTCAGCTTGAAGTCTCTTCCTCACAGTGTGAGAAGCTATCAGATAACCCTCCCATTTTGACTGATTTTGACCGGTCACCGAACGTGGTTTAAGCAGTGGAATTTTTATGTGACCGGCTCCAGCAGGCATTAGGTGTGAAAAAAATTTGACTGACATCTTATATCAATTTTTCGATTTCCTATCTAATTAGGATCCAGAATATTGCTTTTCACATTGACTTGTGAAATTTGCCTTGGTCTGGTTTTAGAATCCGATTTTGCGGGTGTGCAATTTTAATTTGTTTGTTTTAGTTAACAGTTAGATGATATAAAATTTGTATCTTAAAGACATATGTTAGGATTCTGCACCATGGCAAACAAGTAGGAGAACTCAGTCATGGCTGTCAGATAATTTCTGCCACAACATCACATTTTTATATCTGGCGGCCTTACCCCAAGGACTGCAACATCATTTGATTATTATGTGTATGCTACGTTTGAGCAAGGAACAAACAAAACTCCTTATGACACCAAAGATGAACTGAAGGCAGGATTACATCAGCATTCACCAACTAAAATCAGTAGACCGTCCAAAAGAGTTGCAATGGATTCTGAATTCGTCTGAAGTCCTTGGTTGAGTTTATTGAATAAATCTATACAGTATTTCAGTATATTCTTTAGAAACTGAGATGTCTCTTATTTTCATTTGTGCGCAATATAGACGACAATTCATCCATCGCACCCTGGATAGCAGAATCATGAAACGTGAAACTTTCAAAGAATTAATCAATGACTGAATGAAGAGGAAGTAGAAATAAGTTGAAAGAAAATAAGAAAAGAATATATCAAGAACCCAAAATATACAAAAATGTAATAATATAAAAATAAAAAATAAAGAAGAAGAAAAAGTTAAAACCCGAATGAACAAAAGAATGAATGAATGAAAAAAAAAAGAAGGTTAATGAAAGGAAGTAACAAGTAAAACATTAAGGAAAAAAAGAGCTAATGAACGAAAAAAGAAGAAGAACGATATGAAACTGAGGACAAAATATATGAAGAAATTAAACAAATGAAGGAAAGGTATAGAAGATAAAAGTCAATGGTACGAGAGGCGAAAAAATGAAGTACATTTAAAACATGGCAAATAAAATTACTAAAAATCGAAAAAAACTGAAAAGAAAATGCCAACATATAAAATCTTTCACGACTGAGGTTTTTGCCTGACGTCATTTTATTTCCGCCATCTTTCCTTTTTTTTAAGTATGAAAAAATCGAAGACGACGCCCATTTTTGCAGAGGAAATCCACTTGTCACAATTATAAGCCGTGTTCATATTTACAGGCATCGCATGATGGTAGGACATTGGCAAAATCTTTAAAAAGATAAAGAAATAGTAATAAATGACATAATTTCAATGCCGAAAACTTCCATTTACCCCAGAGCGTTTTTGTTATGGCTAAGGCCAATACACAGGGGGAAAAACAGTTTTCCTGGATTTCAATGACAGCTGAATGATAGAAATATTACTATATGTTCCAATTGTTATATATATATATATATATATATATATATATATATATACATACATACATATATATATGTATATATATATACATATATATATATATGTATATATATATATATATATATATATATATTTGTGTGTTACATTTACGTTCGCACTTATTTATTACTTCACAGTTTGATTAATGAGCCTAGTCATTAAATGAAAAAAACAAAAAAAGAAGAAAAACTGCTCGGTTATCTCCCCTTTTGTTCGATTTATTTTACGACAACAATATGCTCCCATGTTAAAGACAGGTGAACGTGAAATCTCAAACAAAAATAGAGAATTAAACAAAGCAGGCTATTGACAATGAGATTATATAACAGACTATTCATCAATCTGCCGAAAGGTTAAATCGTGAAACGCAAGGAATCTGCCTTTAACACAAATAGTGTTAAACAAATTATCTTAAGTCTAATCATATCTGTCATTTTGGCTTCCTGTTCAGTTGAGTTATTTTCTATCGTTTTTTTTTTTTCAAGCAATTTTATGCATGTCTTTTGTAAAGAGTTCGATCATAATGATTACGCGTTTCGTTTTCACATTCTGTTCCTTACTTTTATATCTCTTTTTTTCCTTCCTTCCTTCCTTCCTTCCTTCCTTCCTTCCTTCCTTCCTTCCTTCTTTCCTTCCTTCTTTCCTTCCTTCCTTCCTTCCTTCCTTCCTTCCTTCCTTCCTTCCTTCCTTCCTTCCTATCTATATCCGATGAAATATTTCAGTAAAAGGATAGGAGTTGTGGTGCAATGGATATCGGCTTTGAACGAAAAATCGGAGAGCCGAGTTCGAATAGCAGGTGAATCCTTAGCAATTACTTAAGAGTTCGAATTCCAGTTAAATTCCTTACATTCACTTACATAAAAATACCCTTGAGAAATGTATTGATCCGTCTCTTTCATCTAGTCATGGGTTAAATAATAGGACAGATTGGGTTCTATAGTCTTGATCGGCATCCACTCTACCACAGAAAGCAATGGCAACCAACTGCGTGACTATCTTCTGCACAATCAGTCACGTCTCTTTCGAGACATGATCGCCCAAAGCGTGTATCACGTATGGCATTTAACTGACTGAATATAATAGTTGAAGAGATGATTAAGAGTCTACTGGGCTTAAAGTGGGCGATCAGTTTTATATCTTTTTGAAGTAATAAAATGATCTCCCTACTAATTACTACTCAATAATATAATTCATCTCTTCTCCCTCTACCTATTAGTTAAATAATAAAACAGATTGGGTTCTATAGCCTTGGCTGGCAAACAGTCTACCACAGAATACCATAGCAATCTACTGAAGGATAATATTCTGTCCAGTCAGTCATGTCGCTTTCGAGACCTGATCGCCCAAAGCGTGTATCACGTATAGCACTTAACTGACTTAGGCGCAAATATTCTTCTTCTCTCTCCAGCGGCGGGTTATGTGGTAGGACAGATTGGATTTTAAAGACTTAGTTGGCAACTAGTCTACCGTGGAAAGTAAAGACAACCTTCTGTGGGAAAATCTTCTGCCCGGTTCGCCATGTCTCTTTCGAGACATGATCGGCAAGAGCGAATTACGTATGGCACTTAAGTGACTGATTTAAAAAGTAGATATTTTGCCTAACTTTTTTATCTGCTGTGTCTCTTCGTAGGCAATTATGTTCGTCCATCTCTTCCTTGCCCCTGTAAGTTATAAGTTATGTCTTTTTGTTATTTCTCACTGACGCTGTTTGGCCATCCATTTACTCAAGCCTATCAAGTATATCATGCCCTCAATCTGACCTGTGTGTATCTTGTTTTTCAAGAGTTCTACTTCCTCATATGGTGCAGCAGAAATTTCATTTGCTTCTTCTTGATGTGAAGTTTTTACTTCCGATTTGTTTCCATTTTCTCCAAAACCTCGTTATTGCTCACATGGTAGATAAAGGGAATCCTCATCATCTTTCTGCAGAACCACGTTTTGCTAAATATCTCTTTAATGACATAAGACATTTTTAAAAGTAAAAATACCTTTTTTTTATTCTTTGAAAATGTAAAAAATAACTGCTTTGTTCTTTTTATAAAGTTCAAATAATTAATATTTAAATATGTTCATTATTGTCGGAACTATCTATTAGCAGTGATGCAAAAATGTACTGTTAACATAACATAATCAAATAATCATTTCATACCAATCAAGTCAAAAGTGCCATCAGCGCGCAGGGGTTCCATAAGAGGTGAATGATGAGAAAGAGGAATAAGTTACAAGAGTGTCAGAGAATGAGTAAGTGAAGAATGAGAATACAGGTGTGTAGAGGGATGTATGAAAGGTAGAGTGGAAAGGAAAAAGAACATGATGCAAGGGTTGTCAGGGAAAGGATGTGAGTCAAGTAGATAAGAGTTAGCAACTGACTTTGCATTTAAAATCTTGGCGATTTTAGCTGTAAGGGAAGCAAGTATACAGAAGGGATTTCCATAGGAGGAAAATGCGAGTAAAGAAGCTGTAGAGTATATGTTGCGGTTGATTTCACTGGGTTTCACAGTAAAACGGTGAGACCTAGCCGCTAATCGAGTAGTTCGACTAAATTCATGCAGAGAGGGCACCATGGAGCTAAGCTCATCAAAGCAGAAGCCGTGAAAGAATTTGTAGAAGAGGACAGATGGAAGCCACATTAATTGGATAGAATGGAACTGGAGTTGAGCTACCAGGTCAGGATCAATTGCATTGTAAATTCTTCGTTGGATTTTTTCAAGAAGCCCGAGACGAATAGCAGAGGCAACCAATGAAATGTGATTACAATATTCAATGTACGGGTGGATGCCAGATTTACATATGTGATAGATGAAGTTAGACGAAAATATGTCCTATCCTACACAGGGAATCAAACTTCTTATAGACGGATTTATCTATGGATTCAATATAGTAATTACACTTGAGGTCAACTGATAGCGTTAGGTTTAGGAAGTGCACTGTTTTGCTTTCAGGGAGACTAGCCTAATGCATTTTGATTGGGGGTAGGAGCGGTTGTCTATGGCGGTGAAAGGATAACAGCTTCGTTTTGGAAGCATTAGTATTTGCTAGCCAATTCTTATCCCAGTTCACTACAGATTGTAGGTCATACCAAGATCAGCATCGAAGTTTTCTTTGTCAGTTTCGGCAGATGTCTTATTGAGGCGGGAGTAAATGCTTTTGTTATCAACATAAATGCCTACTTAGGATCTGATTATATCAGTGTGAACGTTCATGAAACATCAGTAAAATCGTCGGACCAATAATAGAGCCATCAAGGACAACCGCGTGCGTATGTATGACAGTATTTGAAATCCTGCCTATTCAATATTACCTTCATTACTCAATTTGAAAGGAAAGACTAGATTAGGTCAAAAATTCGTCCAGTTATACCATAGACATGTAGCTTGCGTAGACGGTCAGGATGCCAGACACTGACAAACGCTTTTTATATTATCTAGTGGAACAGCTCCAGTCTCGCCGTACTTATCGAGACCCTGGTTGTTTTGTCATCATAAATGCCTACTTAGGATCTAATTACATCAGTATGAACGTTCATGAAGATCATTAAAATCGTAGGACCTAGAATAGAGCCATCAGGGACAACCGCGTGTGTATGATGGCATCTGAAATCCTGCCTATTCAATATTACCTTCATTACGCAATTTGAAACGAAAGACTAGATTAGGTCAAACAATCGTCCAGTTATACCATAGACATGTAGCTTGCGTAGAAGGCCTGGATGCCAAACACTTTTTATATTATCTAGTGCAACACCTCGAGACTCGCCCATTCTTATCGAGACCCTGGTATATATATTCTGTGATGGTCGTTAACTTGGTGAAACGGAAATCATACTGTTATCGGAGAAGAGGCCGTAGACTGTGAGATGTTTAACGACTTCAGCCTTAATAATAGCCTGGAGCAGTCAGTCAGTTAAGTGTCATACGTGAAACACGCTTGGGCGATCATGTCTTTTCCGAGACATGACTGACTGGGCAGAAGATTATCCCGCAGTAGGTTGCCATTGCTTTCTGCGGTAGACTGGTTCTTGACCAAGGCTCTAGAAGCCAATCTGTCCTGATATGTAACCCATAACTGGAGGGAAGAGACGGATTAATACCTTTCCCAAGGGTATTTGTGCGTAAGTGAATGCAATGGATTCAACTGGAATTCGAACTTGGCTCCCTGGTTTCTCGTTCCGAGCCAATATCCACTGTACCACAACGCACATCACCTTGCCAAAAATCGGTAGGAATTTGATAGGGCAATAATTAGAAAGACCTGAATGTTGCTTAGTATTTTTAAATACAGGAACAACAGAAGAGGGCTTTCAGTAGAGAGGATTATTATTGTATGTCAAAACGTTTCAAGTTAGGAACATATGGGTAAGATAACCCACATTCCTTTATGATCGATTTACAATCATTAATATTTAAATCTTGTTTTCAAACAGAATTTTCACTCGAAACGGAAAAATATACAATAATATCTCGTAAAATTAAAAAAAAAACTTCTCTATTTGATAATCTTATATTACTAACTGAATATTTTTAATAATTTTCGGGTATCGAATCTATGGTGATAATACAACTATTTAATCCTTTCTCAATATTAAGTTTCATGAGGTCAAATTTGCAACAAATTTCAAAAATTACCTACGGTCATTGTTAACTCGGGCAAAGATCGATAAGAATTGACTGGTAACCACAAATATATGGTCCTGTGAAGGTGACAGGGTTCAGAACCGTTCAGCATTTAGACATCGACTGTATCCCACATGTAGATGTTTTCTACATAAGCAATTCATTCACAGATTTTTTGAATTATAAGATTTCTGTCTCTGATACTTTTTGTAGGACTCCAACTCTTTTTGAATTTGGTTGGTTTGGTTGACTCTTGATATAGTTTTCTAAATGCGTATTACTTCCCCTCTTTCCTTTCGTTGATATATATATATATATATATATATATAATAATAATAATAATAATAATAATAATATTTATTAATAAATTATAACATTGATATGTTATAATATCACTACAAAAGTAGCTATTTTGTTTCGACACTTTTTGTGTCTTTTCAAGTGATGTTGTTATTTCGAAATGAATGGCTTTAAAAGGTTAAGAACAAGCAAGACCTCTTTCATCAGGGAGGCATTATTGTATGTACAATGTGGACCAATCAGAGTAAAGCAACTTTTACTTTGGAGAATATGTGGGAAGACTTAAAATTAATTATATATATATATATATATATATATATATATATATATATATATATATACTGGAACGATATTTTTGTGTTGATGTTGAGATAAAATTCATTAAGGAAGGCGCTTAACTTTATGTTCAACCAAAGTACTTTCGAACTTTGTATTTTGACAACAAAATCATTATCAAACTGTCTTACACACTATCAAATAGAAGTTCTATGAGACAAAAATTAAAACATATTCCTGTCAACTTGCACAATACAAGAAAATAAGTTTCAGCGTCAATCTAGTACACCACGAAAATAATAAAGAAAAACTTTAAATTCTCGAGGCCAACCCTATCAAAATCAACCAACACTGAACTAAATTTACTGAAAATTTAGCAACGGCATATTAAAGTGCGTATGACATTTATATATTAATGTAATTTTATATTTCTAATAATTTCCTATCAGCTCATGGAAACGCTTGCGTTGTAAAAAGGTTCTTTGTTCTACAAGAGATAAATTTAAAATAACTAAAACAAAGCGTTCGCACGTGTTCTAAAATATCTCTATGACAACGGAATGCCGATTTTATCTCAGTTACAAGAGCAGTTTTGTCTTTGTCATTTATCGCGGAAAATTATCTTAGAAAACTTCGAAAGTACTTGGGGTAAAAAAAAAAGAACTTGCCAACCTTGATGAATTTCATCTCAACATCTATACACTGATTATACAAATATAAAGGATCGTTATAGAATTAAATTCTAAAATTAAAATATATCATTCAAAGAAACAGGTTTGAAAAAATATATGCTGCAAACACACACAGCCAAATATATATATATATACATATATATATATATATATATATATGCTTTCACACCCTGATTGAGCACTCTGGAAGAATGGTAGACTTTGAAAAACAGTACCTACTCTAGCATGTACGCATCGCTCATTCAGTATAATGAATTAGATCACGCTGGCTATTATGCGCGTATAGTGATAATATACACGCTTAAAAGTCTGCCTTCTTCTACCGAACGCCCATAGCCCAGAGGTAGAATCGCCGACTGACGCCGATTTGGTCGGGTTTCAATCCTGGGTTAAAAAGCAATCGGAATCTAACCGTACTGATGATCTGTGATACAGATCTGTTCGCGGATGACTATATATATATATATATATATATATATATATATATATACACTACCGGCCATAATTATTAGGCCAACCTAGAGTTTAAAAAACTATATATTTTGTAGTATTTATTGCCAATTGAATAGTTCCAAACGAAAATAAAATGGTCATTTTTTAATACTGCACAATAACATGTGCATCGAATGAATTTATAAATATTTAATAATTACCTATATTGAAGTTTCAGCAATAAAAAAATGAAAAAAAATTAGGGTAATTCGTCGAATTTATCTTTGCTTAATTACATTGTAAATTTTTGCAAATAATAACAAAAGAACCATTCTATTTTCATTTAATCGACTTATATTATATCTCCTACTTTGATATATATATATATATATATATATATATATATATTAAAGCAGGGGATATAAGGCGATTACGTCAGGTGATTTATAGTGTCTTACTGCTTAACAGTAAACGCTTTCTTAGTTTATAGCCAGAAGTTCAAAATGGGAGTGGTTTGTTATTTCATCCAGGTTTTAACTAGCCTAAAAAATATTTTCTAATGTGTATTCATCATTGCAGTCTTTCGGACCTTTCATTTCTTCGCCTTTACAAGAGGAATTTGTTTTCGTCTCTGCAGTTACATTTTTATTAACGAAATTTTGTCTGGCGTTGTTTTTTAAAGATTTGGTATTTCCCCTCTTCATTTATTTTTCTAAAATAGTTATACATCTTTAACTAAATTTAACTGCAATTCTGTTAAATATTCCGTATAGCTCAGAGCTTATGGGGAAGTGTTTAAGTAGTTAGAAAAATATTTTTTCCCTATTTTGGAATTTATTTCTAAATTGAAAAACTGGTTAAAAAAATTATATTACGATTGTTCGTATTCTTATTTTTTTAATTTATTTGGGTTTATATACTAAATTAGCCTATTGCCCGGCGTTTCTCGGGTGTAACGAAAGCTTTAAAACTAAGCCATGGTCCTGGAGCTCAGACTCTTTGGAGGTTGGAACGAAAGACTAAAAAGCAATAGTTGTTTCCAGTTAAAGCAAAACCGTAGACTGAGAGAAAAATGAATGAAAGTCAAATTTGGATTTTCTGGTATCAATATCAAATAAATATTTTTCGTTGTAAACTGAATTTTGAAGGCTAAATAAGTCCTCTGAGTAAATGGTATCACGGCTGAGACTAAGAACTACAGTTATATCAACTTAGAGCCAACCCCGAAGCAAAAACAAAAAAAATACAAAACATACAGGCAGATAAACAGACACACACACAAACATCTTGCCTTTTATATATATATATATATATATTATCGGTTTTCTGCATTATTGTAAGAACTGCAACCTTGAAACTTCTGAATATCCTTTCTTCTGTCTTTGTCTATAAGTGTATAAAATTTGATTAAAATCGGACCACTCCTTCTATAACCCGGTTTTTTTGATTATTGATTTTCGATATTTATCGAGGGTACGTCGACACAAAACATAGTTAAGAACACTCGCAGACGTTTACAGTACAATTATGTAAATTTCAAAGAAAATTGGTTCAGCTGTTTCGGAATCTATAGGTCACGGACACACACATACATCGATACACGCACAGAGAGACAAATTTCCATTTATAAATAAGTTTAGATTATTTTAATGTCTATTTTCTTTCTTAATCCTTTTCATAATGTTTTTCTTCTCATCAATAATTGTTTAATTAGATGTGCTTTTAGACGGTATATATTCAGTCTTTAAAGGGATGTGTTTGATTATACTGCTAGGGTGATTGAATCCGGTGTTTACAGATCTTGAATGGAGACAGTGCCAATTTGTTGATTGAATTCCGTCTGAATATTGGACAAATTTTTATTCATTTCAACCACTATATCAAAAGTTAAGCTTTTGAAGAATTTTAAAAATGTGTTCTAACTTTGTCTTTGTTCTTTTCTTTGTCCTGCTATATTATCATTCCGTCATGTGGGTCATTTTTCTAATTTTTTGTAAGATAAATAAACCCATTTGCTCGGAAACTCGGCCCTGTCAAAGGAATTTTGTGATACTTTGATTTTTTCTTTATTTTCCTTTGAATTCATACTTTGTCGATGTGCAGCAATGCAAAATATATATTTATGTGTTTCCATGCCAGATTTGTAAAGTCTTTAGCACAATCTAAAGCTTCAAGTAAATCTTTTTAGTGATCGATGGTTACATGTATTACATGAAAACATTTTTTTTTAGATTTTAATTTCATGGAACCAAAAAATACATTCATTAGTGTTATTTTTTTCAATTTGTTATTTTTCGTTGCCATCCTTAGTGAATCAAACATATTTTTTAGAAATTCCGAGCTTATTCTCGTAATTCAGCTTTTGTTGGAGTGATTAAATAGAAGAAGGGGTTGTTGATGTAGTATTTATGGTCTTTTTGCAGAGAGAAAAATAACTGTTGACTTGAAGAAGATTGCAAGACATAGAATTTATCTACAGCACAGAAGCAGAAGATAAAATATACCTAGGATATACTGAAGGTGGTTTAAAACACAATGGAATAATCAAAACCAACATTCAAAGTGGAAAAAATAAAAATATCATGGGAGTAGCCGACTACATATGGAAATGAAAGGAAAAATAACGGAAACTACCCGTAGCGTTGAATATATTAAAAAAGGGAAAACTTTCAAAAATTGTGATATCTACAGAATGTGCCAAGAATAAAAGTTTACTATAGTATTATTTCCAGAATAGCAAATGCTACCAAACGAAAAGTTTGAAATAATATCCGGATGTAGACACATTGGAAAAGATTGTTTTAGTGTCGTACAAAATGGGATGAAAGGATTCCCACTAAAAACCACTCTCTTATTTTCAACCTTCGGTTATAAACATATAAAAGCTTTTAAATGTAAGAAATCAGTCAATGTAAATCCCCAGACTAAACTGAACGATAGACCTCTCCAACGTAAATATAACAAATTCTACAAGTCAAATCATCATTTTCCTACAAACATGTATTGCGCACTTTCTAATAAAAGTGTTTAGTTTTTCTAATGTAAATCTAATTTAAATCTGACCTATACCTGCGTAATATATATATATATATATATATATATTCGTTTTATCTATCCTTTTTTAGATTATTTTCCTTTTTTAAATCTAGTCTGTACTAACCTTTCATCTTTTATCTTGTTTACCTACTCTATATTTTTTATTCCTCTCTTTCTCTCTCTCTCTCTCTCTCTCTCTCTCTACAAGAGAGTGAGTGAATGAGAGAGTTACGTGAATTAATAAGCATACGTATGAAGGTGCACACATGTATAGTATTATTTTTCAGGTCTTAATAAACAGTCCTTAATCTAGTATGAACAGAACTATTTTATATATATTTTAAAATACATAGTGTCCTAAGTCCATAGTAAGACTAGGAGTTTCAGACGTTTGCAGTAATATGTTGCGTTTTTCAAACCAACAGTTTAATAGATTTTAAATGAAGTTCACTTGATATTCATGGGTTTTGAATCTAATAATGTTAGGTTAATGCTATTTGGAAACAAGTTAAAAAAATTCTAAGATTAGTTGCAGATAAAAAATTAATATGTGGGGATATTAAATGTACTACCTGGATGTGGGACATGGCCGAAAGATCGGCTCCCCAATGAGGATAGAACTCACTACTTAATTGTAATGATTCTAGCGAGGACACACTTGCTAGCCATTGCCCCACTTCGACGTGCCCAAGAACTAAAAATATGAAGACACATCAAGAAATATAAAAATGCAAGAAGATGGAATCAAAGTGACGTAATTCAGAATTATTAATAGCAAAATTTTCGGAGGAAAGAAAAATAAACAAATAAAAAGTGGGAAATTAGTGGGTGAGAAAAAAGGGGAAAGAAAAAGGCAAATGTATAAAGAAATGTGTATATATATTTTTTCTTTTCTAAATGGATATTTTTAAATGCAACAAACAATGAATATGTATTATGTTTAAAAATGAGCCGTTATAAACTTCGTAATTTGGCTTTAATTTCAGGTGAAAATAAAGATAAAGATTGTCCAATATTTGGATATCTTTTTATTAATTTTTGCTGCTACTAAGCCTTCGTCTCTCATTATGGTAAATGATTGACGTCTTTATGTTAACGTCCCTGTAACACTCCGAATTTAAGTACCTAGGAAGTGTTCTAACAGGAGATGGAAAGGGCGACAAGGAGATCCGAAGGCGAATTGGCATGGCAAGGGACGCGTTCCAGAAGATGAGCAAAATACTAACACACAGGAAAATCTCAATAGAAACGAAGAAAAGAGTGCTAGACTACTACGTGATGTCAGTTCTTCAATACGGCTGTGAATGCTGGACAATATCATCGAAAATGAGGACAAAACTGGAAGCGGCCGAAATGTGGTTGTACAGAAGGATGCTACGGATATCGTGGACTGAGCATACAAGCAACGACGAAGTGTTAGAAAGAATGGCAACAAAAAGGAAATTGATGCTGAGCATCAGGAAGAGACAACTAAAGTTCCTGGGACATGCAATGAGGAAGAACCTGATACTGACTGGACAGATAGAAGGAAGGAGAGACAGAGGAAGGCAGCGGATAACATATTTGCAGGGTCTGATCAGGTGGATGACGGAACGGGGGTTGCCAGGAGCAACAGGAACAAACATACTAAGAGCCACAAGGGATAGGGAGACGTGGAGATCCATGATCACCTACGTCCTGAAGGGACAGGGCACATAGAAGAAGAAGAACCCCTCTGAAGATAGCACATGTGAGTCAAAAGCTTAGAACAAGTTTAATAAAATATATCCAAATTTTGGACAATTTTTGTCTTTATTTTCACCTGAAACCCAAAGCCAATATTCAATCTTTAGAACGGATCATCATGAAGCATAATAGATATTCATTGTCTGTTGCATTTCACAATACCTTTTTAATTTGATCCCCAAAATCAAGTTTCGGGGTACTTCAAATGAATTCCAGGATTTATTAAAGTCGAACATTAATACCTTAAAGAATTCCAAAGACCTATTGATTAAATCGGACAAATCAAATAACATTTACAAGTGTAATATCACCAATTACCTAAATATCCTTAAAAATAGTATAACTAGTCATTACAAAATAGACAGAGGTAACCTAATTTTATCGGAAATTAACTCCGATATGGCTAAATTTGCAAATGAACTAAATATTAGTGATAGAATTGGAAAAATTTCTACCAAAGAAGCTTACAGTTTATTTAAGGACCACAAGCCTAATTTCCAAAATAAATTACAAACTAGACTAATTAATCCCACTAAGAGTGAATTAGGCATAGTTTCTAGGGTGGTTCTGAAGAACTTAATAGAGAAGTTACAATCTAATTTACAACTGAATCTTTGGAAGAGTTCCTTAGATACCATAAAATGGTTTGATAATATCAATGACAAATCTAAATCCACTTTCCTTAAATTTGATATTGTGGATTTCTATTCCTCTATATCAAAAAAACTTCTTGTGGATTGTTTAAACTTTGCTAGGGGTTATGTTAATATTTCGGATTGTGACTATAGAATTATACTGGGAGCTAGAAAATCTATTCTCACCTTTGATAGTTCTACCTGGACTAAAGGGCCTGAAGATAGTTTTGATGTCCCTATGGGAGCCTATGATTCTGCCCAGGTAGCAGATCTAATAGGCATTTATATTTTAGATATTTGAGGTAGATTTTTAGACCGTAAACTACTAGGCCTATATCGGGATGATGGACTGATATGTATTCCCAATTCCAATGGGCCTTACACTAATAGAATACATAAGAAAATTATCAGAGCCCTAAATTTTCTTGGTTTTAAGGTTGAGGTTACTTCCAATCTCAAAATTGTAAACTATCTAGATATCACCCTTAACTTAAATGATGGTTCCTACCAACCCTTTCTCAAAGAAAATAGTTCTCCCACCTATATAAATAGTTTATCCAACCACCCCAAGAATATTATAAGACAAATACCCAAGATAGTAAATAATAGGGTTAACCAATTATCTTCCAATATAAAAATTTTCAACGCAGGCAAAGAAATTTACGATAAGGCCCTTCAGAAAAGCGGTTTTGTTAATAAGTTAAAGTATGATAAGCCTGCTATAAACCCAGAATCATCAAAAACTAAAAGCACCCGAAAATGTAGAAAAAGGAAGATAATTTGGTTTAACCCTCCTTATTGTAAGCTAACTAATATAAATATTGGTAAGTATTTTCTCAGATTAATCGATAAACATTTTAATAATAATAACAATCCCTTAAATAAAATTTTTAATAGATTCACCCTAAAAATTAGTTATTCTTGCACCTCAAATATAGATAATATAATTAATTCCCACAATAAACAAATTTTAATGAACCTAAATAATACGGAAGCTAAATCCGGAATTGTCGACAAATGCAATTGTTATTCTGTGGATGCCTGCCCGGTGCAAGGCAAATGTAAATCCACCCATGTAATTTATGAAGCCCGCATTTCTCCATCTAATAACAAGGACGATTACCGGACCTATATTGGCATGTCCGCGGGCTCTTTTCAGACAGAGGCTTTATAATCACAGGTACTCGTTTTCGAACCCTAAACAGAGATTCCAGACGGCACTATCACGTAGGTTCTGGGAAATGAAGGAGGAAGGGCAGGACCCTATAATCAGCTGGAAATTAATAGGCTCAGCTTGTACTCCTAAAAGTTTTCGTGATAGGTGTCGTCTGTGTTTATTGGAGAAGATTCTGATTTTGAAGTATCCTCATCAGGACTTACTTTTGAACTTTAGGAGGGAATTTATAAACAAGTGCCGCCATAGGGCGGATTTTAAAATTTAACTTCTAATTTTTAATTTTTAAATTCTAAATTTTTCTCTAATTTTTTTAATATTTTAAAAAAAAATTTTAATTTTAATTTTAATTTTTTTTTTATGTATATGTGTATGTTTGTGTGTGGATGTGCATATTTGTATATATATGTATATATATGTATATATGTATTTATGTATGTGGGCTATATGTAATTTTGAAAATTTTTTTTAGCTATTTAAATGCTCCTTTTCATAATATTCATTAATATGTATGTGTGTGAGTGCATATGGAATATGTATATATATATATATGTGTGCGTGTGTGTGTGTGTGTGTATATGTGTGCATGTATGTGTACACATGTATATTGTGTGTATATTAATTTTTTGTATATAGGTGTGTACACACATATATATGTGTGTATGCGCATGTATATGTATATAAGTGTGTAATAAATTGAATGTATGTGTGTGTATGTGTATGTATATATGTATTCTTATTCGTAGAATTGTGTGTGTATATATATGTATGTATGTGTGTACTTCTATAGGTATGTATATAATAATTGTAATTAATTTTTTTTTTTACCTAGTGTTGTCTTTATTTAGTTTAATTTCAAATGACCTAATTTTTTAAAAAGTAATTTTATTTTAAATCCTATATCTTTTTATTCCCTTTTATTAATAATTATGCCTTTTTAAGTAAAGGCCTTTTTCTAATACTTCAACGTTTTGGGGAAATTAGGTTTTTGAATTTGTCTAGCGTCTGTAATATTTAAAAAAATTTTTTTCTTTAGTTTCTTTCTTTTTCCATCCCTTCCTTCTTTTATCTTTCTTACCACCTTTTTTCCGTGTTGCTTAAACTTACGTCGATTTAACACGGCTGTCTGTTAATTTTTAGTTACATTCTCCCTTTTTTTTGCGAACCCAGACGATGTCAATTTTTTTCTTTTCTTATTTATTTGATTTTATTCTATCTTTTTCTTTTTCTTTTTCGTTTTCTTTTTCTTTTTCTTTCCCTTTATTTTTATTTTTATTTTATTTTATTATTTATTTTTTAATTTCTTTGCAATCTATTTAAAAAGGAAAAGTAGACTAATTTTTGTCCAGTTTCTGAAAGGTTTTTCTGTTGCTGAGGTAATGTGTCGTCCCCCGTGGGGATCATCATATCGAAATGGCCATTCAACATCTTTGAATTAATCCTTTTTTAATATATATATATATATATATATATATATATATATATAAGTACTAACAAGTTGTAAGTTAAAAATGTTTTTAAAACATTTTTAAATTTTTAGTAGTGTTTTATCTATATATATGAAGATAGTATACGTAGATTATCATTATGCTATATATATAGACTCCGAAACGGCTGACCCGATTTTTTTGAAAATTTACACAGTTGTACTATAAGCGTCTGCCAGTGTTCTTAGCTAAGTTTTGTGTCGAGGTCCCCCCGATAAATATCGAAAACCGATACTCGAAAAAATTGGGTTATAGAAGGAGTGGCCCGATTTTAATCAAATTTGATACACTCATAGACAAAAACATAAGAAAAGATATTCAGTAGTTTCAAGGTTGCAGTTCCTAAAATACTGTAGAATATAGATAATATATATATATATATAAGGCAAGATGTTTGTGTGTGTGTGTCTGTTTATCTGCCTTTATGTCTGTAATTTTTTCAGCCCTTTTATTTTAGTTTTTGCTTCGGGTTTGGCTCTAATTACGTATAATTGTAGTTCTTATTCTCAGCCGTGATATCATTTACTCAGAGGACTTATTTAGCCTTCAAAATTCAGTTTCCGACGAAAAAAATCTTATTTGATATCGATACCAGGAAATCAAAATTTGACTTACATTTCATTTTTCTTTCAGTCTACGGTTTCTCTTTAACTGGAAACAACAATTGCTTTTTAATCTTTCGTGCCAACATCCAAAGAGTCTGAGCTCCAGGACCATGGATTAGTTTTAAAGCTTTCATTACACCCGAGCAACGCTGGGCTATACTGCTAGTATACACCCATATATATATATATATATATATATATATATATATATATATATATATATAAAAGTATACCGACGTTGTGCTAGTGCTAAAAATATTTATAACATACGTAAAATTATAAAGAATTAAACAAGTTTACAAGATTTTATTCGAGTCTGATTAATGACAATTAAACGAAAGTCAGAAATGTACCTAAAGGTGAGAAACCATATATATGTCCGCTTCTCTTACAGCTCGAAAAGTTATTTATCGGCTACACACGTTTTTGAAGACTACATTTATTATTAAAACAGTATACATTATTCTGCCGATTTGACCATTCCATATTGTCTAAGTAAATATGGTCTACAGTAGGATGCGAAAAGTCGAAAGCTTTTTAGGTGATATATATATGTGTGTATATATATATATATATATATATATATATATATATATATATATATAGGTTAACCTATAGGTTCATGACGGGCTGAGCTGCTTCAGACAGATCCAACGCCAATATTTGGAACTGGACTCTCTTTCCTTTTTGTATTCTTTGTCTCCTTCTTTTCTTCTTTCTCCTATTTCCTCTTACTATTATTGTTATTTATTTGTGTGTTTGTACTTTCATGTTTTTTATGATGATTCTTATTATTATCCCTCTCTTCATTTTAAGAAAAAACTCATTCCGGCAAAAACTTTGTACCAGATGGACTTTTTATTGTAAGGTCTGATGAAATGAGCTAATTAAGCTCATTGAAATGAGCTATAGTTTTTAACCAATTGAAATGACTTGTTGCATTTTCCTTTATAAACTTATATATATATATATATATATATATATGTGTGTGTGTGTGTGTGTGTGTGTGTAGTGGTTGTCATTGCGCGAAAGCGTGAGTTTTGATAGGAAATATCTTATCTACAGTATACAGTGACAGTTAAATACCAAGAATCACGATCGTATTTTGTTGGGCACGGCAGGTGTATAAAATATTTTTTCGCAAAATTCCGCCTTCAGATGACGCAGGGAAGAAATTCTTATGTTGTACATTTCAAACGGAAAGCATGCAGGTTATTTATAAAAAAAAAAAAAAAACATCTGAAGCGAATTTCTAAACCGCATTTCCAGAAACGGAGATCGTCAGTTCTTCATCACATTTTGTATCCAAGCAATATTCACGAAGACTTGGATACTAATCCTGAAAAAAAATGCGTAGACTACTACATTAATAGTTGCAGAAAATTAGCTGGAGAGAAAAATTAAAAATAATTTTTTGCGCCAAGAAGACATGCAACATTAAATACATAACAGTAATTTTTTTCAGTTCACAATTAAATTATATCTAAAAATTCGACTATACAATAACAGAAAGGGTGAAACGATTAAATGCCGAATAAATCACGACCCATATATATTCGTTTAAGAATAAAATTCTATCTACAAAATTCGATATTCAATATGATAAAATAAATCAGGACATATTTATTGATTTCATGATTAAATTGCATTTGTAAATTTGAGTATGCATTATGAGAAAAATATGTACCTCTTAAAAGAAAAATAAAGCATCACATATGTAATCATTTAATTATTATTTTGACGAGGAATTTCGATATGTAATATGAGAAAGGAGGAAACAAATAATTTACAAATAAAGCACCACATGTATTTAATTTACAATTCAATTATATACAATATGACTATAGATCTGACACTTAAATTCTTAACAAAGCAGAACATATGTATTAACTTTATATGTAATATGAAAACGGATAAGACATTTAAATGTCAATTAAATTCTATTAATAAACTCGCAGTATAGCCCGGCGTTGCTCGGGTGTAATGAACGCTTTAAAACTAATCCATGGTCCTGGAGTACAGACTTTTTGGACGTTGGCACGAAAGTCTAAAAAGCAATAGTTGCTTCCAGTTAAAGAGAAACCGTAGACTGAAAGAAAAATGAATGGATGTAAGTCAAATTTTGATTTCCTAGTAACGATATCAAATAAGTTTTTTTCGTCGTAAACTGAACTTTGAAGGCTAAATAAGTCCTCTGAGTAAATGGTATCATGGCTGAGACTAAGAACTACAATTATACGTAATTAGAGCCAAACCCGAAGCAAAAACTAAAATAAAAGGGCTGAAAAACTGATTTTGATCAGACCCGGTATCTTGCCTTGTATATATATATTATCGATTTTCTGCACAATTGTAAGAATTGCAACCTTGAAACTTCTGAATATCGTTTCTTATTTCTTTGTCTATGAGTGTATCAAATTTGATTAAAATCGGACCACTCCTTCTATTACCCGATTTTTTCGATTATCGATTTTCGATATTTATCGGCGATACCATAACACAAACCCTAGCCAAGAACACTCGAAGATGCTTATAGTACAACTGTCTAAATTTTCAAGGAAATCGGTTCATCCGTTTCGGAATCTATAGGAAACGGATACACACACACAGACACACAGACAAAGTTCCATTCATGAATAAGTTTAGATTAGATTTAGATTAGATTTTGTATGGTATAAAAGACCTCAAATCCGTGGTGGACTGGGGTAAGAAATGGCTCATGTATTTCAATGCTTCCAAAATGAAGCTGCTATCTATCAACCATCAAAGACAAACGTTTCTACCCGCCCATTAGCATAGATCAGGCTAGTCTCCCTGAAAGCAAAACATTGCACCTCTACGGGTTAACTCTCACAGCAGACCTTAGGTGGAATGATTATATAGAATCCATAGCTAAATTCGTTGCTAAGAAAGTCGGTTCTCTGTGTAGGGCCGGAAAGTTTTTCCCGTCTGAAATCATCCTGAATCTATATAAATCTATCATCCGCTCGTGCATTGAATACTGCTGCCCTATCTGGTCGAGTGCTCCTGCTATCCACCTAGAGATCCTTGGCAAAATCTAACGGAGAATCTGTTATGTGATCGATCCGAACTTGGCAGCTCAGATACAGTCACTTTCTCACCGGCGCAATTTGACTTCCCTATGTCTCTTCTACAAATACTTTCACGGCTCCGATAAACCTAGCTCACTGGTGCCCCGTATATATGAATTTACCCGAGCAACTAGATTAAAAAACTAGGCCCCACCCTTTTACTGAGAAACCAATAAAATGTAAACGCAACTTCTACTCCAGTAGCTTCTTTTCTCGCACTTCCTGTATGTGGAATTCCCTTCCGTTTACTTGCAACCCCGACAGCTACAATCTCCAAGAATTTAAATGTAAAGTTAATAGTCATCTCTTATCACACTAACTTGCATCCTCTTTTTCATGCTCCTTTCTTCATCCACTTCACTCTCATCAGTATTCTCATTCTTTTCTTACCCACTTCCTGACACCCCCTATAACCTGTTCCTCTTTCTCATAACCTTCCTCCTAGGTAACCCCTTGCGCCCAAGTGGCCGTAATCTGCCTTGCTTAGGGCGATATTATTATTATTAAAAAAATACATGAGTATGCATAAAACTGATAATTCCTTAATAAAGCATTACACATGTATTCATAGCCGAATTAAATTTAATCTATAAATTGTGATACGTTGTATGACTAATGATAAAACACTTAAATCAGAAATAAAGCAGTACAAAAATAATCACTTATATATTCATTTCGGACCTAAAACGTATCAATAAGTCTCGATATTCAATATGACAATGGACGAAACACTTAAATTCTAAAGAAAACTTCACATATATATTCATTGCGGAATTAAAATTTATCTATAAGTTTCGATATGAATTATGATAATTGATGAACCACTTAAATCACAAATAAAGCAGTACATATCTATTCATTTAAGAATTTAATTTTTCTACAAATTTTGCTATGCAATATGACAAAATATGAAACACTTCCCCCCCGCAAAAAAAAAAATCAGATATATATATCCATTTCGGATCTAAAACCTATCTATAAATTTCGATATGCGATGAAACACTTAATTCCCAAATAAGGCAGTACATATGTATTTTCAGAATTGAATTTTTGCTATAGATTTTGATATATAATATGACAAAATATGAAACACTTCCCCCCCGCCAAAAAAAAATCAGATATATATTCATTTTGGATCTAAAACCTATCTATAAGTTTCGATGTGCGATGAAACACTTAAATCCCAAATAAGGCAGTACATATGATTTTGATATACAATATGACAAAATATGATACACTTAAATTCCGCCCCCTCCATAAAATAAAGAAACACATATTTATTCATTTTGGATTTAAAGCCTATTTATACGTTTCGATATCCAATATAACAATGAATGAAACACTTAAAATCTAAAGAAAACATCACATATATATTCATTTCGGAATTAAAATCTATCTAAATGTTTCTAAATGACAATTGATGAAACACTTACATCCAAAATAAATCAGTGCATATGTATTAATTTCTGAATTTATTTCTCTCTATAAATTTTAATAAGCAATATGTCTAATGATGAAACACTTATATTCAATAGAAATCTTCACATATGTATTCTTTCAGAATAAAATGCTCTGCACCACTTTCGATATTTAATAGGATAAAAGATTTACATCCCAAATAAAACGGTGCATATATTTTCATTTCCGAATTTAATTTTTTCTACACATTTCGATATGCAATATGACAAAATATGAAACACTTCAATCCCCCCCACCAAAAAAAAAATTACATATACATTCAATTTGGATCTAAAAACTATCTATCAGTTTTGATATGCACTACGATCATCGATGAAGCACTTAAATTCTAAAGAAATCATCACATATATATTTATATCGGAATTAAAATCTATCTAGAAGTTTCAATATGAACTATAACAATTGATAAAATTCTTAAATACCAAAGAAATCAGTAAATATATATTCATTTCTGAATTTACTTCTCCCTATAAATTTAAATAGGCAATAAGTCCAATGATGAAACACTGAAATTAAATAGAAAATCCCACATATGTATTCTTTTCAGAATTAAAATCTCTGTATCAATTTCTATATACAATAGGATATAATATTAAACTCTTAAATTCCAAATGAAGTAGTACATATATATTATTTCTGAATTTAGTTCTATATATAAATTAGATAACAATATGTCATATATAAAAACGTTAAATACCAAATAAAGCAATATATATATACATTTATTTGAGAATTAATTTTTCCATAAATTTCGATATGCAATATCATTAATGATATTGTAGCGTAGGGAGCTGGTTAATGTTTCTTTGATTCGGCCTTGTGTCAGACATAACCGAACTCCCTACTGCTTACAATTTTATGCAGAATTGTCTTCATGAAGGTTAGTTTTAAGCAGGATGTAATTTAGGAAATTGTGTGGAATAGCGTAAGAAGAATAGAGTCTACATTTTGCATATTAAAATAGAAATTTATTAAAGGGAAAGAACAACACAAGTTGTAGAATTAATGTTCAATTAGAAACATTATTAAGAAGTTATGAGTAGAGTTCGTGTTCAATGATAAAGTTGAGTTAAAGGTATGGAGAGTTGAAGAAATTGTTCAAGGTAGTAATTGTTGAACGAGATAAGGAGAAAGAGAAATAGGACAATGTCCGAGTCACTTGAAGTTGAAGTTTTATTTTGGTTCTTTCGCCTCGCGGCTTTTATCTGTCTCTCCGTGATTGTAGCTAAGCGGGGCTTTTTATAGTATTGAGATATTCAAACTTGCTCGCGAAGTCATCAAGTCTTGCAAGTCGCTCCCATTGGTCTAAAATCAATTTAACACCAACTTGCGAAATCTGGTTTCGACTTCTTTTTTGAAGCACATGGTCTATCCTTTTTCTGTTCGGGAAAAACCAGGATTTCACACATCGTTATGAATTTTTGTAAAAGTGAAGAAGAGAGTTTATTTTAATTAATTTCTTATCCGCTACAATATATACTTAAAAACCCAAACAAATCAAAACAATAACCCTTAATTAAATTTTGTGCCTTAATGTCGATATGCAATATGAATCTAGATGAAACACTGAAGTCCCAATTGAAGCACCGCATATTGTTCTTTTCAGAAATAATGTCTATCACTAATTTCGATATTATAGCTCACTAAGAAATAAATACTTACATACCTAAATATATACGTGCATAAGTATTCTATTCCATTTTAAATTGTACCACTGATTTTCTATATTCATGAACAGTAAAAAAGTAACAATTAATCTCTCCAATAAATCACAGCATTTGTATTCACTTTAGAATTAAATTATATCAATAAATTTCGATATCAAAGGAAACTTAGAATGAAACACATCAAACAAAATTAATGCACTGCGTGTATTGAGTTCAGAATTAAATTTATTGCTTAATGCCGAATATCGAAAAACACTAACAAAAGAATGTTTTAAAGACTCAAATGAAGCCTGCATATGTATTCACTTCTGAATTAACTTATATCATTAAAATTCGATATTTAAGAACGCTAACTAAAGCCCAAATAAAGAAACGCATATGTATTCACTACGAAATTAAATTATACCACTCACGAACTCAAATTTCTGTCATTGTTTCATTAAGAAGATTTAATGTGATTATTTCGAAAGATTTTATTTTTTTTATTCTTAACTTAGAACAATACTTTTGCTCTTTCATGATTATTATCTATTATCATAAAATAAAAGTCCTCTATCATAAAAATCGAGAATGCAATTGAATTTACGGATTTTCGCGGAGGTATTCCGAATCCAAATATTACAAGCAATTTGAGTATAAATATTATTATTATTTTTTTTAATTCTCAAGTTATGTGCCGCAGAATTTGTAGTGAGTTTGTTAAAATGAACATTGTTGTTGACACAGAGCCTCGAAAGTGAGCTAAGCAGGTGTTTTCCTTTCTTTTTATTTAGAAATGATGTTCACACTGTACTAAGACAAAGAGCCACTTACGATAGGAGGTTAAAGGAACAGTTTGTGAGAATATAACGGAAGATAGCTGTGCTGTGTTCGGGTTAGCATCCTTTTGTAAGTTGGTTTCGCAAAGCATCGCTTCGTGGGAGTATGTAGCTAGATTTGAATTTTCTTCTAAATAATGGAAGACGAAAGGAATGAGCGAGCTCGGCTGCAATGTAAAGAGCATGGTGGGTCTTAACAAGTCGAACTACAGAATGAATTTCGTCTGCATCAAATTAATAATTAATATTGTGTCCCTTAATAATTGTTGCATATCGACTCACATTTTATACATTTAATTTAACGACTTCTGAGATATTGATGGAATATTAATTATATAATGCTACTCTGGTTTCATGAGCGTTTTTCTCTTTACGGTAACATTCTTACAAAAAATGCAGACAATTAAGATGAGGTAGAATTTCTCATATTATTTCACTGTCAATTAAGGGCCATTATAGCGGGTTGCTTATCTTATTTCGTTTGTAGGAGTAGGATTCCGTTCTAGTGAAGGTTACTTGTATACCGTTGCAGGTTAACGGAATTTGGCCTTGTGGAAGATAGCCCACTATAAGTCATAAAATGATTATAAATCAAGAAAGGCAATTTGAGTATAAAATAGCATTTATATATACACAAGTCAATTAATGTTTTACAATTAAAGTAATGTTTGAAGGATAGGTCCAACGCAGGTTAAAGTATTCATGACAAAAAATAATGCTGGAAGAGATAAAAGGCTTAGGAATGGTATGTGAAGAATGTTCCTTTTGAAGTTGCCACTTCTAAGGTCCATAAGTCAATAAGTTGGTTTGTGAGTAATAACTTTGAAGAGGTCACTCCTGAGGTCAGTAAGTACTTTTGAGACAGGGATGAATGATGATAGATGAAGGGAGGCGGATGTAGTATCCGCTCGACTTAAGTCAAGGGGATATTAATTACATTCTTCTCCTGTCACCGTCACATTGTCTGTCTGTCTTACAATGCATTGTGTCTCCGTTTTTTATATCTTCTTTTTGGATCAGAAGCTAGTTTTGAATTTCACGCTTGTATTTGATTCTGGGCTTCCGATTGGTTGGTAAATAAAATTCGCTTAGGCTCACGAAATGGAAATTTGATATTTTATTAATTTTTATTTTCCAACCGGAAAATCTGCGCGAATACACCTGCGCAGAAATTATTTTTATTCATTCGCTTTCTGGTTGTTATAGAGCAAACTTCCGGTCAGCTCGCTTTTGCTCGGTCGGTATCACCACACCATACGTTATACCCGCTTGGTTGATAATGTCTCTTTCGATCCATGTCTAACTAGCAAGAAGATTTCCCCGCAGTAGTTTGCCATTACTTTCTGTGGTAGACTGGTTGCAAGCCATAGCTATTTGGACCCAGTCTCTCCTGATATTCAGTTCTTTTATTCAGATCAATCAGTTAAGTGATACACACTTAGGTGATCATGTCTCTTTTGATCCATAACTGAGAAGGCAGAACATTTTTTTTCGCAGTGGAATACTATTTCTTCTTTGCGGTAGACCGGTTGTCAACCAAGAACTTAATCTGCACTGCTATTCAATCCATAAATAAAGAGAGAAGAGATGCTTTGATACCTTTCACAAGGATAATTCTGCGTAAGCGAATGAAATGAATTCGACTTGAATTTGAACTCGGCTCTCCGATTTCTAATTCGAGCCGACATCCATTACACCTCATCGCACATTTTGTCATTTATGAATATCCTTATTTGCATTAATCGACTTTACTGTCCCCAATAAAAGTTATTTTTAAAACGTGGGCATGGAATTTTGGTTAGCTTCTCCTTTTCTGATTAGCATATGCAGTTTTAATTTGATATCAACATCACTTGACCGATAAAAATGAAGACAGAGCATTGAAATAATAAGAATTATATGAATTGTTCTCAGAAAAAGTTTAAGACAATGAAAACAATTCTTCTAAAAGTTCATTATTCGTCGATTTTTTTAATATTATGACAATACTATCCATATATGGTCAGGCGCCCCTGCTGTTCATTTCAGTGTTCTCAACAGGCTCCAAAGGAGAATCAGTAATGTGATAGGTACCGACTTGGCGGCTCGACTACAGCCACTTCCCCACCGACGAGATGTGGCCTCCCTTTGTCTATTCTATAAATATTTTCATGGCTTCTGCTCCAACGAACTTAGGTCACTGGTGCCTCTGCAAAAGGTGTTTACTCGTACAACCAGATTGGCAACTGGGTCCCACCTATTCACAGTTATATTAACCAAATGCAGACGACAATCCTACTCCTGCAGCTTCTTCTCTCGCACTTCCCGCCTGTGTAACTCGCTTCCATATTCTTGCTTTTCTGACAGCTACAACCTCCAGGAATTTAAATGCAATGCCAATACTCAACTCTTAACCACTTGCCTCTAGTTCTTTCTCCACCCCGTATATCCTTTCCTTTATCTCCACATTTGCAACTGTCATCACACCTGTATTCCCATCCTTGTCTTGTTCTTTCTGACTGGTTCGTCTTCCTCTTCAGTCTCTTCTACTAGTGCTTTTTCTCTTATGTAGCCCCCCCCCTGCACATCAGTGGCATTACAACCTTGCTCGGGGTGATACAATTAAAAAACATTTTAGGTACCTCCACTAAATCGCTAAAAATCAGCACAAAATGAATAAAAAATGGTCGCAAACATAATAAAAACGAACTTTTTCCATAAAAATGTTCATATTATTATTACGAGGAAATATCAAATTAAGTTTCAGTTATTTTTTCAATATTCAAATTCCTTTTAACATGTTAGAAATTTGGGCAGAAAATCTTGTTTTATTTGAGTTAGCGGGTAACCAAAAAGTTACAATGAAAACATAATAATGACATCACCTTCTTTTTTCCTGTGACATATATATTAATTTGGAAATTCTTGCAAAAATCAAATAACTGCCATATTTTAATGAAACTTTCAATATTCATTCACAAATGAATGAAATTATTTTTGAAATTAATACATTTTTGAAAAATTTGGTTAAACTTTTTTTTACATCTGTTACCCTCTCTACGTAAATCCATGAAACTTAAATGAGTTTTAATTTGTTGCAGGCTATAGTTTTATTAGTTAAACGCAAGAGTCGTTGGGAAACATAAATCATCTTTTTTTTTAATTTGGCTTCTGTATCCGAAAATCTTTTCCGAAGATGAAAATGAAAAATGCAATAAAACTCCGATATTATTTAATTTGATAAGCTTTTAATTGCCTGAATAAATAATAAAAATGAATTATAGTTTGCTAAAAAAAAATCGATTACTAATGAAATTTTAAAGGAATTGTTTTTACTTTTTTAAATTATAATAATTTATAAAGTTTCAAAAATATTTTTTAAATGGTTTAAAATTGTATCACGGTTAGATTTTTAAGTTAATATTTGAAGATTATATTGCTTATCGAACATTTGAAAAGTTTAAAACGAGTCGTTTATTTTTTTGTATGGTAATTTCTACTTGCAAATTAAAAGTCCAGTGTTTTTCTTCCCATACTAGAAAAAATTGTACAATTTTGTCACTTGTGGACGCCATACACTATTATCGTAGATCTCATCACGCAACAGTCAACACGTTTTGATATACGGCTGATAGGTCAGAAAGTTCAAATCTTTGAATAAAAATAGTTGTTTTCTAAATTTCACGCTATAAATAAGTGTAAATCAATTTAATTTAATATAAAATTTCCTTATTTTCTAAAAATTAGTTGTGTCAGTCAGTTACGTGCCATACGTGATACACGCTTGGGCGATCATGTCTCGAAAAAGACATGACTGACTTGGCAGAAGATTATCACGCAGTAGGTTGCCATTGCTTTCTGCGGTAGACTGGTTGCCAGCAAAGGCTATAGAACCCAATCTGTCCTGCTATTTAACACATAACTGGAAGGAAGAGACGGATTAATACCTTTCCCAAGGGCAATTGCGCGTAAGTGAATACAATGAATTCAGTTGAAATTCGAACTCGGCTCCCCGATTTCTCGTTTCGAGCCGATATCCAATGCCCCACAACGCATATCACATATGTTTATTTTATATTTTCCGACATAGAATTCGAATTCAGCGCTAAGAAAAGGGAGAAAGCAGTGACTAATGATGGACAATACTTTCGGTGACATGTTATTTTAAGTAATTACTTACATGAACCTATTCTTATATATACATATATTTACGCTCTCCCAACCTGATTGAGCACTCTGAAAGAATGGTAGACAGTAGCTACTCTGGCATCTACGCATCGTTAATTCAGCAATGAATTAGAACACTCTCAGCTATTGGGCGTGTGTATAATGATAATATACACGCTAAACGTCTGCCTCCTTCTACCGTGCGCCCATAGCTCAGAGGTAGAATCGCCGACTGAGGCCAATTCAATCGGGTTCCAATCCTGGGTAAAAGGCAATCGGCTGTCTAACCGTACTGATGAGGTGTGTTACAGCGGAACAGATCTGTCTGCGGATGATATATATATATATATATATATATATATATATATATATATATATATATATGTGTGTGTGTGTG